>CAJNDT010005779.1:1150751-1719629 GCA_905221615.1 Symbiodinium sp. CCMP2592 | reverse complement strand
AGAATGACAAACGACAAGATTAAAATTACAATCTTCTCCACATGGCAACATAGTAAACATGGTATCGCACACACACACACAGGCACGAGGCTTATCACGTATAAAATTGCTGACCAATTCTGCCTGTCTCATGTATATGTTGCCTGGCAATCTGCTCAGACTGGCAAAAGCCCGTCCCATGCACCGACTCTGCCCAGACACCCTCGACTCTGGACACTCCGGACTCTAGACTGTAGACTCTGAATGATTCCGGACTGGAGACACCAACCAACATGACAGAAACATAAACGAGTATTCATGTACCACATGTACTGAGACAGTCTTGCAACCGAAGTCATGATTTCCCTCCAGTTGCAAAGCACGGCTGTCAAGCACAAGCACTCCTCCAGATCCTCCGGCAAACACCCGCACAGGAAGCATCGAGCATACTTCTTCTCCTTCTGCTTCGCCTGAGTGTCCTTTCTCAAAGCCACTCGCGCGGCCCGAGAAGAAGTGGCCTCCTCATTTGTCAAGTGGTTCTGCTCGGGCTCGTCCAAGCTCATGAGCTGCCACCCGCTCGCGTTCCCCAAGAGCCTGTTGATCTCATCCGAGGCCGCATCCTGATCACCACCCCTGGGCTTTTTGCGAGCGGGGCTCGAAACCGCCGGCGCATCCTGCTGCAATCATAGCTGTTATAGCTGGGACTTTGGTGTGAGACTAAAGACTTGGTTCATTCTGCCCGGGAACAACATCTTTGTTTCTTTGAGGTCCTTGCATTAAGGCCACTAAGGCACCGTTTAAGGCTTAAGGTTTAAGGGATTCCAGCTGGTTCCGCCTAATGTAGGGGACCTCTATTTAGAATAGGGTTGCGGGGCCCATTATACTATAACTATAATAATCATAATACAGGTAATTATTTAGGTTTCAATATTGTTGCTTGGAACTCCCTTTCATTGTATTGCAACACATTCTAGCCAGGTTGTTACTAGGTAGCTGCTGCGATTTCGGGTCCATGACGTCATATTTTGGCCTAGGCCCGCATCCCTTCTGGTGCTTAGTAAGGAATGGGGGAATGGATCCCATTAATCATGAATAGTCCAGTCCCTAAGATCGTGAATAGTCCGTAAGATCCCTTATACTAGTCCCGATATGCCCTATAACCCATTCCTCCATTCCCTAGTAAGCACCAGACTGAACTCCAGAACCTGGGGAATTCAAGCCCAAACCTGAAGGGAAGCCCCGAAGAGAGTCACCCTCAAACAACACAACGAGAGCACCATGAGATCGAATATCGAAACCCTACTCTAAACTCTGAAAAACCTACCTATGACCTATGCCTTGCGAAAATCCAGAGTCTAAAGAGCTTGTTTTCGAAAGATTCTAAGCCCTGGGTCCAATGTATCACCTGAGTCTCATCCACCATATAACAAAAAAGTCCAGACAGGATAGCGGATCAAGAACCTGAACAAACGAGCAGTAACAGGCAAAGTTTCCCGTGTCCTGCCGCTTCTTCGGAGGCGGAGTCTTCGGGACCACAGCGGCCTTCGGGGCCGCAGCAGTCTTCGCAGCTGGCTTCGCAGCAGCTCTCTTGGGTGTTCCGGTTGCTTTCGACAAGACGGCCATGACTTCCCACGTGGAAGCTGCAGGCAAAGGAAGCAACAGGTCAACAAGTCTGAAAAGAGTTCGAAATCTTACATTCACCGGCGGACACTCGAAATCAGCACTGAAGATTCGGAGCCCTGCCCCGAAAGGACAGCACTTACAACTTGCAACGATGGCCGGGCGGTCTCAGGATTCTTTTAGAACTGTCCGCGGTTGCTCCTGTGAACAATGAACATGGTCTCATCCAGTCTTCAGGACAAACGACACTGACATGTTGTGAAGCCTCGCACACTGTCCACGCCATCAAGACCTCCAAAGCTACCTTGTCTTAGCTAGCAGCTAACAGTCGCTAAGCAACTCAGTCAGAGTAACAGCTCGAAGCACTTGCTACACACGAAACAACTATAATGTAATCGCATTTGGCGGCCATGGCAGCAAGGTCGTCATGTCGATGTTGTCGCTGAAGAAGTACAAGAGGTCATTGGGCACTTGTGGTGATACGTTGGCGAGGCGTGCGAAACAAAAAGGACTCGTCACCATCCATTGATCAGTATTGACCGTTAACGAATTAATGCTTATGATTAACGAGTTGATGACAGCATTCCTCTCGGTTCCAATCTTAGCTCAGCATCGCACCCAGGCCCTAGCGATGAACACCACAAGTAGAACTACTGTAGCTGTACGACTCCGACATCTACGGAGTCTTCATGCCAGCCAGCAGCCAGAATTGAAATTTGGCCAAAGTTCTGCGGCACTTGCCACACGACACACGTGCACACACACACACACATGTGCACATGGCATGGCACGAGCCCTTGCACACCATATCAATATGCCTATTCGGCCTATTTGGAGCAACCGTAAAGTCCCTACAATGTAGGAGCAAAACATCACCATTTGACGAGGCCTATGACGACAAGATGGTCGATAACAATGAATGTGACTGTCATGCTGGCATCTGGCTACCGGCTATCAGCATCCATCAGACTTTGAAGACAAGCAGCCAGCGACTAGACTAGACATGTGTCGTCCTGCAGCACAATATTTTCAACTAATATGCAACTCTAGGACTCTAGGAGACCTTGCAAAGTCTGCTGGCCAAGGAACTAATTAAATTCAAGTGCATGGCCGAAAGCACCCATGCACGGCACGGCTATGGAGTTGATGAAAAATCTGAACCAGGCTCACAGCCCGTTATACTATTATACTATCATTATACTCATTATACAATCATCATTCAATATCATGTAAAACTCCTGCACATTCTCCAATTTGTGAACCCTGATTAGATCTAGTGAATCTAGTGATTCTAATGACGTGTCTGGCGGTCACTGTCCCATGGGGAAGCATAGAACTCCAAGTGGATGTCGCAGCTTCCATATACCAAGCCGTGCATCATTTCATCCATCTAAAGATCTGCGAGAAAAAAACGTTCCGTACTTGCCATGCCCATAGTGCATGCACACCCTTCCCGCACAAAACAAACTGTGGACTTGGTTCTAAGGATCTAAGCCCTACGGAAACATGCAGCATTGCGGGACAACATCACTATGGCTTTGACAATCAAAAAAAAAAAAAAAAACAGCCAGCAACTAGCCAGCTTCTAGTAACTAGTAGCTAGCCACTGCCCACACTAGCCAGCAGTCACTAGCACTAGCATCACTAGCAGCTGCGGCAGCAGCAGGAACCTAGAACCCTCAGCACTTGGCCCAACTCTGGCCGACAGCCTGCCACTTCTACAAACACATACAGGACAATTCACCAGGACCTAGCCGATCAGGAGCGACTGCTGATCCGAGGACTCTGGACACAGGAATATACCCGCCCTAAAGCAAATGACATATTGACACATGTATCGTGGCGGCCTGTTTCAGAGATGAGGTCCAGTGATAACCTGAAGTGACTGCCATGCTGTCTTGCCAACGTCGGTCATCACTCAGGACCTGAAATGAGGCACCTGGCCCTAAGGCTTTGAAATGACATTGCAGGCTGGAGGCATATGAATATTGAATATACTACACCAACCTCCAGGCCCCAAGTGATATGCCATATTGAACAGCAGCAGAACAGCATGGTCCCGAGCAATGAACAACAGCAGCAGCCCGGCCTACCCGACCCTCCACCAAGTTCATTAAGCCATTAAGCATCAATAAGATAAGCCATCATGCACTTGCGATTATGGCACGATTATGGCATTATTATGGCTTATTATGGCACAGGACATGTCTTCGAATAAAGCCGCTGCTGTCTTCACACCCGGGGCCCGCTGTCGTAGCATCGCTGACTACCTCGGGAGTAGTACTAGTTACTAGTAAGTGCAGGCATGCTGCACATAGACAGCAGTGCGCTGTCCCATTTCAACGTCGATTGCTGTATCGAGTCCTGAGCCCTACACTACACTACAAGGACTGTCCCAACCTAGAATCTGCAATGAAGCTACGGCTACGGAGCAGCTGAGCTAGAAGCAGCTAGCAGTCAGGAATACATATACATATATGTACATATACATATACTATATATATATATATATATATATATACAGTGTCATCTATATATATATATACAATATAAGATAAGATAAGATAAGATAATATGAAATAAGATAAGATAATATTATATATATATATATATATATATTATGTAGCATCTCAATGTAGAACCATTCCAAACTCCGGAAATGCACCAGGATCTTAGACTTTGGATTGTCGAATGTCAACTCTAGGACTCTAGGCTACACTCTAGACTTTAAACCTTGGACTCTGTTTTAAACTCGAAACAGCTGGTTCAAGTACAGGCTCCAGGTAATGAGCCCAAGGCTAGGAAGAAACATCCCTTCTCCCGCCAAAGTTCTGATGGCCTTGCCACTGCACACCTTCTTGTCGGGGAAGCGCACAGTTTCCTTGTTGTAACCCTGCCAGAATAAGTGCTCGCACGGCAGCACTATGCGCATTCGGCCAAGATGAACCAAGTAGGAGCTGCATGTCAAGGTAGGTTGCACACCACTCACCGTCGTGAATTTTCTACGATCTGGATTCTGGCTTATGTCGACGACAGTTCTGCTGATGGCACTCATGATTGCCGCCTTGTTCTTGTGAGGCAAGTCGTGAATTTTCTCAGCCACTACCAAGTTGAGAATGGAATCCACACGCTCATTGCGAGAGACGAACCCTTCCACAATCATGCCGAGCTTCTCCAAAGGCTTGTAAGATGGTGACACATTCAACTCATCCCTCCAAACTGCCGCTTGCTTCTCCCATTGCAGCAAGCGACCAACTCCAGATCGTGGGTGTTCTGCATACGCCGGGGTCGCCAGCTCCTGGATCAAGTGGTTGCTGAGGGTGGGTGGCTTGGTGTTGGCGGGGGTGCTGTGCTGGGAGTAAGGGGAGTGTGTGGGGGGTGGCAGGCGGGTCTGGGGCGGGGGGGCGGGGAGGGGAGGGGGAGGTGGGGGGCCAGGTGGGGGGGTCAGGGGTGGGGGGTCAGGTGTGGGGGGAAGTGGGGGGGGCAGGTGGGGAGGGCAAGGAAAATCATATTTTTTCCATATTCCGAAAGGGAAGCCAGCCAGAAACCATATTTCCAGCCATATTTCCAGCCATATTTTTTCCATATTTTTTCCATATTTTTTCCATATTATTTCCATATTTCTTTCCATATTTTTCCTCTATTTTTGTATATTATTGCTTATATTCCTAATATGGGACTATTTAGGGCTTATTTAGTGCCAATGGAGCCGAAATATGACCCAAAATATGACCCAAAATATGATTTCCGATCCGGGGTCCACTGCTGGGTCCGACCCTGCCTCCCGGCCCTGCCTGGGCCCCCTTCCCCGTGCGGCTTACTGGGTCCTGCCTGGGCCCTGCCTGTGTGTGTGTGTGTGTGTGTCTGGCCCCCTCCACCCGACTCCACCCGCTAAGCCCGCTCTGCCCAAGCACCCTGGCCCACCCGGAGCCCCGAACAACACTGAGAGCAGCAGACAATACAAGTGGTAGCAGTCCACAGTTGGTCTTGATCGTGATATGTGATAGTAACAGTGGCGGTAGTCGTAGTAGAAGTAATAGAAACCAGAGCAATAGTCGTCGTCGTAGTAGTAGTAGTAGTAGTAGTAGTAGTGGTAGTAGTAGTAGTAGTAGTAGTCGTAGTATTGAATAGCAGCAGCGAATAGCAGCAGTAACAGTAATCACGCCAAAAAGCAAATGGAATGTTTTTGGCGGTGTGCATTGGGTTCGGGTTTTAATACAGCATGCCGGTGACCAAACGACCCCACAGCACACGAGTACAATCAACGCAGCCGGAATCATGACAAGGCTCCTCCTGCATTTCGGCTTTGTATAGATCATGGAATTTGCTCAAAAGCAAATCTTCGGTGCTCGCGGGCTGCTTGGCAGCCAACCGTTCCGTGAAGTCCTGGGCAAGTTTTTTAAGGTTTGTGTTGTCCCAATTCCCTAAAGCCAACAGTGTTTTATGGCCTGCCAAATAAGTATGGGATCAGTTCGGAAGAACGATCTGAATTCAAGCTGCAGCTACAATGCATAAGCAAACTGCTTCACCTACTAATGAACCCTGTTTACCCAAACAATAATCTCCGAGGATGCTTTTCCAACCACAACCCGCGCCTGTGCTCGAATCGTCATTTTGCCCCATATGGAGCCGCAGGAAACCGGGTATCTGATTCTGAAACTGAAGAAAAACCCATTCTTGAAAAGCCCTGGAGCAAACGATCTGAGATTGAACTGGTGAATATAAACCATATCGCCGTGTGACACGACTATACAGGGGCCAGCCTGAACCAAACTCTCGAAGTCCACGCACTCCTCCGGCCGGTACTTGTCCTTGCGGAAGAGCACCATGTAGATCCTGCCCAATTGCAGGGTTTATGCTCCGAATGTTGGGCCCAATGGTCTAGGCTTGGGTTTAGAGTTTAGAGCCTGCAAGGCTCCGGTGGAATTGGAGTGGTGTTTCAGGACAGCTTGGAGACGCTGGGAACGTGTGGGGCTGTTCTAGGGCAGGGGAAGATGTTTGGTTTGGGAGCCCCAAGACACACATCAAATCGGATTGGGGCAAAGGTGCGATTGGGTGACTACATGACTCAGGGAAGTCTTGCTGTTTGGCCACTAGCAATATCTCTAGCAGCAGACATGACTATGAGCTGTAGTCACAGCCTTGATGTCCCAGGAGGAATGGAACAAAGTTCTGTTTCGTGGGTTCTGGCTAGGGCCAGGGTTTGAGGGCACCATCCGGAGGATACAATGACACAATCACAAACAACAACCATGATTTTCTGGAAAGTTTTAGTCCGGCCTCAGGTCCAGGGAGTCGGTTAGGACTTACGGTTCTGCCCTGGCCAGGTTCTGCTTTTTTTGAGCAGCAGCAGATTGAGAAGCGACATCAGCGAAAGACCGGCAGAGGAGGAGCCAAAGTCCCCGAAGTTGACCCTGGAACCAGATCCGACCAGCTAGCAGCTATCATCTCCCGATCTACCGGGTACCGAATCTACCAGGTCTACCAGCAACCCAAGTGGTCATGGTTGTGAGCTCTTCAGTTTAGGGCTCAGTTAGGATGTTCGGAACACAAAAGCCAGGTATGGTCGAGGGTTCTCAGAATATCATTATCACACCCCAAAAGCGTTGGAGAATAAATGGAGGCCTTAACTTTTTAGCAGCATACATTAGCACTGCACGGCACTGCGCTACATCGACCTGAGTTCGGGCCTACGGGATAGACAAAGGCTCCTCACTCTCACCCTCTGCGCGAGGGCGCTCATGGGAGCTGAACAGCTCTGCACCTGGTAGTTCATTAAACCGAGCCCTTGCAGACAAACGTTGCTCCAACGGGTGCACATATGTGCGGCTGCGCTTAGTGTGGCTGACACAGTCATGATTCTCATGATCAAAGAGCCACGCACAAAGTAATCCGATTGGCCGGCCCTGACCACTACGGCCTGGCACGCCCGCAGCTCGAACCGTTCGGGATTTTCGGCAGTCAACACCCGTTCCAGCTCCACCATGTATCTTGCAAAAAGCTTGAAGCACAGAGTTCTTTGCATAAAAATGGATCTCTCCATAATCTTGGATCTCGATCACATCTGGTGCGACCTTTGGACCTCCCAGTCGCCTGCCAGCTGGGCGAACATCGTCTGCTGTGTCGTCTGGTTCGGCATCTGCTCCTGCAGCAGCGGGACGAGCATCGGAACCAGCAGGCCGCGAGGAGCTGGCTGGCTCCTGCAGAAGAAGCAACACATGCAAGGCACACTTGAACATGGGCAGTGTGAGAGACAACACAAGCTGATTGAACGACACTATCAGTAGAGTCACTAGAAACCAGGATCACGACATCCCAACTTTGTCCGGGGCAACAAGTGTGCCTGAAATGTTTGCGGGACTGGTTGGAACCTGTGAATGTGTTTCAGAACTTCCCTCGCTTCCTGGGTTCTGCCTCGGGTCTAGAATTTACATTCGGGCATAAAGAAATGAATGCTGCAGGAAAGTCGGACTTATGAACACAAATGACCACTGAGCACTTAGTACTTCTGGTTTATGACGATCCGATATGAGGTTCCCAAAACAAGCCATGACAGAGAAACCAAGGGCACCGGTCACCAGTGACCAGTGACCATCAGCTTCCGACAGGTGTCCAAACAGTCCAAACTGTCACTTCACTACATGCTGAAGTCCATGAGTCGAGCTACAGAGCTACTGCTAAGAATGCGTTCAAGAAAGACACTGGGTTCACATGTGGAGCGGAAGATGCTGCTCAACGCAACCATGGTTGTGTGCCCTCCTGCTTCTCTTCGTCCGGCTGATGCTGCTGCTGCTGCTCCTGAAGGAGAAACTCTTCCTCAAGTTGTTCGTTCACATCATCCTCGGCCTCCGAAATCTCGCAGGGCTCAGAGTCCTCATCACCCTCCGCCATTTCCACTGGGTGCTGCTGTGGCACTGCAGCCGCAGCAAGCTCGTGCGCAAAGTCCTCATCCGGAGACTCCTCGCCTTGATCAGGAACTGCTGCTGCAGGGGCAGCATCCGAGCCGCTGACAGGATCAGGAACTCTGCTGGAACCTGTTTTTGGTTTCTTTGGCCGGAATCGCAACCTATTGGATGGTGCTTGTGTCGAAGCCTTCCTGCTTCTCTTGTTCTTCTCTTTGCGCCTGGCCTCACCCAATCGATCCTGTGCCTCTCGATCTTGCCCTTTCCAGACCTGCATGGTTGGAATAAAGCTGTATTTGGCCACCTTGACATGCCGTGGTGCCATTTCACGCGAGGTCAAACAAGGCTCAGGGTCTGATTGCAAAAGCCAGAATGTTGCATGGTACACTTTCCGGAAATCCAGCTGTTCACTGAAGTGTTCCAAACAGCGGCGAAACGTCAGGGGAGACTCCACATTCAATTTCACAGGAGGTGGTTGATGCTCATCTTCACCTGCCAGCTGTCCTTGGCTATGGGAAGGAGTATGAGCATGAATACTCCTAGGTCCTAGGTCCTAGGACTGAATAATGAATAATGATTGTCGAAACCAAACGGCTACGACTGCGACTGGGTAGGATTACGCTTACTTTCTCAAGGCTGATGCTACTCACTACTCGGAAACAAATCCCGCATGACCCAGAATCCTGTGCTGTGTCGACAGCAGCAAAATCTGCTGTCTAGATCCCGGCATCCTTCTCTGGATGGCTCTGTCGCGGCCAAAGGCAGCACGGAAAAAAGCATGGTTTTGAAGTTCATATATCCAATATGCATCCAAGCAGTCGGAGCCTTTCCAACTTGACCTTCGGCAGGCAATCCACTAGCAAGTCGGGCCCAAGGACCCAAACGGTCACACAAGGTCTCCACCGCCTCTGCTCGAACCAGCCAGTGTCGAAGGTCTTGCACGGGCTGAGCATCATCAACGCCAGGCAGGGACTCATGCAACTGCAAGACCAGGAAACCCTTCATCATTGCAAGGCGTGCTTTCGTTCGCGGCTGTTTCTTGGACTGCTTGGACTTGGACCGAGGGGGAAACAGGTAGGGCCGCAAGAGCTTCGCAAATTTCGCATGAAAGTGATATGCCTGATAGCCTTGGCACCCTTGTTCCCCTTCGGGCCCACCGCAGTGGCAAAAACCCAGTTGCCAGCATCGACTGAGAGGACAGCTGCCGTTCACTGCCTCGTCAGATTCCAAAAGTTGGTGTTTTGCTGACCAAGCATCGTCGAGCAAGCTCAGCAGGCCGTACCCAGGACCCCTGCTTGAGAAACCCGTTGGCTTGAGGACTTCCTGTGCTGAGCAGCACACTGGACCGTAAAAAACCTAAACACTCTGACTTACAGGGTTGGTTTCACCTAGCCGATAGCAGTGCAAGCACATGCTGCTGCAATCCACACAAATTTCGAAGATGCGCTCTCAAGAATAAACGAATGATAGATAATGTAAACAAAAATACATACGAACAGTGTTCCTCGTCCTTTAGTCCATGTAAGCACATGCTGTTCATGTACCTAGGTTTTCAGGAACTCATCTTTCAGGAGCCCATGCCCGATTGGTGGGGTGGGACTTACGACTACTTTATGAGTTTTATGACTTTATGACAAGGACATAGATTCCATTGATCGTCATACCGCTGAAGTTTAGTTTAGTGGTACATAATGTTCATGGAAAACTACAGTGGTAAATACAGGATACTGACCTGACAGCGACAGTTGCTGACACTGCCTGTCACTACCTCACAAAGCCATGAGTAAGACACCACACGTAGTCACCACGAGCACTAAGCACTAGGTCAGTAGTCACCACTCACTAGTCACTAGTCACTACTCCCTACTCAGCAGAGCGATTTGATTGAATGCAAAGCCGAGTCACACGCGCAACAACATCCGCTGGCACGAGAAACTGCATAGCCGGAGGAACACGGTGACTGCCAGGGAAGCAAGAAAAAGCGTTGTTGGCATCTGTCGGGGTCCCAGTGGCACTCACGAAGTGCCTAGCCGCTGCAACCCCCCCAACCACAGATCTGGAAATTGATTCTCTGGAAAGATCTGGGGTGCTCATCACAAGTTTCTGCTCAGCTGCAGCTGACGACGAACTCAAAAGTTGCTCCTGATTTGCAGTCTCTTGCTTACACAACTGTGTAGTAGCCCTGCTTCCAGCATTCAGCTCGGCCAACCGTTCCTTCAAGCGTTTCACTTCAGCAGACTGCTGGAACTGGCGAAATCGAAACAGTGGTCTCCTGAGCGAAGGTTTTCGTTTGAATGCCTTCTTGCCAGCACGGCCAGCAAGGAGCATCACCAAGCCCAAATTCACAAGCTCATCCCACGGAGCTCCACCGGCGGCTTTGATTCGTCGGTACTGAGCAGAAGCCTCCTTGATCTTTGCCGTGTCCAGCTTTTGTCCCCTGCAGTGCAGATGCAGATAAGCTCGCCATGGGCCACCTTTGGAAACTTTTTTCTTCTTCTCCTTCTTTCTCTTCTTCGATGGCACCATGATCTTCTGAGTCTTCGGCTCCCTCAGAATAACCTGCTGTCTCAACAGCCATTCGGCACCCAGAGATTCCAAGTCCATGGTCCACGTCTGGCAGGATCGCAGCATGCTCAGCCGTCTGACCGACGCATGTCTGACTTCCAACCCGACGATGTCCGAGTCAATCTGCGAAGCTGCCGCTGCCAGGACATTCTGGCACTCATTCCCCAAGAGGTCCTCGTCCTCCGGGAACTTCTCCAGAATCAAGCTAGTCAGCTCATCTCGCATGCAGACAGGCAGAGATTTGAGCTCCTGCAACTTGCCAGCCAGAGCACCGAAGAGCACGAAGGGTGACATCTTGTGTTGCGCTGCAAAAATCTGGGACACCGCAGCGCCTGCCCTGCTGAGAAGTCGGAACATGAGGCACCGCATGGATTCGCTCCAAGCACCAACCGGAACAGCTGGGGAGCCGTTCTGGAACAAGTCCTCCAAGGCATCCCAAAACTTGTTCAAACTCGTGCCATGGAAGAGCTCCACTACCCGAAAACAGCGTTCTCGGCCGTCTGCGAGAGCAACCTGTTGCTTTCTGTCCCAACTTTCACTCCCCAAAAAAAGAGTTTCTTGCATCAGCTTGAGGACAGGGGTCCACACCACATTAGCGATGATAAACACATGTGCTGGAGAGGTCGCTGTCCAGGCGCATGCTTTGCCAATCGTCGCCTTGTTGTGCTCTTGCCAGTCGACATCTCCCGTGAGCGGATCACGGGCCACCGGAGCCATGAACTCTTCGTCCTGATCTTGCTCGTGTTCGGGTTGTGGCCTTGCTCCACAGTCGGCAGGACCGGTGTGCCTTGAAGCTTCTTGGCCAGCAAGTCGAACCCAGGAATCATCCCATTGAAGACCAGTCACCATGCCTGCTGCCACGCTCGCTTCGGCTGCCATGTCTGAGACTGCAGAGTCTGAGATGTGACGCCACTTGCGAATCATGCGTGGCAGCAAGTCGTGATGACTGAGAAGCACACCGGCCCAGCTGAATGCAGCCTCTGCCCCAAGCCACTTGGACCGGTTCAAGACCGGGCAGGGCGAGGGCAACATTGCCGGGACGAGAAGCTCTTCGATCTCGAGCAGGACTGTTGCTCTGTCTCTCGGCCTGTCCACGTAGTGAACGATTTGAGAGGACTGGAGATCACCATTCAAAAAATGATTGATGATCTGTCGGCGGCGACTCCGCGTCAACCACGCAACCTGATGCTTCTTGCTCTGCTCATCACGCTCAGCAGCGGTGCAAGTGTCATCGTGAAGTGGAAGGAAGAGGTCGTGGATGGCCTTGCGATATGTTTCTCCTTGCGGAGGCCCAATCCTCACACACAAGTCCTCTCGAAAGACTGCCATCAAAGCCTTTCGAAGATCCTTCAAGGCCCCTGCATGTCGGGAACACATGCCCAAACTCACGAGACCACCAAGGTGACCTGCGACCAAGTCACTTAGTGCTTTCTCACAGCTGGCCAACTGATGCACATGGCAAAACACATGAGTCAGGCCCCATGTTGGATCCAAGGACTGCAAGTGCCTTTCGGCCGCAAGGTTACCAGTGTACCTGTCAGATGTTACGAAAGAATGTTTCATCTTGAACAAGTTTGCAATGGGCCTCAAATTCCTCAGACTGGCCAACAGCTGCTGCTGCGATTTCGCAATGTGGGGAGCTGTTGTAGACTTCAAACATTGGAGCCAACACGGAACTTTGCCCACGATTTGCAGGAACTGTCCGGAGCCAATACCACCGGCAGCAGATCTATTGTCAGTGTCTGGCACCGGGCCTGGATGCTGCAGCAATGCAGACACATGCATCTCTGACTGCATGATTTTGCCTACACGCTTGTGGCTTCCTTTGGCCGGGTTATTGGTCGTGCTCGAGAAATCTTGGGAGTCTGATTCTAAAACTCGCACTCCAAGGGGTGTCTCGTCGTAGCGTCTTTTGATTGAAAAAAAGATTGTCTTCCAGCCTTGTTTCTGCAACCGTTCAAGATGCTCAAGCAATCCTTGCCATAGCCTTGAAGCTGCTTCTGCCACAGCCGAAGCTGTTCTCTTCAGATCGTTCGCATCATGATGTTGACTAGCTGCTGCTGACATGATGCACCGCCGGCCCTGGAAAAGCAATGCCTCCACAGGGTTGACGGTGTCGGGCTGCACAAGACGCTCCTTTTGAGCAACTGCCTGCCGCATGATGAGGTCTTGCAGCGGAGTCGGTGGATACAATCTGGAGCTCAAAAGAAGGCTTTGATGGCCAACATCAGCTGAGGAACAGCCCATGTCAGACCCAGCATTGCCACACCTCTGCTGTCCCGACCCTGCTGACAGGGCATTCTCTTTGGCAGCAGCAACCGCTCTTCTCAACAAACCTGAGCCAAAGGTTCCTGGTGGCCTCCCGCGCCCTTTGGCTGGCAGCACAGGCTGTGATGGCTCTGACCCTCCAGATTGTGACGGTTCTGCATCGGCACCAACAAGTTCTTTAGCAACCGATATCCATGACTCCATTGGTACAAAAATGACAGCAACTCAATCTCGAACAGCTCATCGACAGTTCCAGCGAGACTTCGGCTGGCCCTGCGAAGATCCCATCTGCAGACCGCAAAAGCGGCTGAAATCAAATTTCTGACATACCTTAGCCTTAGCAAGGGTCTGGGCCATTGACAAAGCATATGTGACATAGCATTGCATTCTCACCCTGCTAGACTCCTAGAGTCCTAGACTGATAGACCCAAGGTCAAGGGCCTCAAGTTTATGCACGAAGAGAATGTTTGATGCGGCTGTGGCTGTCATGTGAGGCTCCTCTCTAGAATCCGAGCCAAGCCCCTGCAGTCCAAGCCAAGCAGCATCGTTCGAGAAGCTTGACCCGGACAATCCGGAAACTTAGTCAAAGCCCTGGAAGAAGCACAGTGAAGCCGACCCATTACCCTGACTATGACTATGGCTTTTGTTCCTATAGAATCTCCTGGCTTCAGACCCGGTGCTAGCTGTTGCAAGTCATTCGGATGAAATACCTAGCCGACCTCGCCGCAAGCAATCGACCAACATAGCACAGCAACTTCATGCTGCACTGACCATTCTCCGAATGAGTAGTAAAAACGGACGCACTTGCCCACGGCTCACTGACGATTTCTATACTAAACTCCATATTAGTCACATTTAGATACTACTGTTATTACTGCGCATGTGGGCGTGCCTCTCCCGGTTGATGGTGAGCCAAAGCTTCGCATTCGTCTTGACGGTGATGATGTAGTAGCCCCCATGCCGGAAGTGCAAGGTTTGCAAGCCGAGACAGAACCTCCAGGATGTCAGCGTGGCAGCGAGCAAAGTGATACGTGCTGGTGCTAGCTGCTAGCTGCTAGGTCCGGCTACGCTTTGATGGGGGTTGAAATTGTTGCATGCTGAAGCGCACTACCTGGCTCCACTACACAAACAAAGATTGAGACCTTCGCAACCTAGGACCTTGGCCTCAGCAGCCGACGTTTCAGCCCAACAAACCCAAAGTGCAACGAGCCTCTGCTTCGGAGTCTCGGTCACTGAAGTGCTGTATACCGTGTCGAAGCCCTCGACTTGCTCCATGACAGCAAGAACCGGTTCAAACCGCTGCAAGAAGTCATAAGCTTCATTGAATGTCACCCTGTAGTCCTCATGTTCCTTGACCGAGCCATTAACATAGCGTTTAGGCCTTTGCTTCGAGAAGGGATCACAGGGTGTGCCCATGCAACAGAAGGTGGGGGAGCTTGGCACAGGACATCCCTCACCCTCCGGATGGAGGGTGCACGGCAGGCCACATCTTTGATCGGACATGCAGGAATGAAGATGCTCGACACTGCTGGCATGGTTCGCAAGGATGAAACTCCTGTAGGCCCCCACTGGCTCGGATGCGCTCGAGATCCCAAACGGAATTCCCAGCTCCTGCACACCACGCGCACATTTTCCGAAAGCTCCACAAACGCAATCTGCCACAAAGCCTCAAATCATCAGCAACGCAATCACGACTGACTTGCAACACGGTTACAGTATTATGTGGTTCAATAGTCAATACATAGTGCCGTGTGACCAGTCCTTGAAGACCGTAGCTTCAGGCAGAGCGCCACTGCATGCTGAAAGGCAAGTCACAGCCTCTTTCGGTTGCGGCACTTGCAGCCGGAGTTCGGCTGTGATCTCAAAAAGCAGCCGTGCCCACCAAACCGGTGGAGACCTCTCTGACTCTTCCTCACACACTGGATTGGCATCATCTCCTAGATGGCTCACCATATCATCTGAGGAAGCTTGACTGAGCACAATCTCATCGGCTACCGCTGCCCAGCTTCCCAGCCAATCCATGGCATCAGGTGTCCCTGGAGTCGTCATCACTGCTTAGGCTCAGTATCAGAGACAACACGACGGCGCCACCAAAGTCTGGAGGACACAACAGCAGCAAGGCAACTTTGTGATAACTACAACACATGAGCACACTGAACACTGGCTAGACTCCTAGGTCCTAGACATGACTACACAGAGCAATGATCACAAATGTGCATCTCGTACACGAAATCAATCCCGGGCTTCATGAGGTCCTCCGAGCTGCAAACCAAACAAAGCTGGGCAGCGACGGGTGCAGCCTTTAATTCTGATACTGGGTAACAATACCGGCACAGGTGATTGAGAGTTGTTAGCCATCAGCTGCATTATCTCAGTATCTCGCAGGATGTCAGCCGTTGTGTTTTGTCTGCTGTGCGAAGTCATGCTCTCACTTTGGGCCGTGAAGACCCGGGCACCAAAGCCACGAATCCCCCCAACCGCAACACTTTTCGCGTGGATGTCTCCAGAGATTTCCTACACTCCAAGGCCACACGTGAGCATGATGTCGCGAAGAGCTAGAGTCAGCCAGAGTCAGGGCGAGGCATCGGATCTCTTGGCCAACACGAGACATGAGAACCTAGATTCCAGACTGCGAGTTCTGTGGTTTTCGGTTCATTCATCTTACCATGATTGAGGTGGAGGAATGCTTGTCCTGCAGGCTGCTCGTCTCTCAGGAAGCCAACCTCACTGTCAGCGCATTCGTCGATCAGCCATCCCCACGGCCTGTGATGCGGAGGGTGGTCTGTTCTCCAAGCATAAAACCAACACCATGTGGCCCACCTCGATGCTTTCTGCCACCAGAGCTCGCCGCTTGACCTCGGGATAGGAGAGGTCAGGAAATCGAGCACCAAAGGAACCAGTGCTAGCCGGCTAGCCAACACTACCTTAGCCTTAGCCGCTAGCCTTAGCGGCTCGCGACAGCTGAAGTCCAAGGTTCGGGCAACCGGCAATGATGAGGAAACGACCTCCTGGCAGGTAAGAAAACTCGCTTCTGCAGGAGCTGACCAGACGGAATAGCAAAATTTACCCGCATTTAGCCGTGATCCGATATGTCAGCACCACCACGACAAACTCCAAAAGCCAGGCCTCTCTGCGTCCGCACTCACATTCAAGTCGAAGCTGCAGCCGAGTCGATGGCACCTGGAGCCAGACTAGGGGGCTGGGGCTCGTGGGTCTGGAGTCTAGATTGCGAGTGGGGACGGGAAGCAGAAGCAGGCCCTCACACTCACAGACACAACAACCCCAAAGCCACAGAAAAACCCCAAATCCAAGTCCGAAAACCCCCAATCGAAACCCTTCTGAGGATCGCCGCCGCCACAGCACAGGCATACCTCGGACGAGGCTCGGGACCGGCAGGTGAGAAAAACCAGTTTTGCGGGAGCTGACCAGATGGATTAGCAAAACTTAGCCGTGATCCAATGAAGGTCGATATCCAACAGAATCCAACAGCACCACCACGATCAATGCAAAACACAAACTCCGAGCGCCAGGCATCTCTGCATCCGCGAAGTCGCCGCTGCAGCCGAGTCGATGACCTGGAGCCAGACCGCAGGGCCGGTGCTCTCGGACGGGTGGGTCTAGATTACGATCGGGGACGGGAAGCAGAAGCAGGCCCTCACTCACAGACCAAAAAACACCAAATTCAAATCCGAAAACCCCCAACCGAAACCCTTCTGAGGATCCCTGCCGCCACCGCCAGAGCACAGGACAGGTATTACCTCGGCCGAGGATCGGGACCAAACGACATGAGTGCAAAAATGAAACGGCTCCAATGCACAACCACTGCACTCCGATCTACACCGAAACTGTAAAACCCCAAACCGCACCCTTGCTCAAACTGAGGTTCCAGCATGTGTCAACTCCAACGCCAAAAGGTCCTGCAAAGGCAAAGTCAGACAATGAATGCACCAGGAAGAACAAACTAAGTAGAAACTAGAAACAAAGCGCCGAAGAAGAACAAGCAGCAAGCATGCAACCCTGCGTGCAGCATGCGATGCGGGCAAAAGCACTCCCACGGTCCTACACTCGGGGCCGAAGGGGTTTGGGTGCCCTGAAACCTAATGTCGGGACAATTGGGCTGAGGTTGGGATCGGGATAACCACGAAGCTCTCTTTCAGTGATTTTGCAGCACAACAGAGGTCGCCCAGCTTGTCGTAAGGGCTACGGCTACAGCTGATGATAGCCAACGATGGCCGCTGGCCGATTGGGAGTACTCACTTCATCGTCTTCATGGCCCCATGGCCTTCATCGACTTCATCAGCTTTGGCCCAGGTTAAAAAAGCCGCCCATAGCCATAGCCAATGGCTCATACGCCGATAGGTCCGATAGGTACTCACTTCATCGTCTTCATGGCCTTCATCGACTTCATCGCCTTTGGCCCAGGCTTGCCATGGTTGCCACACTTGTTGCTCATGGCCTTCATCGACTTCATCGCCTTTGGCCCAGGCTTGCCATGGTTGCCACGCTTGCTCATGGCCTTCATCGACTTCATCGCCTTTGGCTTTGGCCCAGGCTTGCCATGGTTGCCACGCTTGCTCATGGCCTTCATCGACTTCATCGCCTTTGTCTTAGCCATGGCCTTCATAGGCTTGGGAACCTTTTTCGCGTGGCCTTTGACTATGTCCTCGAGCTTCGGCTGCTCATAGGGCTGTGACGTGAACACAAGGTATGTGTTCAGCCATCTGAAGCCCTCGCGCTCTTCCTGTGCCACGATCTGCACAATGTCGAGGGGCAACTTCACCGATGTCTCGCACTGCACAAGCCCATCGCGGACGATCTCCACATTCATTTCGGTCATGCTTCCCTTACCTACTTTGCTCTATCGGAGCCCTATCGGATAGGCCCTATCGGCCCTATCGACCAGAGGCTACAAGCCTTGGGAACCTGATTCTGGAATGTGCTTGCCACTATGCTGCTATGCCGCTCTGCTGCTATGCCGTCATGTATGCTGCTATGCTGCCCGAGGACTTCAAAAGTGCCACAGCAAACTTCGTGATCCAAAAGCACTGCGGCAATCCGAAAAATCACTCACGATCATGCTGAAAACCAAACGAACTGGATCTGCGCGACGACGGTCCTGCAGCTCCAGCTCGCCTCTGGATGTCCATGGCTGCAGCTACCTTGGAGACCTGATGCGGGTATGGGTACTACCAGGGATGTGAATAAGTCCGTCAGTCGGCTTTTCAAGGGTATGCCATGCCATGCGCAATGCCGCTATGCCGCTATGCTGCTATGCTGCTATGCTGCATCTGCAGGGTCCCTCTATAAGCTGTCTTGGTGCCCTACCGTGTCGTTGTGATTTGACCCGCTGCTCAGCGAGGCGCATGCGAAAGTGAACAGAAAAGCACAGCGGATCCCGACAATTTCCAACCAAGCCACTTCGAAGGAAGAACAGCAAAACACTCAGAATGCACTACTGGTCGAAATTGATCTAGCTTGCTATACACTCCTTAAATGCGCAGACTCAAGGCCGACATCGAAGGATCAAGAGCAAGACGCTGTGCTCTGCCGTTTCGAACCTGATACCTCTACCTGCATAATACAAAGAAGATAAATCAAACACACAAACAATGGCGACATGCTAAATCGGTGGTAAATGTTGCATGCCTGATGATTGGAAAGGCCGAGAAGTAGACGTATGTATTTATATGTGTATGTATATTTATCTATACATGTGTAAACAAAAATAATGAATAATGTATCTACCTAAGAATAATGAATAATGTATCTTTTCAATTCTATGTACACACACATACGTTTCTGTAGTTATATAGATATGGGTTTTTTGTGCGTCCATATCTATGCACGTATATGTGTATACCTGACAAATCGCATGTGTAGAAAGAGCCACACAGTGTGGTTCTTGCCTTTTTCTTTTTTCTCTCATTCTCTCCGTTCCGCTGTTCTCCCGCAAATCTGAAGTGTTGTTCAATTGTTCAAATTTGGGAATTTGTTTCAAAAGGTGTTCGTGTTGCATTTGTTTTCAGCATGTAACGTATTTAATCCAAAATAGGTTTCCGTATTTTGACACAATTCCCACAACCTGTCGTAATTTGTACAACTTACTTTCATATGTCATATTTCCCATATGTTTTCCTTTTGTTTCAGTAAGTTTTCGCTATTTTAACCTTGTTCCAGCCAGTCCTTCCAATCGTTTCATAGCTTTTTGTTCATTTTATGATATGATTTCATACGTTTTGATATTTTCTAATATTCTAATATGTGTTTACATAATTTTCATATTGAAAATGTATTTACACAGTATTTCTCATACTTATTTGCATACTCGCATCACATTTTTCATATTTTCGACCATATTTTTTCATATTTTGTTTCATATTTTTTTCATATTTTTTTCATATTTTTTTCATATTGTTTTCATATTGTTTTCATATCCAATTTTCAACCCATATTGTTTTCATATTTGCACTTCATATTTTTTCCATATTGTTTTCATAAAAAAAATAATTTTACAGGATGATATTTTTGCAAGCTTCGAAACTCTCAACCCTATCAGCGTTTTTCAGACCCTTACCGACACCCTCCGCAAGCTCTACCAAAACAGCTCGTCTACACGGTATTACAACCTCAGTTTAAAACAGGGTAGCAACACTCTCTTCTCCAATAACCAGGCCCCAAACAAGTTCAGACTTTGTAAGATAGACCAACTACATAAAGCAAAAAAGTTTAAAGTTCTCCAATTGGCTAAGTAAGAACATAACAACACGGAACCCCACAGCTTCTTGCCTCCGGACTGGTAGAGCCCCTTTATCTGGTTTTCGTCTGCAGCGACGGCGAACATCTGAAAGTCCGACATCACGCCCCAGGCTTCCTTCTTCGTGGCTTCGTCACTGTAGTACTTCTTTTTTTGACACGCTTGTGATTACAAGAGCCTGGTGATGAGGGCTGTTGCCTTAGTGTCTTTCTATTGACTTAGGGTTTGGGGGCAACTAGAACCTCAGTCTTGGGCTTGTTGCATACTTATTCGATAGGTTTAGGGTTGAGTTGAGGGCTTCTTCGGTATATGCTTTTTCACATTGTTCAACCGGGTCTGCTTGGGAGACCCGCAACATTGTCTTTTTACTTTGCCATTTCAGGGATCCAAGTTCGGAAAAAAACTCTAAAGGGCTCGCATTTTGAAGTTCTAGAAAATGCAGTAGCCCCTTGTACACAGAAGAAGGGCGCCCGTTTCAGGGCTTGGCTAGTCAATAGGAAGCATCCTAGATGGTTCTCAGGGGAACATACCAGTCTAGGTCCACTGCTCAGTGCTGAAATCTTCACAAGCTCACGGACTACAACATGGTTAAGGCTTGGGCTTAGGGGCTCAGCACCCTAGCCCGTGAACCTTGTAAATTGCAATTATGGTAGGATTGTATGAACCCCCAAAGGTAAAAGTTACCCACTCAGCTACTAAGTAGGGGTCGTCGGTTTTTAGGTATACGATGCAAAGAAGTCCATTATGCCATGCCTAGTAAGGAACCCAAAAAACAAGGTCATTATGAATAAGTGCCCCTATAGTATACTGTGCAAGGAATTGTGAAAGAGTCAGGTTTTGCCCAGCAGCTCTGCAGCCGCGGCTGTTCCCCACCACGCCGATGGTCCCTCGTGCCTGGCCGGCTGTAACTGCTCGAATTTAGGCCGTAATATAGGGGCCTTAACATTAGAATAGGATGTAGGGGCCCATTATACTATACTGGGTTGTGCTTTAAACCCTTTGAAAATTATTGATGAATAGGTTCCCTTTATAAGGAAATAGGGGAAATTAAAATATGTCCCAAAGCACAACCCTTTTTTTTTATATGTAATCCCTATAGTATAGGGTTTAGGGCGTTTAGGGCTTGGGGCTTGGCGCTAAGGTTCAGGGTTAGGGTCTAGGGTTTCGGGTGTCGTCTGCCGGGTGCGTTTGTGCTTGGTTCATCTGGGCTTCACGCTGCGGCCTCAGTGAGAGGTGGAGGCAAACTTCTACATTCTAGGAACTTCCTATTTGCTGAACTTGCCAGCAAAAGTTGACGGGCATGTAGATCCATCGAAACATGCCTAAACCCTCCTTTCGATGGAGTTCTAGGAGTGCTTCTTTAAGGGCGTAGGGTTGAGATTCCTGAAACCTTATCCCCTAAAGCCTTGAATTCAATATAAGCCAAAGACCTAAACCCTAACCTGGAAATTAAGACCACATCGCAAACACCACGCCCTGGCCTGCGACCGCTTCGAACCGATCCTCAAGCCGTCGACGTAGTACCTTGGTGGGGGTCCTAGAACGCTTCTGTTGCGAGCGCTTGGGTTCTTTGAGGTGCTTATGTATAGATTCTATATGGGCTATGGTTTGGAGATTTAAGGGTTGGAGGGTGTAACATAGGGGCGTTATATTAATTTTAATAGGGTTTTGGGGCGCATTATACTGTAATTATGAAAAGGACCCCCCGCAATAGCATAGGTACTTATTAAGGCCGCTATCTTTTGGGGTTTCCGGTAAGGCTTCGGCTAGGGGGTTTCGGATTTTTCGTTTGAAGACTTGGGTTGGGAGCGTTGGGCGTTGAGGTGCAAGTCATCGAAAGACGCGAAGTAAGACCAAGAGACTCCAAAACCTGTTCCGTGGACCCCAAAAGTATGTAGAATCATAATATTTTGTTGGTTTTGGGCCATTATTTTACTTACTCTTGGGGGTCTAGGTAGTAATGTGACATCCCCTAAGGTCCATGTGCCCAACTACTATATACATTGGCCCCAAAGTACATATGGGTGGTTGTCAAAAATTATGGTCCCTGTTTGGATCCCTAATTTAGTACGGCACCTCATATTTAGGGTACCCAAAAAGGGACCCTAATTTTGACAACCACCCATATAGAGGGACTGCTTTGAGATTGGGGCACATGGACCTTTAGGGACCTCTTGTGAGAAGGAGCCCTACCCGCATCTACGGGAAGGTGCCCTGCTCGTAAGGAAGTCAGAACATTAGGGTTTCGGATCGGTTACGAGGCTTCAGTTCAAGATGAGCTTTTTATTACTGAGTACGTGTATAGGTTCTGATATTCTAAGATTATATCAGGAGAAGCCCTGCTCCTCCTCCTCCTCCTACTACTACTACTACTACGACTACTACTGATCACCATGAAAAACCTTGAAGGCCCCATCGCTCAGGGTAAGGGTTCGAGATCTGGGCTTCGGCTTGCAGACTTGATGGTTGGGTGCCACTTCCCGCGACTGCTGAATATTTTCACTAGCGTCTGGGCCGGGTGCAGATCAAGGTATAAGTCAACAAGGACTGCAAAGGTACCATAGAGTCACATTTCTGTGGTGTTGCCAATTCATCCAGCCCGGTTTCGGGCTGAGGGGCTGTAGGCGAGCGGCATGCGGGATGCAGAAGCAAACATGAAAAGTGTAAAGCAGTCAAACCTGGGCTTCGGACTGTGAGAGTGTGCATGTACCATAATAAACAGGTTACATTCTCATATAATGAGATACCTAAACATGTACCAGCATGAAGCACTCACAAAATCATGATCGAGGTGCATCCAGTAGTCTGGCATCAGTGGATAGCAGGAACTGGGTATGTATTTGTGGGCAAGTTGCGAGGTCCGCCGGCTGCGGCCCACGACAGCGATGTGATGCCAGCCGTCGGCTAACTCACGGGCGTTGAAGCCCTCCACGAAGGAGTTGCTGTTGTAGTTCCTGTTCAAGATGGTGGCTGAAACTGTAGGGTAGACCCATTTTTCGTGCAATTTTCAGAACTACACGTGCAACCCATATTGAGACCCCTGGCGTTGTTTGCAATTCTAGTTCATGCTCATCGCCCTCGGGAGCTTTTCGCCGGGCAAGGAACATGTGAGTGCCCCGCCCATGACAACGACAATCAGCATGATGAGAACACCTTCCGCCGGTTTTACAACCCCCATTCCCTACAGGCTTTATGTGGGATTCTTGAATGTGGGTCCTTGAAGGGGAGAAGCCCTGCATGCTCTAACACTAGTAAAAACACCTAAACTGACCTACAACCTACACCAACGGCCCTGCCTGGAACCCAAGAGTGCGCAGAACAGTGACCGTTCAATCGTTTGCCCATTGTGTTACCTACTTTCGGGCTCTAGGTACACCACAACTCCAAAAAACCTAAACCTAAGCCCAAACCCTACAAACCCTAAGCCCTATAAACCCTATACACCCTACAGACCCTAAACCCTATAAAACCCTATAAACCCTCCTTCCACCATCCGGCTGAAAGGCGGCCAAGGGTCCCAAGTCGTCCTCGGGCGAGAATCACGGCAATGAGCTCTTGCGAGTTCGGTGAATCTGACCAGCACAATGAGAGCTTTTGAGGTTTAGGGCACAATAGAGACTTGCTCCACTAACCTCACCGTTGCTTAGTAGGGAATGGAGGAATGCGGTACAATTATAACTACTATTACTACCGTTCTTCCATTCCCTACTACCCAAAGGTAAGTAACTGTTGTAAATGAAGTAGGAACAGTCGAGAGACTGTGTGACACGAGGTTTGGGGAGTACAGGGGTCTTTAGACTTAGAATAGGGGCTCCTGTAGCAGCTAACGGTTCAATCAGGGGTTTCTAGGATTATCGTTTAAGGGCATTAAATATTGCAAGAGGGTTTCGGGGTGTACCAGACTGAAATCATAGTGAGGAACCCGAAGGGATACTGGTGGTAAGCATGTCGACCCCTACTTGTAAGGCTTGAGAGATGTTTACAGGTTCGTTCATAAGGTTTCTATAGGGTTTGGCAATCTGACCAGCGCACTGAGGCTTGGAGGCTCCAGGCAGTATGGGAGTTTCCGAAAATAGGGGACCCTAATATGGTACCCTAAATAGTAGGATCCTCATTATAAGGACCCCAAAGTAAGGTACCCCTAATTTTCGGAAACTCCCGTATGGGTGTCTGGCTTAGGGTTTAGCATTCAGGCTGGCATTCAGGGCTTCGAGTGCATGATCTGACCAGGAGCAAGAGGGCTTCTGCGGACTCGGCGTTCGAACGGTTTAGGGTTCAGGGTTTATAGGGTTTAGGGCCGGGTTTGAGGCGTTGGTGATCTTCGGAGTTCATAGGAGGTCGCGGGGGCTACTATACCAAGGCCTAGGAATTTCGGATCTCCTTCAGAGTTCTTGTGGGCAAGGTCCTTAGTGGAGATTCGCCTGGCAGCAAGGGCTAGACCCTAAACCCTAAACCCCTGAACCCTTAACCCTAAACCCCCAAACCCTAAACCCCTGAACCCTTAACCCTAAACCCCGAAACCCTTAACCCTAAACCCCTAAACCCTTAACCCTAAAACCCTAAACCCTAAAACCCTAAACCCTAAAACCCTAAACCCCTGAACCCTAAACCCCAAAACTACCAGCATGCTTCGGGCTCAGGGTATGCCTATCCCAGACCCTGAACCCTCGACTTCCCCAAGCCGTAAAGTTAAACCCCTAGTTGGAGGGTCGGGGGACTTAGTAACTGGTTATTTTAGGGACTTATAAGTACCATAACCCCAATTAGGGTCCCTTTTTAGGGTACTTATAAGTCTACTTACTACCTACTTGCTAAGTCCCCGGACCCTCCACGTACCTACCAGGACCCCCCAATGGCCCTGTAATGGAACCCTTATGGTCCCTAAAAGTGGGCATGTAGGGTATAGTAGAGGGTAGTTGGGGGGACTAGGTACACAGTCTCCGTTGTAGTTCCGTTTTTGGGTTATGATAGACAGATGGAATATAACTCTAAAAAAGGAACCTCCGGCCATGCACCCATATACTAGGCCTTAGACGGGCCTCTTTTTGGATCCAGGAACCAGAAGCAACACATGGAGCAATAGGGACAGGTAGACCCTCCTCCCATTTGGACTAAACCATTCCAAGCCTAACATAAGGAGGGGCCTTAATGATCAGAATAAGGCTTTTGGGGCCCATTACACTATAATCAAGATAATAGTTCATAAGAAACCCCCCAAGAATGTTATAGGTGATTGACCAGGCCCCTGTACCATAGAACCCCTACTATAGATCCCTATAGACCCCTTTAAGGAACGCTTCAAGGATTATAATAAGGCCCCCACACTAAGCCCCACAAGGGGCAACCCCCGAGGCGCCTATGAGATCCCGATAAGTTCGCGCGGCCACGTCGATGGGCGCCAGAGTCCACACAGAGATCGTCCACTCCTCAGTGGGGGTTTTTGGGGGCTTGTGGCCTTTGTGGGTTTAGGGTTTTTCGGGGTTCAGGCGTTTAGGGTTTTGCATACACCCTTCCTTCTAACAGCCCTGATATGTCCCGGAGCCACGGAAAAGTGCAATTGCAGCAGCAGCAGCAGCAGCAGCAGCGGATCCCTATAGGGATCTAAGGACTCATATATTAAGGCCTTTGGGCCCAAAGACCATACTACATGAGGCTTTTGTGCTATTTTGATCCCGAGGGGATTGGCAATTCATGCACGCGCTGCGCCATTTCTCATCAGCCCCATTTGCTCTGAGTCTCCGATCCAAGCTGCACAGCCTGTGGAAGGAGCAAGCAGCCACGTCCTTCATGATGCATGTATATAGGTCTTGTTCGTTTTTGAGCTTAGGGGCTTAGGTGGGTTTAACAATTTTAGTCTTTTTACGAGGCATCGAAGTTTAATTTGGTGGTTACGTAGTTTACCGATTCGGCTTTTGGGACTCAAGCGAACACGGCAGAAGCATCATGGAGGCATCACCTGTTTGCCTCCTGAGCTTGTGTAGATTAAGCGACTGCTGTTGTTATTGCAACGTCTTATCTAGACCCCAACAGTAGGTAATACTGGCCCAAAACCTATCGAAGGCTGTTATTCTACATACTTTTGGGGTCCAGGTACCCTAAACCCTCAATCCTAAACCTTAAGCCCTAAACCCTGTAGGCCACAGCTGTGGAGGGATACAGGATCCTCCACAAACAAACTTGGCTCCGAGCTTGAATACAACAATGCTATACTAAATAGGTTGTAAGGTTCAAACGATGGGTATGGGAACCCTAGGATACCAAGGTTTCGGGAGGTTCGGGGAAATCTCCACGCTTGGCCAGAAACCATCGCTCCTAAAAATAACCACAACAACATCGGAGCCTTTATGGAAATCAGACTTGACGGTGCCGTAGCAAATAGCTGGCACGTGCTGCAAGGGACAAATACTTGTCACTATACCCCTGCTTAACGGCTTAGTCACACTTGACGGATACATGTGGAATCTTTACATCGATGGCCCGCGCTGGGTCCGTCGAAGTTGACACCGCGCTTGCCACCAGAGTTCACAGCGGTGACCTCCTCAGGGTTCTGGAAAGTACCTGGACTCATGTTCGGCTTAATGTCGGGGTATAGTAGTGTCGTGAGACAGGGTTGCAGAATATGGTGCAGTCTAGACATAATTGCCAAGGAGGGTGTGCGAGCTAACCATATGCACCGGACAAGGAATGAATCTGCTGTCGGCGTACCTGTGGAGCCGCTGATGGCTTCGTAGCCCAGATTCTCCTGATCATGATCGAATTGAGGGATACGCTGGTAACAAACGCCGCGGAAATATAAAAATTCCAAGTGTAGCTAGAGATCTAGAGTAGCTATAATGCGCAGCTTTGGGGTTGAGAGTTACATGCGGGACTTGCTGGGCATGGCACCAACAGGACCTACATCAAACTGCTTCTCGATGGGGAAGAGACGCTTTCTCTGTGGCGGGAACCTTGCATCAGTACACACAGAAAACGTTAAGATGCATACACACAGGCAGACCCACAAACACACACACACACACACACATATATATATATATATATACACCGAACCCTAAACGAACATCCTGTACTTGTCTCCACATGAACCTGAACTTAAACCCCGAAGCCTCAATCCCCAAACCACGAAAAGCATGGGACCTAGATCGAAATGCAGCCAGAACCATACACAAAATCTGAAGCCCCCGACACCCCGAAATTTAATACCTAACCCCTGTACTGAACAAGAAGTTAAACCCTGAAGCCCCAAAGCAATACCAAAGAAGATCCCAAGGTCTTAAACCGGAAGGAAAAATCCCAAAATATCCTCAAAACCCTAAGCCTTAAAAGTAGAAAAAACACTTAAACCCGAAGCAGCCCGGTAGTCTCCGGATCGTCGAAGGACAAGCGAACCAATGGGTTTGCAACCAGACCTGTGCGCAAAGGATTCGGGCTACATAGGTTTAAGGTTTTTTTTGAGCTCCTTTTTACGGCTGCACAAACGTCTGAGCTACTGCAAGGCCGATTGGGTTTAAGGTTTGAGCGTTCAGGTTTTTTCACTGGTTCAGGGTTTAGGGATCTGGGCTTTTGGTTTATGGTTTGTAGGGCTTCGGGTTTTTACAGGGCGCCAGGGGTTTGGGGTTTATGAGGTTTCACTGTTGATGAACACGTTCAGAGGAACGCGGCTTTAGGCTTTAATGGGACCTGCGCATTTCTAGTTTATAGGGTTTGCAGGGATTGTTGCATTTAGGGTTGATGTCCTCTTGGAGCCTTTAAAGTACGAACCCCCCTGAACTCGAGACTCCGCATACCTCTGAACTGAGAATTATTCATCTCAACCGTACCAAGTAACAAGATGCATTTACGACTGCACCTCAGGAATGTTACTTGGTGGGAACCGTTCATGTACAGGCATCAAAGGCACTGTCCACCATGATCAAGGTGATGTCATCAACGAGGCTGTAGTCCATCCTTAAACGAACCCGTATAAAACCTTAAAAGGCCCGCAGAAGAACCTTTACGGGACACCTGTACGATTTGGAGCTTGGGGCCGGGGGGTTCAGCTCAGCGGCCGAAACAACCAGAGTAGGACTGTGCATGACCTTCTGCTGATATTACAATAAATTCTCTCTCTCGCTCTCTCTCTCTCCCCCTCTGTCTGTTTCTGACGATAATGATGAACATGCTGATGATAATCATGAAGATGGAGATGAACACGACGATGATGAGTTGAAAGGTCATGGGATGCAGCCAAGACAGCGTTACACCAACTGTGTGGTAACCCTTTCAAACAGTTCCAGTTTCTTGCTGAAAGTCTACATGCTCCTCTTGCTTGATCCTTCAAGATTAGTGGCTGTCCAAAGAAATGCCACTGCGTGGATCCAAAGAACACACCACAATCGTACTAAAGAGGGAGCCTGAGTGGGAGAACACCGGCAATCCAGAACGGCGAACTTGTGAGATAACCCCAAGCCCAGCGTCAGAAGATGTGAATCCTTCATCTCTACCATGCCGTCCGTCGTGGTGCACAGCTTGACGATGCAACTTTGGCAATCCTAAGCGGCAAGAGCCCAGAATCTAGAAATACTTTCCTCTCAATTCGATGTATAACCATTTCAACTCAGCAGTATTACCTTACCTCTTCATATTGGAACTGCTGCTCCATTACCAGTATACGATTTCCTTCAAATGACTGCTATGAGCAGTTTCGCGTAATGCAGCCTACTCGGAGGTTCATGGGTACTTATTAGCAGGGCTATAAGTCTCCATATAGGGCGTATAACTACAGTTACCCTACTTCTAACCCCACTTATAACTTATAACTATCCTAAACCCTAAACCCTCTAGAACCCTTAAGGGAACCCTAGACTTAACCCTAACACCCCACTTATAACTGTCCATGAACTTCCAGCTAATAAACCCTTAAACCTGAACCCCAAACAAAAACCTAAACCCTTACCCCCAAACCCACCCCAAAAAACAAACCCCGGCCCCAAACCCCAAAACCCCTAAGCCCCCACAAGAAAACGGCCATGGTCTGGGAGATTGCAGGGTCTAGTCGGAGGTGGTCGGGCGCGTAGGTGGGCCAAACAGATCAGGGTTTAGGCCTTAGAGTGTAGGGTTTAGGGTGTGGGGTTTAGGGTGCGGAGTTTAGGTTTAAAATTTTGAAAGCCTCGAATGACTTTTTGCGGGTATGAGGGTTGCTGCGTTGGGGTTTAGAAGGGTTTTAACATAGAGGTCTTCCTTAATAACTAGACTAGGGTCTTGGGGCCCAGTATACTAGAACAATTGCAGTAAACAACCATCAAAAAAATACAGGTACGTATTAAGGCCCCTGTGGTTGACTTTGAGGGGTCGCAGACTGCCTTGGGCTTGCGGCTTCGCGCATTGAATGACGGCAAGCCGCGTATTTGGCCCGGATTGCATGTTTCACCTCGGGGAGATTCCAAAGAACAAACCCTCAACCATGGAACCCTACCTAGGGGGTCATACCCTCCCCTTTGTTAGGATACCTAGTTTAATGGTTCGGATCTGTTATATAGAAATTCAGGTACCTTAACAAAGGGGTAGCGTATGAGCCTCTAGGCACTTGAACCCTAAATCCTGAAACCCAAACCCTAAACCCTGAACCCTCAACTCCGGTTTGGAGCTTATGGCCTGTGAGCGAAGAATCGTTTTTTTGGGGGATGGGTTTCGAGTTTATGATGCGTTAAGACAAAGTCCTGTAAGGGTTTAGGATCTAGGGCTCCTTCAAGGCTTTAAGGGTATTGGGTTTAGAGTTCCTTTGAGGGTTCCTAAGTACTTGCATGGCATACAGCAGGGCTTCTAGTATGGTTTGGGGCAGTCACCCACGTAATGTAGGTACTTATGAACCTTTGAGGGGAAAGCAAATAGGGTTTAGGGTAGTCTGCAAAGAAACAGATGAACATCTGTAAGCTCTCACCCCCTGAGCAGCAGTACGTACTTCAAACTTCTGGACCCCAAACCAAAGCAAAGCGACGAGAATGGGATGGGCTTTGTTGGAGTCTCAGGACCCAAAGAGCCCAGTACCCCGAATTCAGGGATAACTAAAAACCATAGAAATCACAATAACTACCTTACGTTTAAGAGAGATCTGAGCTATCTTCCTAAGTCGAGGGGTATTGGGCGCGGTCGGCTGTCGCGGGGAATGCGTGCTGCAGACTTCTTGACGGAAACCGCAGCTTTTTGATTTCAGTATTAGTAAGTTGAAAAAGATTCCCAAGCCCCAAAGTACTGTAGGGGTCTGAATATCTAGAATAAGGTGTCGGGGCATGTGATAGGACGTTTGATACAAGGCACCCTTGGGAGGGGGTGCAAGGGAAAAATATGACTCATTTCTCCAACACATGTAATATGCTCCAAACTGTCTTGTCTTGACAAGCATGTCTTAAAATAATGAACCATGAACCGATATGGTTAGTCCACGTGTTGCCTGCCCTGATCCATACAAAGATACAGCAAGCCTACAGTCTCCATTCGAGTTCCTTTGATTCTTGGGGAAGAACAAAATTATCGGATCCTAACCAAAAAAGATTGGTTAGCCTGAAACAGAGGAACTATACAATGGAGACTATATAGTGAACCCCCAAAAGTCGGAAGATGGATTTAGGATGATGCGTGCTGGGATTCCCTATGCTTTACATTAAGGGCATGAGGATAATAATGCTCCAACTTTCTGGCTTCTACTCTCGGAGGTTTTATAGGAAGAGACTAGAAGCCCAACGACTTTCTGTGCCTGTCCGAAGAGCAGACGCGCGCGCGAAGAAACATCCGAATAAAACGAAAGCTGCACCAAACTCAGAAAGCAAATGCCTAAACTCGGATATGGATTTAGGGCGGCAGGGTTTAGGGTTTATAGCAGGGCTCAGGGAGCCTAAACCCTGCAACTATTTTGCTTCAACCGTGGATGGAAACATCTCTCTCTCGGCAGCTGACAGTCTGGACCGTATCAACGGCCGGACGCACCGTGACAGGATATCCTTTCCCGGTGAGGCCCTGCGAGACAGAAATGGTCTAACATTGACGCTTGAAGCCTTAACCTTAAGCGATTGGGTTTGTGAAAAGCTCCGAACTCCATATGAAATGACATCACCAGAATCAGAACCCTAAACCCTAAATACTCCTAAGGTCCCATTTCCTCAGCTGGATAGGTCTAGCGCCGGGAGAGCCTAGTGGGCCCTGCAGAGTGCGCGGATTCTGTTTGCGATTTTTCGGGTTTGGGGTGAGGGTGTCGGGTTCAGGGTTTAGGGGTTCCGGGATTTGCAATTGAGGCGAGGGGTTTGTTGGGGTTTGGGCTTCGGGATAGTGCCCGACAATTCCGGATCGATTGCTTGACAGCTGAAGGGAAAACCGCACCCGAAACCCTAAACCCGAACCCTAAAACCCCCAAACATAAACCCTTCATCCTAAACCCGAAGCCTTAACCCCAAACCATTTAACATGGAGCGGCGGTATGCGTGGGGATCAGGTCGGGCATTGCACCACAGGTAGCGGCGCACAATGCATCCAGATCTCTAGACCCTGCCTCAACCTCAAATAACCTGCTTTTGGGGGGCTCCTGTTCTAGGATACCCAGTAACCTAAGAATAAAAAGGCCTCTCTTTTTGGTATTGGGTAACTTTATAAGGAACCTAGGACTACAAAAAGGGAATAAGGGTACTACTGGGCATCCTAGTCTTTATGATTGCTGCCCAAGTCTGATGACCGATCTACAGCCGGGCAGGTGAAACAATTGAACAGAGTACCCATGAAATGCGAAACCATGCCTATAAATTAGAAGCTGCCCCCACCCTGTAATAGTGACCATAAGGGTTTATATTAATATTATATTAGGGCCCTATTATATTCCTATTATACCACTATTACAGGGTGGGGGCAGCTTCTAACCTATAAATCATAAATAGCAAGAGCTCTTCTTGACCTGCCAGCTTCATGGAACTTACTATCATTACTTGCTTACTCCCCCCAATAAACCACAGAAACAAAAGGTTAAACTTTCCGATTCCAACTAAACTAGATGAGCCCAACAACTTTGAAGGTTGGGCATTGGGGATCTAAGTAGTTTCCCCTGAGTCCAACAACTTTGAAGGTTGGGCATTGGGGATCAAAGTAGTTTCCCCTGAGTCAACCTCTGCTGTGAGCCGGTTTTGTGAGGACGGCAGGCTGTGCGGCAGAAAGATTCCCCCTGGCTCAACCCCAGGGTGTACGGCTTATGGGTTTAGGGGTTAGGGTTTAGGACCCCAAATCACCTACCTTTTTAGGGTTACCTAATTTAATATGACTTCTCTCTATATAAGGCCTTAAGTCGGCTTACCATAAACTCCTGAAAGCACCCGAAAGCCTTAAATCCGAAATCGTCGGGGAAGTCTCCGGAATACGAAATCCGTTGAAATCCCGCAGCCATCGAGCGCAAGCACTGACGGCACTTCATATCAACCCTAAACCCTATAAACCCGAACCCTTAAAACCCTAAACCCTCAACCTCAAACCCCACCGGTGAGCCTTTGGGCACAACTCGCAAGTGAGCGCTGCCAGCCGCTGCTTTCCTTTGGCGACTCCGCGGTCCGACACTTTCGAAGCTACACCACTTGGGGGCTGAGTAGGGTTTAGGGTTTAGGGTTTAGGGTTTAGAGTACTCTAGCCCAAAAAAGACTAATTAACCTTTTCAACCTCTTTGTAGAAAGATATCGAACCAAAAGGCTGAAGATTACCTACTCAGCTACTCAGTCCATGACTCAATAAGGGAACCTTTGCGCGAATTCAGACAACATGGGGCCCTGGCCAGGAGCCTTAGCAAAAGGAGCCGAGATCTTCAGAACTCTCCTTGACCTGCTCGTCAGCATACTTGGAAGTTCATGGGTAATTAGTTATAAGTGGGGTTATCAGGTATAAGTCCCCTCATAGAGGGGTCATTGTTATACTTATATACCCTACTTCTAACTCCACTTGCAACTACCCATGAACCTCCAAGTACAGGACAGCAAAAAGTGCAAGCCCTGCACCCTCAAGCCTCAATTGCAGGCTCACGACACCTGTTCACACCGTTCTATTAGGAGTTACCTACTTTGACTTCCAAGGCAGCCTCCAAGACAACGAGCTGATTGCACTTGCTTGCTTGACAAAAATTATGACCTTTATCGCTTTATAAACCTGATAGCGCCTTTATAGGGTTTAGGGTCTCAGTCTCAGTCGTTTCCACTGGACAACTTGTCACCCGAGTGGCCGTACTCCTCCAAATGTCTTGCGCCAGAAACCACCTCGCGCAGCATCTGCGCGATGGCCTGCATCTGTTCAGTATCGGACAAGAGTGATTCATCATTCATTCTGTTGCCTGATCTGTCACATTCGAGACGCTGCACAGATCCATGAACGGTCTTTAACTCCCGATAGCGCCTGGGTGTATGGAACTTCTGCTCCATCCAGGTGAGGGTTCGAGACAGCAGAAACAGCAGAGACCTGTCTGCAGCGACGGTCTCTAGGTCTCTAGGTTGGGTCCTAGGGGGTTTGGGGGTCGAGGTTTTAGGGTCTTGGGGTCTTGGGTCTGCGAAATCCCATACCGACACCCGATTTCCAGATGATCGTTACAGGCTGTAGCTTAGAAGGGGCCCCCACCCTGTAATAGTGGTATCATAGGAATATATTAGGGCCCTAATACAATCCTTGTAATCACTATTACACGGTGGGGGGCCCTTCTAAGCTGTAGCACTGATTGCACCCAAAAGTTGCCGCTATGGGTGACACCATGACAAGACCAGGTCCCCAAGCCTTGAGCCTGAAACTCTGAAACGCGTGTTTGCAAGCATTTCAAATCTGAAGCCGTTCAGGGCTTCAACAGGAATAGTAGTAAACATCATAGTGATAGTAGCAATGATAGTAACAAACATAAGAAAAGTCGTGCTAACAAAGATGAAATACTCTGAACCGTCAAGCCTGCACTAGATCCTAGATGCACCTAACTACCTTCTTTACCACGAACTGCATAACTGGTGACAAGCAGTTCTGGCCAGCGTCAGAAATGCACAATTCTGCATTCTCAGATATGGCAGACGATAGTATACTGTAGAACATGTTATAGCGTATACCGTAGTAGATCATAGTATAGTATACTGTGGTTCTGGCATATTTTGACACCAAGGTATGGTAATCCATGAGATCAACGAGGCTCGAGACCTCAAGCGCACAGGCGCCTGCTGCTGGAGTTGCGCTGCTTCCAGAAAGACGCGATCCGCATCCTTAGGGTCACCCCAAGGGTCCAAGTACCTAATGACCATATACTCTCCGAAATCCTAACCTACATAACGACTATGCTAAAACAGAGTACCTAATTATTGGATCCTTTGGACCCTTAGGGTTATGGTTTGAGGGGAGCTCTTGGCCCGGGACACGTGACCCCGCACCTAAAAACCTGAACCCGGCAACCCTTAGCCGCATCATTGGGGTTGACAGTTCTTCCGGTGGATCTTGAAGTTGGGTTCGCTGTGCATGGCAAGGTGCGGCAAGGAAACAACACTCTCCCCCTCTTCGAAAAAACACACATGCACGCGACAACAAAGCAAGTGTAGCCCGTTAGAGCTCTGGTGTCTTGAGCACACATGTTCATTTGTCAGCGCTATAACTGTTAACCAGTGGCCATGCTAGTACTGGTGTAGCTCTGAGTGGCCAAACCGTGTCCTTAAAAGCACATGGAATCGTGATCGTTTGGGGGTATATTTCCGCATACTTATAACCTGGGGGCTGCAAGGGGGCTTATTATCGCTGATACTTACTGGAAAATCCCAACCGCTACTATGTAGGTATCTGACACCCTCGCAGGCTTAGCACAGGCTCTGTCGCTGTCTCGTTGGTGGCGCCCACGTCTCCTCCGTGGTGAACTTATATCTGTAGCAATATACGGGCCTTAATAGTTAGCGGAGGCCGTTATACTATATATATATATATATATATATATATATATATGTATATATATATATATATATATATATATATATAACAAGGAACCCGCAACATGGTATAGGTAATAATATCTAAAGGCCCCTATAGTCATCGGAACTACAGGTACACGCAAGATAAGCCGATCCAACTCAAAGCAGGTAAAATCAGGGCCCAAAACCTATAAAAGGCTATCAGCCCACAGCCCACATACTTTTGGGGTCCAGGTAAGGGCTCATAACCTACGATTTGTCGGGTTTGGGGCTGCAGGTAGGGTGTGAGGCAGCCTGCAACAACACCAGAAGGACTTCATCAGGCTTACTCTGGGGCTTTCAGGCTTCCCGAGCAGGCCCCTAAATTAGAGCGTGTTTTCCGGAGTTCGTGTGTCATCGTGCCAGCCTCGGATTTCTTAACGCAAAACGTCTTCGAAGGCAGGATCTGGATTTACATTCTTCGTGACCATGGACCCGAAACTTCCCTAAACCCTACACCCGTCGTCCGAACCCAAACCCTAACCCAGCTAAGATGTAAACCCCTAGACCCTGCAGCACGAGGTGAGTCCTCCCCAACCCTGAACCCGAAAATCGACTTGCGAAACCCTCATCGAACCCTGCGAGAAACCCTCATAAAAAGGAGTACCTTAATAACAAACCGTAGACCCTATAAATCAAACCGCACACCCTATGCGTCCCAACCCGAAACCCTAAACCCTGAATCTTTAAAGCAATTGAACCCTAACCCCAAAACCCCAAACCCTCAAGCCCCATAAATGCCAACCCCAAAAAACCCCTCTCTCTCTCTCTCCTCTCTCTCTCTCTCTACATATATATATATAGTTTTTTCTTAATTTATTTGTTTGATTATTTACATATATGAGTCCTAGCCCCCAACAATAAAACTCCACAAATCCCTCCCTCGCCTGGCTTGGGAGCCACGCGCTCGGCCAGGGAGAGCAGATCGCTTCGAAAGGCTGTCCGCTCCTGGAGCGTCGATTAGGGTTTATAGGGGGGTTCCTTTAAAGGGTACCATGGGGGTTCCTTTTAGGGATCTATAGGGTTTAGCGGTTTAGGGTTCCTGTAACGGGTGCCATGGGGTTCCTTTAGGTTTGGGGTTTAGGGTTTAGGGTAGTTGTCCAAATAAGGGTCCCTTTTTGGGTACCTTAAATATTAGGTGCCGTATTATATTGTGGACCCAAAAAGGGACCATAATTTTGACAACCACCCATTAGGGTTTGTTTGGGTTTAGGGTTCAGGGATTGGGATGTAGGGTTTAGGTGTTAAAGGGCTGATTAGGGTTTATAGGGCTTTGCGGTTTAGGGATTTGGGTTTAGGGTTTAGGGTTTACAGGGGTTCAGGCTTCCGTTAAGGGGTACCATAGGGGTTCCCTTAAGGGATCTATAGGGTTTAGGGTTTAGGGATTAAGGATTAAGGTTTAGGCGTTGGGGTTTAAGGTTTGGGGATTGGGGATTAGGGTTTCGGGATTGGGGTTTAGGGACTGATTGCCCGTGCCTAATAGTGCTAATGGTGGCCGGAGTAGAAATAGCAGCAGAGACATAACAAAGATACCACAGAAGCATAAGGCAAGTAAGATATCGGATGGTGGTCGGCAGACCACTTCTAACAGTAGTTTCAATCATGGAGAAACGACACTCCAAAGCTAAACCGTACAACCCCCTGAGCCGAAACACAAAGCCGAAACATACTACCTGGACCCTATAAGACCTTCCTTTTTGGGTTCCCTAGTATGATTTCCTTATATACATCCTTAAAAGGGTATGTTATTTGGAGTTAAGGTAGGCCCTGCGGCATTATACATAGCAGGATCTAGGTCACGAAGGGGCCTTAATAATTAGAATAGTGTTTTGGGGCCCCTGATACTATAATTATAATACAAGGACCTCCCAATTTTTATAGGTCAATTAGAAGGCCCCTACAGTATCGACAAGCCTTAAACAATGTGGCTAGAGGTTATAACGATGTTCTAACAGCGAAGATTGGCCCTACCTTCTAAACCCTATAGTGAGGAACAGGTACAAAAAAAAAACTCTAAACCCTAAACCCTAAACCCAAAACCCTAAACCCTAAACCCAAAACCCTAAACCCTTAAACCGTATATGGTACTCCAGAACCCAGTTATACATAGCAGGACTATAGATCCCTAAAGACCGCTTTAAGGAACCCTTCAAAGGAACCCTAGAATTATACCTACTATAGGGGCCTTAAATACCAATACTATTTTGGGGGATTCCTTATTATAATAAGTATAATAGGGAATCCCCCAAAATAGTATTGGTATTTATTAAGGCCCCTATAGTAGGTAGCCTCCAACGGGCCTTCTCCAGGGACTCGTCGTGCGCACGCTGGATCGCAGAGGTAGCCTCTGCAATGTGCCTGGGCTCTTAGTTCAGGAATTTGGGAGCTTCCTTTAGGGGTTTGTAGGGATGTCTAGGGTACTTTTCTTAGGGATCTATAAGGATTCTGTAAAGGGTTTAGGGTTTAGGGTTTGGGAGTTTCCGAAGATAAGGGGTTCCTTGTTTGGGGGGTCCTTCTAATCAGGATCCTACTCTAGGGTACTATACAAAGGCCCGCTATTTTCGGAAACTCCCGATTGAATTAAGCTGCCAGATCAAGGACCTTGTGTAAATATGATGTATGGTTTCCTTACCATGGTAACTTAAAGCAACTTCCCTAACAAGAACCCAGGTGCGTGGCGTACTGCTTCTGCAGCGTGGCAGTCAGCCTTGGTAAAGCAAGTTCCTCAACGCGTTAAAGGGCACTTTGCAGGGTTCTTATAGGGGTTGCCTGCTATGAGGGCTGCTATACCGTTTACTATAAGTGCTACGAGGCGTCGAGACTTTGCATGTGAGGCCGACAGCCTAGTCCTGGGCACTTGATACTTGAACCATTGAAAGAACACGCAGGAAGAAGCTGTAATTCGCTGCAAACCTTGTGAACTTTGGCGGCCATTGCGTTTGCATGCTACAGTGGAGAAAAGGTATGTTACGGAGAGCCATTGAGAAACCGTGAGTTCGAAACCCAGCGCTGTGCAACGAATCATATATATATATATATATATATATATATACATTTCTTTTAATGTATATACTTATACAACTACATATATACATACATATGTACATATTTTTTTAATGTATGTGTAGCTTTGCAAGGAAGGATAGGGTAGATGGGTGGGAGGGTGGGTGTGTGGGCGGCTCCTTACAGCCCGAAGCCCCGGCTCTAACTCTGAATCCTGCGCCCAGGCGCGCGCAAGTGAGGCCATGAAAGAAGTGGTCGGAATCCGACCCCTGCAAAAAAACAAGGTATACTCATATGGGAGTTTTCGGAAATATGGGGTACCTTATTTCGGGGTCTTTACACTCAGGATCCTACTAGTTAGGGGACCATATTAGTGTCCCTTATTTTTGGAAACTCCCTTATGCATAGTAAGTAGATAGATACCATAGACAGACTAAGTGTCACCAGGTGCTTTATGAACGCCCCTGCAGAAACAAGTGTGTCGTTTGACGTCGTTGCAGGCTCTACGCAAATCTTACACCGTTGAGCTGACGTATAAGTAACGTTATACAAGGTCTTGGGATCTGCTTAGCACACCTAACGTCTCTGTAGTTTCAGGCTGGCGTGCGGCGGGGCACTACAGGGGGACTCTCTCCCGAAGGGTCCTAGGCACTGTTATGCGGGATACTTCCCCAAATCATAATAGTCATTCCGAATATAGAAACCCCACGTTCAACCATATAGGTCCTTACAGGAACCAATATAGAAACCCTAAATTCTACCATATAGGTATTGAGGACCCTTTGGTTTTGGAAGTCTCTGGCCAAGGGTATTCGCCTCGGACCCGGCCGAAGCGGTCCGAGCTTCCCATAGCAACACACTCCAGTGACCCAGCCTTACCTTCCGTGAGGGTCCTAAGTACCTCCTATATATATATCCTAAACCCCTAAACCCAAACCCTCAACCCCTGAACCCTCAACCACTAAACCCTTTTAACCCTGATCCCTTCTAGACCCCTGTAAGGAACTCTTTGAAGGAACCCCCGAAATAGTACAGGTAATTACATAATATGGTCCCTATATTAACCCAATGCCCTGGGCGCTGATCCGTCCATCCGGCCTTCGTCACAGACGCGAGTTTGGAGGCCACTTGCTTTTGGAAGGCCTCCTCCTGCTCTTACAAGGACCCTTCAAGCGACTTCCGCTCTTAAATTGACGACCCTTAAAGCGAGCTGTGTTCCAAAAGGGACCTTTAAAGCGACCCTTGAATTAACCCTGCTCTTATGTCTACTATTGGGCTCCATTATAAGGCTCCTTTTGAGGGTACGACTGGGTTCTATAACAGGGTTCCCTTTAAGGGTGCTCCGGGGTTCTCTAGGGTTCCCTTTGAGGGGTACTATTGGGTGCTATAATAGGGCTCCCTTTAACGGCACTACTGGGTTCTCTAATACGATTCACTTCAAGGGTACTACTGGGTTCTATAACAGGGTCGCTTTTAAAACTCGGGTTCCCTTTCAGGGTACTATTGGGTTCTGTAGTGGGTTCCCTCTAAGGGATTTCGGGTGTTTTAGGGGTTTGGGAGGTTCGTGGGGATAGCAGTCTTTCGGACTTTTGGGGATAGAGGACATCGTAGGGCTCGCAGATTGTGCTCGGCTTGTTTTTGGGACGGAGGTTGTAAGGGTTTAGGGTTGAGGGTTTAGGGCTTAAGGTTCAGGGGTTATAGGGTCTAGGGCTTATGGGTTTAAGGCTTACAGGTCTTAGGATTTTGCCTTTAGCTATTTTTGGGGTGCAGGGGCAGAGGGTCCAAGGCGTGGGATTTATGGGCGTGGGGCTTTGCTGAAATGTAAGGACCAACAGACAATTGCATATATAGTATAGTGGATAAAGGTTTTTGAAAATGAGTGGTGCGATGTATACGTTTACCAGAACATGAAGGAACATATTAACATGTATCCACAAAGCTACCCATAGTTCCGATGGCAACGGGAGCAGTCAGGGTTGGGGTAGAAAGTTTCTGGTTATATGGCTTACATATGTTTATATATATATACATATGTCTATATATATATATATATAAATACAACCATATACATATACTGTTTTGAAATAAGATTATGGCAATCAGCTGCTTTAGTTTCGATGGATTGGCGTCGGGTTGGGGGAACACGATTTCGGCATTTATCTTCCGCTGCGGCTTCCGGATATTGAAGTTGCTGGACATGGAAAGCCCGAAAGCTTGTAGTGGAGATGAGGCTTTGACAGGATACGGCCCCAAACCCAAACCCAAAACCCTAAACCCCTAAACCCTAAACCCTAAACCCCCTAACCCTAAATCCCCAAAGCCCCATGTCCATGGGTGAGGTATCCCACGCCAGGAAAACGAATGTCATTCGAAACACTCCGGTGCTGGCCTCTCGACTCTTTGCAGCGGCCTTGGACACGCAGCATGGGATCTACTATTTGCTTAAGAGCCCCCAAAAAAATAAAAAATGTATTCCTTATGGGGGTAATATAGGGATTATTATTTTTATTTTTGGGTGGTTTCTTAAGCAAATAGTAGTGGGATTGAACCATGGATGTGAGGATCGCCTAGGGTCACTGGGATCAAAAACTACAGAAAGGAAGGCCCAAATGGGTGGTTGTCAAAAGCCCAGTCCTAAACCCTAAACCCTCAACCCCAAACCGGTTTCGGGTCTAGGGGTTCATGATGTCGTCTTGTTTGGGGGCTTCGGGCTTTGTAGCTTTACGAATTTACTGTCACATGATTTTCTTGGCACAGCAAATACTGGTCCTGTGTTGACAGCGCTATCACCACATATCACCACGGTATTCACTCTTCTTCACTTCACTTCAGGTGGGTCAAACTGTCCGCGTTCCACATGTTGATGTTGATGATGTAGTTGTTGCTGATTCCGCTGCCACTGGTCTTTCTCCTCCTTCTACTCCGCCTGCTGCTGCCGCCCTTGCAACAACTGATTACCAACAGAAAAGTAAAGGCAAAATGCATGACAATGGCTGCGCTTCTCTTACTGCAAGTAACTCGCAAGTCTGCGTAGTCCTAGCTCCCGACTCTGTTCCAAACCGGCGCCTTTGCTCCGAATTATTGTGTTGCACCTGCTTTTTTTGGCAACGAGAGCTATGTGGGAGTTTCCGAAAATTAGGGGTACCTTCTTTTGGGGTCCTTATAATAAGGATCCTACTATTTAGGGTACCATATTAGGGTCCCCCTGTTTTCGGAAACTCCCATGTATCCGTAAGGATTAAGCCGGAAGCCTATGAAGTCATGATCCGCAAGCACTTGGAACCACAGGTACCGTAGTATTCACACCGTGGTTCTTGCAAGCTTTGGAGTTGTGCTGGCAACATTACCGAAAAATCTGCAGGGCTTGCGTCAAAAAGGCTCAATTAATAAAAACTAGCCAGTGTATACTATACATGGGCCCCTATAGGGTCCCTCATCTTGGAGGCCTCACAAGGTGGGATGAAGGTAGGTGGGATTAAGGATCCCTTATATAAGGACTCTTACTTGGGAATATCCCACCTACCTTCATCCTACCTTTTGAGGCCCCCGATCATCATGGCGGTTCTCTATAACTACTTGAAGCGGTGCAGCGTTTACGGTTGAGTTTACCTGGACCCCGGACATATATGAGGACAGATTAAGGAACCCTAAAAGGGAAGGTTGGGGACAGATTAAGGAACCCGAAAAGGAAGGTTGAGGACATATTAGGGAATCCTATAAGGAAGGTTTTGCAGGATCTAGGTAAGGGTTTAGGGTCCAGGAACCCGAAGAACACAAAAACCATAAACCCTAAACCCCTAAACCCTAAACCCGAAGAAAACAACGCGAGAGGCGGCCTGGCGCTTCGCGAGCGCGGCCGCCAGGACATCCAGGGTGTCTGGGGAAAGGTCCCCGACGACGCCTCGGGTATTTGGGGTTCTAAGGAGCTTAAGGGGGTTAGAGGGGTTTAAAGGGAACTCCAGAAAGTTGGAATATCATTATCATAATCCCTTTAAGGTAAATTATAGGGGATCCTGCCATTATTCCATATTCCAACTTTCTGGCTTTTACTTTAAGGGTTTTAGAGCTGAGGGTTCTATAGGAGATTCCGGGGCTTAGAGTTGAGGGCTCTGGGGAGTTTGAGGGGTTTATATAGGGTGTATGGAGGCGAACAATGGGGACCTACATACGCCTCAGGTGGGCTCGTTTTGGGGCAGGGTTTTTAAAGGGTTTAGCGGGTTTCGGGTTTCTTAGCTAATTAAAGTAGAAGCCAGAAAGTTGGAACATGGCTTTAGGAGGATTAGTGCTAGGATCCCTCATACTTTACCTTAAGGGCATGGGGATAATGATGTTCCAACTTTCTGGCTTCTACTATAAAGGGGTTCAGAGTTTTGGGTAGAATGTAAGGACCTGCGCCTCGCTGGGAAACGGTTTTAGGGAGTCTAAGGGCTTTGGGCTTAGGGTACCGTAACAGTGATGTCCGGCGTTTAGGGTGTCGCAATCGGAATCCATATGAAGGACCTTTAGGAGTAACATGTACATAGTACGGTTTCCTTGATATGGTAACTTACGACATGTTCTTGACAAGACCCAGCTCAGGCTCAGGGTATTGCCTCCCCGAGTCGACTGTACTTGTACTTCCTAGAGGAATAGAAGGCCCTTGAACGGCTGTTAACCGACAAGGGTTAGAGGTTTAGGGTTATAGCGTTTATACGGAAACTATGGTACAAAAGGGCCGTGGCATGCCACGAGCGCGCAAATACGAGCAGCCACGCTGTAGGAAACAGATCAACTGTTGCCATGTCTTGATTCGGGAGTTTCCTGAAAATAGGGGACCCTAATATGGTAGCCTGAATAGTAATAAGGTACTCCAAATTTTCGGAAACCCTAAACCCCTTGTAGAGCCTTCAAAAGGAACCCTTATAGCATCTTTAAAGTACCCTAAACCCTAACCTAAACCCTACCCTTTAAAGGAGCCCTTATAGTATCCTTATAGTATCCCTTGGAAGGAACCCTTAGGGGCCCCTAGGGCTCTAGCTATCACCAAGAAGCCTAAATCTGGCGCTGGATGTGGGGTTTCCTGTCTCGCGGACGTCTGCTGTGCAGGGAAAGCCATAATATAGGGCTACTATGAAGGCTTATTGTAGGTTCCTTTTAAAGGTCTCCTGGGGATCTATAAGAGGGATCTTCTATGGTAGCCTTAATAATTAGGATTGGGTTTGGGCGAATACTTTATTCTGATATAAAAAGGAGCCCCCAAAATAGTATAGGTAATTATCTAGGTCGCTATAGTGCGGTTGCAGTGCTGGCAAGCAGCGGTCAACCTCGTCTGCGGAACAGCCCTCCAGCTTTTCCTCGCAAGAAAGGGCTTGGACCTATGGTCAGTGACGCCGATGCCTAGAATAAGTTGACTCTCAACTGCCAGGAACCTCCTTGTACCCTCAAATAGGGGTATGCCGTCACACAAAAAAGGGGCATTTAGGGTCCAATAGAGAGTAGATGGTGGGTCGAGGTGCTCTGAAATTGAATCCACGCAATTATGAACTAGACCCTATGAATAAAAAGGATGCCCTTTTTGGCTTAAAGGGGCTTAAAAGGGAACCTGAACCCTAACAAAAGGGAATAAGGGCCTACTCTAGGTCCTAGTGAATAACTTCGTAAGTTCGGGCTCAGGGTTGGGGCAGGGCCGGTCTAACTGGCGTCCAGCGAACGGGAACTGAAGGTTAACCAAAAGCTTCCTGGTATGAATGAATTTTAGCAGATTGTATAGGATAGAAACCCAGGGCCCGAGGACCCACAAATTTCAGGAAACGTAACCGAAGAAAGTTCTGCCCGGCGCCCGTCCCTTCCCGCGTCCTTGAGCTCTTTCGCCATTGCTCCAGAGCCCATTGCCAAGCAAGTTCAGGTGTCAGTGTGTAACCAGGGCTGCCTACTCCATTCAGCGACCTGCTTGGTAGACCACGGTTGTAGCCCAGGCTAGCACAATCAACTTAACACGAGCGCGGGGACCTGCTCTTGCTTGCTAAGGCCCGTACCCTAAACCCGCAACCTTAACAAAGCCTTAAACTCTAAACTAAAAGCCCAAACCCTAAACGAGGTCTCGCTGATTCGCGCTCCATGAGAGACGCCGACGGGTTCGAAGAGCAAGCATAGGCTAACCCCACACCTCACATCCTGACCCCCACCCTACGCTTGGGGGAAGGAGGTTGTTGTGTTTTGGTTTGTGTTGCGGGATTTGGCGAGGTTGTTGTGTTTTGCTTGTGTTATGGGTTTGGAAGGTTGATTTTGGGAGGCGGGTTGAGAATTGAGGTCAAAGCATAGGGTGGGGGTCAGGATGTGAGGTGTTGGGTTAGCCTATGCTTGCTCGAAGAAGGGGGGCAGGGCTTGGAATGTAGGGGCTCTCGAGGGGTATGGTTCAGGTTTAGTGGTTCAGCCTAGGGTTCAGAGTTCAGGATTTAGGGGTTTAGGGGTTAGGGTTTAGGGGTGTAGGGTTTAGGGGTTTAGGGGTTAGGGTTTAGGGGTTTAGGGGTTTAGGGGTTTAGGGCTTAGGGGTTTACGGTTTAGGGTTTAGGGGTTTAGGGTTTCAGGTTTAGGGGTTTAGGGTTTAGGGCGGGTAAGGCTCTCATTGTGCGCCTGCACCTCAAAGCCTTAAGGCACTAAAATACAGCTGGGCATAAACCGCTGCTCTCTGTTGGCGATTGTCGTTCCTTCTACCAACACATCGGTCAGCTTGAACCAAAAACGCGGGAAGGAGCTGTGGCATATGACGACCTATGCAAGGATTCATTCGCCCGTAGTATGGGGAACTACTGAAACGTCGTTGAAACACTCGCAGCAGCCGCTCGAACAATTACCAGGTCAGGTACGATTTCTGCGGGCTACCTCATCCTCCGCAACCCTAGACCCTAAACCCGAACCCTTTGAACTGCCTGAGATGTTAAGATTGGCTTGTGTAGCATGAGTGAAGTACACGATCGTAAAACAGCACAAATGCAGAGGGGCCTGCACAAGCAATGGTGCTTTCAACCGGGAGCCTGCCATCTCGAAATTTAGGGTTTAGGGTTTAGGGTTTACCCCAAAAGTATGTAGAATAATAGCCGGTTATAGGGTTTGGGCCATCAGTTTACCTATACTTTTGGGGGTCTAGGTATAGACCTTAGCCGGCCTTTCAAACATGTCTCAAAGCTTAAAAGCCCCGACCCAACGGACAGAACTGATCACTGCCTGCACCGACGTCGGCGGCATCTTCTTCGTCCTCGCTTGGATCCTCCGTAACATACGACAGGAAACTGGATGACTAGAACAGGGTTTCCGTAAAGGCTCCATAAAGGGTCCTGCACGGGTTGTGTAGGGCTTGAATATATGGGCTTCAATTAATAATTCGAACAGCATGATGTAGTATGACTTCTAAGCAAAACTGGCCTTAAGGGAAACTGCACTCATTAGTAAGGCATCTATGCTTCGAGAACTCATTCGCTTGGTCCTGCTACTAGAACCATGAAGTTTAATTTAATTATGTATTTACCTAAGCCTCAAGCTCGCATGTAACCCTGCCTCATGTCATCCCGTACTGAGGTCATCTGCTATAGGGACTCAACTGGTCGAAGACACGCGTGGGTGCCAAACGCACTAGTATGTGAAACTGCTGCGTGACAAAATACAGAGCTGACGATGAAATAAGTGTCTACTGTTGAGCTTGGAAGATTCGCAGGGGAGGCAGGGGCGGGGGGTGGGGGTTGTGAATCCTCGTACATACAAGCACAAATCTAGATGCAAGCTTGCACGCACGATGTCGTCATCTGGTATAATTATACATACTGGCTTCTACAGAAATTCACGTCAACCTTACGCCTCAAACCCTACCTCGTTCAGTTGCCCAACTTAGTAGCTGAGTTCATAAGCCTCTTAGTTCTATAGTGGGTAATACTATCCCAAAAAGTGTACACTCAGCTACTAAGCCAACAAACGGCGAGGCACGTTGATGCCGCCGAAGGCTTCCGGCTCCGTCGCCGAAGTTTCAGCGCGAGCCTGGCTGCTTTTTTTAAGGCCCATAAGGATCCTTTAAAGGGTGCTATATAAGGGTTCCTTTAAGGGATCTACATGTTCAGGGTTTAGGGTTCCTTTAAACTTAGTAGCTGAGTTCATAAGCCCCCCAATAACATTATCCCAAAAAGTGTAAAGTGCATCCACTCAGCTACTAAGCTAAGGCCCTCAGGGTCCAAAGAACACCTAAACCTTGGGATCGAGGGTGTAGGGCTCAGCAAGGGATGTTTTCCACAGGCAAGAATCAGGGGTTTAGGGACTAAGGCTTGGGATTTAGGGCTTATGTTTACCTTAACCCTGAAGAACCTACCTTTTAAAATAGGATCCTTGTAATATTTGCTTTCTATAACTTTCCTAAACGTAGGTTATTTAGGGTCCCGAATAGGGTTTTGGAAGGGTAGCTGAAAGGTTTCTCTCTGGGCTGAGTACCAAGGGGCCCACAAAAAGTAAGGTCTCCGGGTTTTAGGAGTTTCGGGTTTAGGGTTTAAGGGCTTGGGGTTTCCGGTTTAGGTTTTAGGATTAAGGTTTAGGAATTTAGGGTTTAGGGTTCAGGGTTTATGGTAGGGTTATGTAAACCGTAAAAGGTCAAAGGTTACCTACCCAGCTTGCAGGACTTCCACATACCACAATGACATTGTGCTGAGTCTTGAACATGTACCCTAAGCCCCGAAACGGCGATTTTTTCACCCTAAGCCCCTAACCCGAAATCCCCAATCCTAAACCCTGTAGACCAAGGCCCCGGAAGGCCCGAATGCCTCAAGCCTCAACCCCAACGAAAAAACCTCCTTCTCTATCCCGCAAGTCTTGTCAGTCCTATCAACTCTGCCCCTATTTTGGTTTTAAGGGTTTTGTGGTTTAGGGATTCGCAACAAAGATGTGCACAAGGTAACAACTGGCCCACGATCCAGGGAGCCGCAGCATGCGCATGGCCAACAAGGTGACAACAACGGTGGAACAGAAAGAGAGGTGTGAAAAAGGTGGAGAAAACATCTGGAACGTGAGTCACCTTTTTTGCACCTTCTGCATTCTGCCGGTTTCGACCTTCACCTTTTCATTCATATATGTCCACGGTTTTTCCAGTCTTTCAATGTTTCAGTAACCCTCAGGGTCGATACAACTGAAACCATAGATTAAGCATTGTATACATCTTGGCCTCAAATGGACAACGACATAGGTACTTTGAGGTTCATGTACATACATGCGCATACTACACATACTACGTAGGAACATGGACCCTCAGGCTTAGGTATCGGATCTTGCTTTTTTTGATGCGCGGAGCTGGGCGCCAGGCAAGGAGCATGTTCGCAAAGCGCGAGACCTGCCCAAGACACCCAAAAACCTACATGGCCCAACACTGAAACCGCCAAACCCAATCAATATCCCAAAGCACAGGACCCTAAGCCCTAACTGAGCGTTTGGGCTTAGGGCAAGTCCGTTGGCAGACCCTAGACGAGTGATAACCTTAAATGTAGGCCGCAGTTTCAACCCTACCAAAGCCCCCAATCAACTGTTGCCATGACTTAAGTGTTGGCAGTTTCGCAGTATTATACATGCGATCCTAAGGAATGCTGATCACATCCTTATTGTTACGTCAGATGAACCAAAGCCCCAACCACTGAAAACCCTTGTAAAAAGGTCCAAAACGTTTAAGACTTTAAGAAGTCCTACAAAACAGCAGCCCGAAGAACAACAAACCCTATCAATGCCGCACAAAACTCTGAAGAAACACCATACAGCCACAATCCGTAGAGAAAGCCCTTGATGACACCCGCACCCCTAAAACTCCACTTAAACTTTATAATGTAGGGGTATACTAGACTACAAATATGATAAGGAAGCTCCAAAAATAGTATGGGTAATTTTTCAGGCCCGTGTACCATAGAAACCTACTATACGTAGTATCCCGTAGACGCCCCTTTTAAAGGAACCCTACTCTTTAGGGAGCCCTAGTCTAATTATTAAGCCTTATAGTGCAACTAATTCATGGTTGGGATGGGATTAAAAGTTTACATGTTAATTCCTTATTGGGATTAAGTATCCATAAAAATGTAAAATGCTACCCGACTATGACAAAGGTAAAGGCTTGCAGACCCAGGCGCCTGTGAGTTGGAGCCTTGGGCATCTGTCTGCATCCGTCGAAGCACTACTTCCATCAGCTCCTCCGAGGTGCTCGGCTTCATTCACAGGTATATATATATATATAACTAGAACTATAACTGTTGAATTATATATATATATATATATATATATATATATGTATATATATATATATATACACATGTATATACTTATATATATATATATATACTTTTATATATATATATATATATATATACACATACATGTACATATATAACCATATATATATATATATATATATACAGATGTATGTTAGGCTTCATGTATATACATACTGTTTTGGAGGGGGTGGTTGGTGGGTGAGTTGGTTAGGGTTGAGGGCGTAGGGTATGCGGTTTGGGCATAGACCTAGGGTTCGTAGTTTATAGGGCTCTACATCTTTTTGTTCACGAAGGTGTGTTACCACTAGGGCTTCAAACAGTGAGGGGGCTAGTGTCTCGCATCTGGCCCAACATGACATGAAGAGCCCTGAACCCTAAGCCCCTAAGCCCTCAACATGACATGAAGAGCCGCGTCAATACATGATTCGATCCTAAAATCGCTTCTCGCTCGAGCTCCTGGGCTCGGAGGAGTTGTGTCTTACTTTGCATGCAAGCAACAGAAACCTGCTATAATTTCGAAATAAAAAAAAGAACAAGTCTGAACAAAGTAAACCCCCAAAACAAACCCGAATCCGTACACACTAAACCCCTAAAGCAACGGTCCGCAGTGGTCATCTGGTCGACATGGTCGTACTCGCGCCTTGCTGGGTGGCCCGCCCTACACTAACAGACTCGTAAGTCTTGAAAGTCTGCGCTTCAAGTCGCCCCATGTGTTTTCATCAATCAGTTGAGCTGGATCTGCATTCTATCTGTTGTACGGAAATTTGTGTGTGTGTGTGTGGGTGTGCCAGACATCCCTGCCTCAAAAGTGAGACCACTGCGAGAAATGTAGTGACCTACTTTGTCGGGCATAGACTCACAACGCTTTTGGAGACATTTCCTAGACCTAAGAGTAACCTAGGAATAAAATGGATGCCCTTTTTGGTTTAAAGGGGTTTATAAGGGAACCTGTACCCTAAAAGAGGGAATAAGGGCCTACTCTGGGTCCTAGTTTCCTGTCAAGCAGCAAGTTCGGGTCTGAGTTTATCGAATGTAATTGTTGATAAGCTTTGGGTACTACTTAGAAGGGGCCCTTCGGGCCCTATTATATTCCTATTATACCACTATTACAGGGTGGGGGCAGCTTCTAAGGTACCCGCACTCAGTAGCAGTTGAATGATATTCATAACACAGATACACTAGGACCTTAATCTAACCCTATATGGACTGTTACTATATGGGGGCAGTACCCAAGATAAGCTGGTTTACCGCCGGGATCCCATTATCAAAAACTGAAGCAACCACCCAAGAGTACTATATATATATATATATATGTATATATATATATATACAGATATACATATGTACGATGGGTCCCTAAACCCTGAAACCCGAAGCCCTGAATAACTTTGTGGGTTCTAGGCAAGAGGCAAAGCTTCAGCATCTTCGGATCTCGGGCCATCATCTTAGGGGCCTAAAGTAAAAGCTGGAAAGTTGGAATATGATTATCCTAAACCCTTCTATGGTAAATTATAGGGTATCCTACCCTGAAACCATATTCCAACTTTCTGGAGTTCCCTGTAGCCCCAACAAAAAATGTTAACCTTCTCAGCTTTGGTAGGAATAAAAAAAACCCAAAAGGTTAAGGGTTACCGACCCAGCTACTAAGTTACCCTTATAGAACCCAAAGATCCCTTTAAAGGAGCCCCTCATACTACTAGACCTAAGAGTAACCTAGGAATAAAAAGGGTGCCCTGTTTGGTTTAAAGGGGCTTATAAGGGAACCTGAACCCTAAAAAAGGGAATAAGGGCCTACTCTCGGTCCTAGCCTTAAAGGAGCCCCTCATACTACCTAAGGAGGCCCCCAGAAGCCCTCATAAGGTCCAACACATTACGTTGAGCCGTGGTTGAAGTGGGAGTTTCTGAAAACGAGGGGACCTTATAATGGGGGTATTCTAATAAGGATCCTACTATTTGGGGGACTACATTAGGGCCCCCTATTTTCGGAAACTGACAAGTGCCAAAAGCTGGACTTTCGGGCGTAAAACCCCACCGGAAAAACTTCGGGCCCGAACGACAGCCTTTGGGGTTTGGGGTTTTAGGGGTTGGGGGTTTAAGGGTTTAGGGGTTTGCGGGCTTAGGGTGCATTTTTTGGGGGGGGGATTTAGGGGTTTGGGTGTTGGGGGTTTATGGTTAGGCGCAGAAACCCGAACACTCCCTGCACCCTGAGCCAGAAAGCATCGCTGAACCCTGAAGCCTGCATGCACAAAACAAGAAAGGCACTTAACTTAGACACGAAGACTCAAGCAGCCCTAAACCCTCAAGCGGCCCTGAATCCCAAACCTAACTCCGTCCCCCCAACCTTCTCTCGGAAACCACGAGCCTCCTACCTCACCCCCCAACTACCCTCGACTATTCCCCAAATAAAGGCCCTTTCTTCGGAAGCCCTCGTTTAGGGTCTCAGACTATACTAAAGGCCCCTAACTTTCGGAAGCCCTTCTTTCCGGCCTCTTGAAACTTATGCACCAAGACAGTCAGCCCTAAGCCCTGGGCCCCCATATTCCCCATAAGCCCCTGAACTCCCAAACTGAGTTCCGAACTTTGGCCCGGTTGCCTCCAGTAGAGTGGTTTCTTAAGATATTATGTTATATGATCCTTACAGTATTATACCTGGAGGCCCCATAGTAGTTCCTTTTTGGGATTACCTTATAGGATTCTATATACGAACCCCCCAAAAGGAACTACTTTGGGGCCTTCGGGTACTATACGATGCGCTATGACACTATATGGCTCAGGGATGTTCAGGGGAGAGCTTAGGACTTTTCGTTTCAGGGCTTTGGGGGGTTGCGGGCTTTCAGGGACTGCAGCAGCCTAACTAAAACCCCCTGGTATCCACTCCTGCCTAGGGCTCTGCAATAATGGAACCCTAAACCCCTAAACCTAAACCCTAAAGCCTAAACCCTATACAAACCCTAGACCTAAACCCTAAACCCTATATGAACCCTAAGCTGTAAACCGTGTGGATCTTACGCTGGAAATCTAGACCTCAGTTCCCAGAGCTAGAAAAGGGGCCGACCATCCGAGTGTGATAGGCTATACTTGCCCAGACCCTCGGGAGGATCTAGAAAGCAGATGTCCTAATTTGGGGCCCAGGGGTACTTTATAGGAACCTCCATTAAGGGATCTACTTTTTGGATTTCCCCGGAGGTCTTGGTGGAGGTTCATGAGTAATGTAGGAACCTGATTAAGAAACCCTGGGTGTATAAGGTAAAAGGATTCACATGAGGCACCCTCACAAAAAGGTTCAAGGTTTCTTAATCTGGTTGCGTTGAACCGCAACTGTGCCATCTGAATGACGTCCTTGACGGCTTTGATGCGATCATCCTTGTTGACACAGCCCGAAGCATTGCCACGAGCCCTTGTCCCACCACCCATAGCGTAGATACCGAAGTAGAGCACCTCGCCCTTAGGGATCCTGTCCATTGCGTCGCAGATCTCAAAAGTTTCTGAGTTGCCCTTAAGAAGCTTGATGTCCTCCCACCACAAGTTGAGACGACCGCCCAACATCATTCTTAGATCTTCTCCATCGTCTGAGCCGTACATCTTGGAAATCTCTGTCCGAGACGTTCCCATCTGAACAAGAACCCCACATTAGTTCCTTTGACCTGAAAAGTCGGTAAGATAATGGCCCAAAACCTGTAAACATTCTATTAGTCTACATACTTTTGGGGTCCAGCCATAAGTGGAGCTATCAAGGCCCGTACAAGAGGTTATAATTATAGTTTCTCTACTTGTATATCCCACTTATCGCTACGCATGAACCTCCAAAGGCCAAGGTTTCAAATTTCAGGGGTCAAGGCTTTACGGCTTGACAGGTTTCTGGAATAGTGGTAGTTCTTCAGTGGCTCGGGCTTCGAGCTTCAGGTTCAACGGCTCAGCGCCTTTCTTTCCGACACGGTTTTTGTTTTGAGCTCCTTTTTACGGCTGCCGAATCGTCTGAGTTTAGGGCCTACCCAAAGGCCCCAGAGTAGTTCCTTTTTGGGGTTCGTATATAGAATCCTATAAGGTACTCCCAAAAAGGAACTACTATGGGGCCTCCGGGTAGGGCATAAGCTCAAGCCTTTCGTGGCGTGGCTGTGGGTGATTTTGGTGCTCCAAGCCAACCTCCTCCTTGGGGCCAAGGCCGCAAAAACCTAATATAGGGGCCACAATAATTCGAATAGGGTTTTGGGGTATATTATACACCCATCATAATTCGAACCGGGTTTTGGGGGGGTATATTATACACTATCATCACAACAAGGAACTCCATGATAGTATTGGTAGTTCTTGGGGCCCGAGTGATACGGGCCCTGACAAGGAATTTGACGGCTTCTTGCGCGATTCCGACCCCCAAGTCCATGCCAGGCTTGAATTTCTAGCCTACTTGTCGGGTATCATGGGGAGCTGAAGGTTAACCCTTTTTGGTTATATTGGGGTTATATAGGGACTATACTACCCACCAAAGGTCAAAGGATACCTACTCTACTACTAGGCTAGAGAGTATCATTTAGGTCCTGTAATTATGGTGCAATTAAGGTGTTTCGCCACGGATGTCCATCTGCCCCTAAGCCCTAAACCCGCCTGCACCGGAACGCCAGGATCGCCTGTGCTGCACAGGTAGTGGGGACTCAGCTCCCAAATTCTCAATATGCTCCCTAAAGGCTCATACTCTATTTCTGTTGGGGTGGCTCCTTTTATCATAAAGCAGATGCTAACCGTAAAACTAGGACCAATGCTGCATGGTTGAGCTATATCGGAGATTCGAAACATGAAGGACTCTGGTACATGCCGTGAATAGTGACTCGTGGGTGCTTGTAAAGGAGCAACACCTTGTGCAGTTTTACAGAGTGTGTACGCAACCGTGTCAAACCTTTCTTGACAAAACTGTTGAAGCCCAGCCAAGCCTCCATAGAGCACTATAGCACCGTTCGGAAACTCTCCAATACCGGTTCAAACCCATAACGCCTCGGGCTAGGTACATCAAGCTGGGCATGTACAACGTGCAACCTAAACTAAAACAAGAGACAAGGGATTGCGTAGGGTCTAGCTTCCGGGGAATCCAGACCCTGAAACCGCCAACTTTGCCCCTAAAACCCAGACGGTCTGAGGAACGGTGTTTAGGGTTTACAGTGAACCCCAGATATTGGAACATCGATTCAGGATGAATAATGCCTGGATTCGCTTTACTTTACGTTAAAGGCCGGAGGGCAATGATGTTCCAACTTTCTGGCTCCTCTAGGGGTTTAGGGTTTGGAGTTTAGGGTTTCGGGTTTTTTCCTGCTCCATTTCGGTGTAACCCACCAAAAAGGAACAACACTGCCGACTACAGGTAGCTTTGTGTTTTGAAGGATATTTTAAGGGCCTTAATTGCTTGAACAGGGTTTAGAAGTATGTATGTAATAAGGAGCCGCAGGGAATATTCACAAATACTAGCAGTTATTCTGGCTTCTACGTTACTGCGATACTGCACGATACGACGGCACGCACGCTAAACTCTAATCACCCCTGAAGCTTGCAGCATCTGCGTGAACAACAAACCAAACTTTCCAATGCTTTACCACCCAAGACTCACACACCATGGATTTGTGCCACTGGGGCAGCGGCTGCTGGCATCATCGTCGCAGCTGTTGTTCTGAACCCTGGTCCGCAAGGGCTTAGTGCATTCCGGGCATCCCGACCAAGTGCAAGACGCTCCAGCCCAACACCAAACAGTGAGACGTACCCAAACCCCCGGGAGGATCCAAAAAGTAGATCCCTTAATGGGGGCTCCTATAAAGTACCCTTAGTAGTATAGGGCCCCAGTTTAGGGGATCTACTTTCTAGATCCTCCCGAGGGTCTGGGTATGCAAGCTCATTCCGAAACAAACTCAGCGACCGGTGGTTGTGGTCATTAATGTAAGCGCCTCAATAATTAGAACAAGGTTTTGGGGCCCATTATACTATAATTACAATAGGGAACCCCCAACATTATTGGTAACTATTAATTTAGGCCCCTATATTACTATCCCTTCTAGCATTTCCTCTCTCTCGCTCTCTGGGTCTCTCCGTTTCCGAGTACGCCTGCCTGCATCTGCATGCAGACATGTGTGCATGTTTTGTGCATGCACAGGGTACATACCTGCAGGAAAAATCAAGGTTGGAGACTCTCAACAAAGATGTGCCAAGACTCGAACCTCTCCCTCAAAGTGTGTGGCCCATGGCTCTACCGTACCCGAAGCGCCACACCTCCAACGCCAAACCTAACCCTACATCCCGGAGCCCTACACCACCTGTAAACAGCAACAACCTAACCCTCCACCCCAGCACAAAAACTCAAAGACAGTCAGAGAGGGCGCGCTTAATCCCCGACACGGTTGAAACACCCAGTCCCCGACAAAGAGCGCACCACCGCCCGACAAAAAAAAACCCAAACTCACGACAAAGAACGTTTCGCATGAGTCGTGCTTTGTCTCTCACAGGATTTCTTCATACCCGGGGGATTTGGAGTTCCTGTCAAGGGCTTCAGATCCAGGGCTTCAAGGGCTCCTCGCAGAGAGTTCTGGGCTTCGCACTTGTCCAATCATCCCAGAGGATCTACAGGCTGACGTTTGGGAATATAAAGAGATCTTATCTTGAATTCTCTGAGCACTGCGCAGATTACCAGTAGCGGGCAGAAGTACTAACATTCTCACTTACTCTTAGGGCAATTCAAAGGACAGTGGTCTTAGATGGGTTCTACGATATCGTCATTTAAATCCGCTGTCTTTTGAAATTTGGGAAGTAGTAGTGAAGTAGCGGTGGTAGTAGCCATGGTCGCAGTTGTGAGGTTTAGGACAGGGAACAGCCGTAACATTATCACCTACTCTTAGGGCAATTTCAAAGGACTGTGGTTTTAGATGGGTTCTACGATATTGTCATTGCACTCGCCTGATTTCCGCACCACCAAGCAATATCTCTGCTGAGCATCGCTTACCCCGTGGTCAGTGAACTGGTAGAAGCAGGGACAATCCTGGTGCCGGGAAGCACTGCGCCACTGTCCGCGTGGTGTCTACTGGCGAAAGACGGGGTATGCGAAAGTCTCCCACATTCTCGCCACTCTTTCTGCACCACTGACGTGCGGCTTCTCGCACAAGCGTGCTCAGTGGCACAGGGAGCTCGTCAGGCTCAGCGGCAGGCACCAGCCTGCCGCTGAGCTCCCAGGTCTCAGCCAGCGACCATTCATGGCATCTACGAGCCATGGTCTGCTACGGCGTTGCTGGTGGGGTTAGAGTGAAGGAGCCCTCTAGGGTGGAAGTTGAGGACCCCTCGAGGTTTACAGTTGAAGACCCCTCTGGGGTTAAAGTTAAGGACCCCTCCACGAGCCGGGAGCTGAGCCTCGAAGCTGAGCCATGATAAAACATTGTTGGGCAAGTTCTGCAACATTCGCAAAGATTGCCTCTACAGTTGAAGTACACTAAAACCCCAAACATCATCGGGGACTGGTAGGGCAATGTCAAAGGACAGTGGATGTAGATGACAATATCGTAGAACCCATCTAAAAACACTGTCCTCTGAAATTGCCCTAAGCCCTGAGAGTAAGTGAGTGACAAAAATCATGTCGGTGGTAGGTGGTTTGGAGTCGTGGGGTCAGACGCTACACAACAAGGAACAACGACTGAAATGGAATGCTATGATGCTTGGCATTCGTTAAAGAGAGGGCAAACATGAACCCTAAGACCTTCCAAACACCTCAACCAGACGTTCAACCCTGAACCCTCAACCCCTAAAACCCTCAACCCCCCAAACCCCTAAACCTCAAGCCCTAAAGACCTAAAGCAGCCTCTCTGTAGCCTTATGAATGCACTATGAGCCTCGGTTCCGTGCCAGGGCAAGGAACGTCCTCGAACCCAAGAGCTGTGGATTTAGCATGCAGGCTTCAAAGGGGTTTAGGGCTTACGGGGGTTTTATTACATGGCGTTGAGGCCGTTTAGGATTTAGGACCAACAGTACCGTTGGATGAGCGTAAGTTCTTGCATGTTCGTACACATCCACAATAGCCCTGCTCTATGACTCTATGCCACTGCCTCTGACATGTAGCTTCACAACCAAAACCTGCATCAACCAAGGATCGTGGAAGGGCTTCGGCAACCATTCGTCACCTGTTGTAATATAATGCAAACAATGATTACATAGACTCCATAATATCCTCAAGTTGGATCAACCCAGAGACGGAACCAGTTCTTCGTGCCTGATCGTAGAAGGATCGGGGTTTCGGGCTTAAGGCTTAGGGCTTAGAGTTATTAGGGTTTGGGGGAAGGCACCGCATGAAGGCTTCCTTTTGCCGGCCAGTGCAAGTGTGGCTCGGATTCGATGCTTTCAGCTTCGATTTAAGCCGAAACTGCAACGGGCTTGGAGTTTCCCAAGGCCCAAGCAAGAAACCGAAAGCTTAGCACGCTCTAAGCTGTGGCCCATAAACCCTCAAAGCCCTCAAAGGGCAGCAGCTCTAATTAAGCCACCGGGGCGGGCTCACCTTTGCTCGTTTCCACAGCAACACCCACCGGGACTCCGACAGTCGTGCCAGTAACTACTCCTGTTGAAGGTTAAGGAGTCTGGGGCTTGTTAGGGTTTAGGGTTTTCGGGTGGAGACTTCAGAGCTTTACGGCTGAGGGCTTTGGAGCATTGGGTCTACAGGCTACAGGATTTAAGCCGTAAGTAGGCTGTTGGCTTAGAGTCACCCTGCAGTCTATCGGAATTTCAAAGGACACAGGCAGTTGTGTAGTAGGTTCTTGCTCTACGAATGACCCTAAACCCCAAACCCCTAAACCCTTAAACCTTAAACCTCTGAGCCCTAAATGTGAAGCCCTGTGGAAATCATGTGGCATATGATTATCGTATCCTGTCATCCTGATTGTTTTGCTGTTGTTTTACGGGCGAAGCACTGAAGCTCCCTCTCCCGACTCGCTGCAGGCCGACCCCGACGAAGGCTTTTGGATCGAGCAAAAGAGCACCACCCGCAAGGCGGGGCAGCGCTGCTTTAAAGGGGTAGCCCCCTCCCGTAGTTTCCTTTAGGTCGACATTGGTAGCGGAGCCTAAGTGCTCCAGTAGTCCTCCGTAGTGTCTTGTAGTGCGATGGCAACACCGGATGTGGCACCAGCTAGTTCGGATCCTAGTGACGTTCATGCAGCGGCAGAACACCAACAACCTACTGTCAACACTGTCGATGAGTTCGTGAACAGCCCGGGCGACAGACCGGGAACTGAGTGGGAATGGGATCCCCACTCTTGGGGAGATTCAGGATGGCGACATGATGATCGCTGGGGCGATCGTCCATGGCGGGGACCCCCGTCCTGGAACAGTGGACGTGACTACGACGACTACGGCAGACGCGCCAGTTGGGACACCAACTGGGAAGGAGTGAGCACCGAGACCACGGCCTCTGCTCAAGGAGGAAGCTGGGGACATCAAGGCGGACGTGACGATTATGAAGAAGAACCCCACGATCCCTGGGCAGATGGTCGAGATGGCGCCCCTCGAGGTCGCGATTCTCGGCACCATCAGCGAGATGGTTCCTGGGCCGAGTATGGCCAGGACCGCAGCGGCTACGGTGACAAGCAGGCTGTTTGGAGCGGATGGAAGCACTACGCGAGTGTGCATACGACCCGCTCCGAGGACAATTGGTCGTCGGGCGAAGTCGGAGCGAAGGGTGGAGGACGGCCTTCCGAGAAACTCGCCGTGCCGGTCTTCAGCGGCGAGGACGGGGAGGACGTGGGCAATTCTGCCAGGTCGTACTTGAGACAAGTGGAGGCCTGGCGCAGATTGACCTTGCTCCCACCCAATCAACAAGGGCTAGTACTCTACAGGCACCTTACCGGAAAGGCCTGGGTCGCTGCAGAAGAGCTCAGCGTAGACCTTTTGGGGCGTAGCGATGGAGTTCAGTATTTGATCGAGTGGCTGCGAGATCGGTTTCTGGATTTGGAAGTGACGCGCATCGGCAAGGCTTTCTCCGATATGTTCAGGAAGTTGAAGCGCCGCTCCGGACAGTCAGTCCGGGACTACAACTCCGAATACGACCGGTTGCATGCCAGGCTCCGCGAGACTGGATGCCGACTTCCAGAAGAATGCGCCGCTTGGCTTTATGTTGATAGACTCAACCTCGAGGAGGGAGCCGAGCTCAACCTCCTCGCTTCTGTGGGCAACGAGTACTCGCTTGGCAAGCTCCAGAAGGCGGCCGTCATTCAAGACAGGGGGCTTCGCAAGCCTTGGGAGGGCTCTCATGGAAAGGGCGGCAAGCGCCCTTACACGGCACACATCACCGACAACGGCGACGATGACCAGCAGGAGAGCGGTGACGAGATCGAGGGCATGGACGATATCCCGGAAGAGGTTGCGGTTGCCTACGTCACCTACCAGAGCGCCAAGAACAGGTACCGCGACCAAGTCCGCAGCCGGGGATACCAGGGAGAAGCCGCTACGGGCAACTCTCAGGGAAAGGGAGGCCGCACTGACGATTCCACTGCCCGCGATGAGAAGATCCGCTTGATGAAGTCACGCTCTTTCTGTTCGAGTTGCGGGAAGAAGGGGCACTGGCATAAAGACAAAGAGTGCCCGAACAACGCCAACGGCGGGACCACCGATGGACCCAAGGATGTGAAGATGTGCAACATCATGCCTGCCCAGGTACTTGCTCTTCGACATGTGGGTGGAGCTGGCGACCTTCTTGCCATCACCGACACGGCCTGTGCGAGGACAGTAGCAGGGATGCAATGGGTGCAGGACTACATGGATAAGCTGCCCCCCGAGTCTCCCAAGCCTAAGCTCCTCCGCGAATGTGAAGCCTATAGGTTCGGCACTGGCAAGATCATGTACTCCTCCTTCTACATCGTCATCAGCTTCAGGCTAGGGCATGAAGGTTGTTAGTCTTCGTACCTCGGTCATCAACGGAGACGTGCCATTGCTGATCTCCAAGACGGTGCTCAGCAAGCTTGGGATGATTTATGATATCGAGCAGGGTACCGCGGACTTTACAAAGATCGGTTTGAAAGGTTTCGAGTTGCTGTCGACGGCCTCGGGTCATCCAGCACTGCCGATTGTCCCTGTAGCCACCGACGGGGCCGATGATTCAGCCCTGCCCGTGGAGGAGCCTCGACTCGAGTTGCGTGGAGCATACACAGCGTTTGCGGTTGGGTTCCAGAGTAGGGCTGCACACATGTACAACATCTACCACGACAAGAAGTTAGATCCAGCAGTGAAGAATATGCTTACCCAATGTCGGTTGCCACGTGAAGCTTTTATGTCATGGTGGAAGCAATGTCGTGTGCCTGGTGATTTTTGGATTGAGACAGAGTGTTCTTGGATAAGGATTCACCTCACCCCGAGAAGATCCTTGTTTAATCCTGCTATGTGGGGGTCGTCTGCTGCTCTTCAGAAACAGATGCTGCTACAGAGCGTTGGAGAGATTAGGGTCACTGAAGCAGTGTGTTGCTCCTCAGAATGCTGGTTAGAAGACGTCGTTGACACCTTGGATCGGCACGCAACCTCAGAGTCGACCTTGTCGCTGCTCTGGATCGGAAGAACAGTCTTGAACAAGCGACCTCAGCCCAGCAGCGCCTTTCCTTCCTCTCTGTGCCTCGATGGACCAGGCGGGATGCGAGCAGGTCGTGCCGATCAGCCGGATGACCAAGACCCAACTCCTCGAGGAGGCGATGCGGCTGGGACTCACTGTCCACAAGACTTGGTCCCCCGAGGAGATCAAGGCCATCATCATGGAGCACCGCGAAACCCTCAACCAGAAGGACGCCACGGTGGTGATGAAGAAAGTGAGCCAGCTCACTTTGCCGGAGCTGAAGAAGAAGGCGGAGTCCCTGAACATCGACTTCCCCTCCAACATCACCAAAGGCAACCTCCTGCGCTTGGTGAGGGACTCGCTCAACACCCCGGACAACGAGTTGATGAAGATAGGCCGCTACCGCGGTCGGGAGTTCCGGGAAGTACCACACAACTACGGCGTCTGGGCCATGAACGAGATCAAGACGAGCGGGAATGCGGACGAGGAGCTCGTCCGTTTTGCCCGCTGGTTCGAGATGAAGCAGAAGAGGGAGAAGAGCTACGTCGACAACGACTGCTCCAGCCGCATGGACGGGCCCTACCCGAGGACGGAGAGTTCAGCAGGATCGTCATGGCAGGGAGTTTGGGAGGACGCGATTCCGGTGAGGACAGTGAACATGGGAGAGAAGCCGGGACGCGACCGGCCAAAGAGGGCGACCACGGAGATCGACCACGCGATCCCCGAGCGGAACATGGACGACGAGCCGGACGCCGAGACCATGGACGAGATTCGCAAGCTCGAGACCCGCCTGGCCATCCTCAAGGACAAGGCCAGGACCAAATCGGGCAACTAAGGGCAAGAGGAGGAGCAAGCGGACGTCGCCCTACGAGCGACATCTGCTGCGGGGATCCTTTTGATGCCGGGAGTGAAGTTGTCTGGGAAGCGGATTTCGTCAGTGCAAAGGGGCGCTCGGCTTGTGTTCTTGCTGTGGACAAGATGCAGGCCGGTGACAAAGAGCTCAGTGTTGGTGAGCTGGCAGCCAAAGAGGCGTGCCAAGCCGGTGACTTCTCCTTTGAAAAGTTCCAGGCGCTCCTCGACCTCGCCGACTTTAAGCCCAAGCGAAACGACCGAGGAGATCCTTTCGTGAACGAGGCCGGAGACAAGGACCACGCCTACTACACGTTCGGCCTGTTCACCCATGGTGGCGTGCAAGGGGTCACAAGGCTTACTTTCGAGAAGTCCCACCTCTGCCGGTTCGTGAACGCTTTCGCAAAGGTCCACCTCGGCGCGGAGGCAACATGGACCTCCTTCACATTGAGCCGCGACGTCAAGGCCGGGATCCACCACGACTACAACAACTTGCCTGGCAGCTTCAACCACAGCTGCAGCTTCGGCCAGGATAAAGGTGGGTTCCTGTGGATTGAGGACCGCGACCTCGGCGAGGACGAATGCCACCAGCAAGGGGTCATCTGGAAGAAGACCAAAGATAAGACCTGGTTGCCCGGGATGTACCACGACACCTACCACAAGTTCGTTTCCTTCGACCCACAGCTCAAGCACTGCGTGACCGAATGGGAGGGCCATCGCTGGTCCCTCACGCTCCATACTACGCGCGGATTGCCGAAGGTTGGGAAGGAGATCGTCGATTACTTGAAGAAGGTCGGGTGCCACGTGCCAAGGGCGAGGTCGACGCAGCGAGGAGCCGGGGCAGCCGATGGAGCTGTAAGACTCCCCAAGAAGTCGGTGCGCAAATCCCTGGCACACTCTGCGGTCAAGCTCACTCTGCTCCTCTCTACAATGGTGGCAGCAGCCTCCTCGTTCATCACGGAGGCCATCCCCCCGGCGGTGCACGACCCTATTGTGATCTTCGAGCTTGGAGGCACCGACGCCACATATGAGGCGGTGGAGCTCGATAAGTCCGTGATGGAGCCGATGCATTGGGAAGAGTTCAACGACCCCGACAAGGTGAGCAATGCTTTCGATATCGTCCAAGGGATCACCCCGAACGAACTCAGAGTGAACTTGGACGCCATGCCCGAGCACCTCTACGACGTCGTTATCGAGTTGAGCAGGGATCAGATCTACGGAGGAGGTGATGTTGTGGTGCGAGGAAGTAACATCGACAAATTCAAGGAGAAGTTCCCGGACTTCCAGAAGTACGTTCATTGCGATGCTCATGGTGATCACTGGGGCATTTTCGGAAAGGTCAAAGGGAAGTATAAGCACAACACCTCTGTCCCGAGGCCTTACGAAGTTCATGCAGTTGATCAACCACAACCTTCGCAACGACCACTACGACTGGATGGCAGCGGCATCTCCTTCGATAAAAGCGTGCCTCCTCGACTACAAAGCGCCTTGCGGCGCCTCCACCAGAACTTAGGTCACCCACGGACGGAGGACCTTGTACGACATCTACGACTTGCTGGGTGTAGCGAAGAGACTTTGAAGGCTGCAAAGGGGATGCAGTGTGAGACGTGCCTCAACACCGCCGGGCCAAGGATCGCGAGACCCTCTACTATGCCGCGGATGCTGGACTTCAACGACTGCGTTGGCGTGGACATTCTCTACCACCACGATGTTGACGACCAGAAGTGGAGTTTCCTCTCCATGGTGGATTGGGGGACTTCCTACCACATTGTCGTCCCCCTCTACGGGCACTCCGCCGAGGACATCGAGGAAGTGTTCAACAACCACTGGCTCACACCTTTTGGGCCGCCTTCTGCCGTGTCTGTTGACTTGGAAGGAGGAGTACAGAAAGGACTCCGACGGCTTTGCGATTGGCACTCCATTGCGGTCAAGAACGTCGGGACCCAAGCTCACTGGCAGGCCGGGATCACGGAGCGCCAAGGCGCTTGGTGGAAAAACATCTGGGACAGAGTCTGCCACGAGATGTCCGTTGCTGAGGAAGAGATTGAGTTGGCCGCTACGTTGGTTTCCACCGCAAAGAACACCTTGAGGCGGAAGTGTGGGCACAGTCCTGTGGAATGGGTTTTTGGTCGTCAACCAAGGATGCCAGAGCACCTCGTCGACCCCGACTCAGGTCAGCGTGTTAACTGGGAGCTCTCTGAGGATGCCAAGTTCCAGCGCGCCCAGGCTATCAGAGCATCCGCCAAGATCGCCTTCCACCGCTCGGAGGCGGACACCCGGTTGAAGAAGGCGCTCCTGCATCGCGCGAGATCTACTACCAGGCCTTTCGACCACGGGGAACCGGTGCATTACTGGTTCAAGCCTAAGGACCGACGTCGTGGACGCTGGGCTGGACCCGCCGTTGTGGTGGGACGAGAGGGCGACAACTACTGGATTTCCAGAGGGGGCCGATGCAGGCTCACAGCCCCGGAACACCTACGGCCGTCAGGACCCGAGGAAGTGGGCGAGTTCTTCCGCCTAAAGGGGGCGCAGGCCGAAGTCGAAAAGCTAGTGCACGCCGACTTCGATGCGGAGGAGACCTTCGACTTGGAAGAGGACGACGCCGAGATGATCCCCGACGATCACCTTTCCGACTATTCGCCCAGTCACTTTGAGGAGACCGAGCACCCGATCGAGCTACCAGAGCTCAGTGACATGGAGTTGGACGAGGTCGAGGACGAGCAAGCTCTACCGGTCCCTACGCGGAGGCTTAAAAGGAAGACCAACCCGAACGAAGGCGGGCCTACAGAAGCCACTCCGAGAAGAAGACCGCCTGCCCCTGGTGACGGAGCACAGGTCCTCATGATGAAGCGTGACCTCACGCAGCGGGGTGTGGAAAAGAGGCAAGAGAAGGAGTTACGATGGTCCGAGATACCCGACGAGGTCAAGGAGAAGTTCAAAGAGGCCGAAGTCCAACAGTGGGAGGAGCACCTGTCCTACGATGCTCTGGAGCCACTGGACGTCAACGAGAGCATGCGAGTCCGACGCGAAGTCCCCTCCGAAAGGATCTTGCGATCGAGGTGGGCCTACAAGGACAAGAACTGGGCTAAGCGAAAGCAAGGGCAAGACGTTCCGTGGAAGTGCAAGTCCAGGTTGGTGATCGCGGGACACCAAGATCCCGATTTGGGGGTCACCGGAATCACGACGGACGCTCCTACACTATCGCGTCCGGCTCTTCTTTGTCTGCTACAAGTTCTTGCCAATGGCACAGCGAACGCCGACCCGTGGGAGGCCGCAGCCGGTGACATTCGATGTGCTTTCCTGACGGGAGGGTATCTACAGCGGGACCAGGAGCTCTTTCTTCACCAGCCTACCACTGGCTTCGCTGGGCTACACCCTGACCAGTTGATCAGGATAAAGAAGAATGTTTTCGGCTTGGCGACCTCGCCCCACGAATGGTGGCAGGACTTGCAAAGTGGCATGCGGAGCATCGAGATCCCGATCGAGGGCGAGTCCTACAAGTTCGACCAGTGCCCGTTGGACCCGTGTGTGTTCGTTTTGCGAAAGTGGCGTGACGGGAAGTTCATCGGGAAGCCGCTCGGCTACGTCGGCACTCACGTCGACGACCTCCTCACCATTGCCCCGCAGAGCATCAAGAAGGCCATCTGCGACGCGCTGTCGGCTACTTTTCCGGTCGATTCCTGGGAAGAGCAGGTTTTCACCTACGTGGGAGCGGAGATCAGCTACGATGAGAACGGTGCCTACATGAATCAGCGCGCCTACGTTGAGAGCCGGCTTTTCAAGACCGAGATCCCGAAGGGAGTGGCGGATGATGCCCCTGCCGATGAGGTTGCCCTCGCGGACAACAGGAGCTTGGTGGGTGCATTGTCATGGGTGTCGGCGCAAAGCCGACCAGACATCACCTGTGCCGTGTCAATGTCGCAACAACTACAGAAGGCCCCAACGTATGGCGACGTAAAGTTCACCAACGGGATCGCCACCAAAGCCGAGGACCACAAGCACCGCGGCCTGGTTTTCCGACCGGTGGACGACGACAAAGCCGTCTTCTTCACCTACCACGACGCCGCCTGGGCCAATGCCTACGAAGGAGAGTTCGACGAAGACGACTTCAAGCTCTACCCCGAGGACCTCGAGGCAGGGCTGCAACGTGACGGACCTCCGTCTCATCGTCGAGGACGAAAAGCCAAGCGGGACAACTCCAAGGTGGCATCCCAGCTCGGGGAGCTCATCCTCCTTGGCACGGACGACTCCTTCAGCAAAGGTGGAGGTCATGTGTCCATCCTCGACTGGAAGTCAAGGGCGGGCCAGAGGGTGTGCCGCAGCACTTTCAGTGCTGAAACGCAGGCATGCATTGAGGCCCTCGAGGGGGCCCAGTACATCCGCGCCTGCTACGAGACCATCCTCAACGGCGAGATGACGAAGGTCGAGGATGCTAGGATCCCATTGGTCTGCCTGAGTGATTGCCGGTCCTTGTTTGACCATTTGCACCGGCAAGGAGTCCCAAGGACACCTTCAGATCGTAGGCTTGCAGTGGACTTAGCAGCGTTGAGACAGGCCTTGAAGGCCGAAAGGTGGAGCGATAAACTCCCCCTCGCTTGGATTCCAAGCGAGATCCAATTAGGTGACGTGTTGACAAAGCCGCAAGACCCCACGAGTTGGTGGGACATGATCACCAAGCGGGTTTTCCTTCCCATTTCGGTCGTCGGACCCCGTGCTAAAGTCAGCACGAATACGGAAGGAGAGAGGAAGACCAGTGTGAAGCCCTGTGGAAATCATGTGGCATATGATTATCGTATCCTGTCATCCTGATTGTTTTGCTGTTGTTTTACGGGCGAAGCACTGAAGCTCCCTCTCCCGACTCGCTGCAGGCCGACCCCGACGAAGGCTTTTGGATCGAGCAAAAGAGCACCACCCGCAAGGCGGGGCAGCGCTGCTTTAAAGGGGTAGCCCCCTCCCGTAGTTTCCTTTAGGTCGACACTAAACCCCTAAACCCTTAAACCCCTTAACCCTAAACCCCTAAACCCTAAACCCCTAAACCCCTAAACCCCTAAGCCCCTAAACCCTAAAGCCGTTGACTACTTGGAGGATCATGGGACTTAGTAAGTAGGATTATAAGTACCCTAATTGGGGCTCTGAGTAATTATAGGTATAGTTAGCCTAATTATAGCCCTAGTTAGTAAGTCCCGTGACCCTTTAAGTAGCCAGGCCCCACCAGGCTTAAACCTCTGAACCCTAAACCCCTAAACCCTTAAACCTTAAACCCCTTAACCCTAAACCCCTAAACCCTAAACCCCTAACCCCTAAGCCCCTAAACCCTAAAGCCGTTGACTACTTGGAGGATCATGGGACTTAGTAAGTAGGATTATAAGTACCCTAGTTGGGGCTCTAAGTAATTATAGGTATAGTTAGCGTAATTATAGCCCTAGTTACTAAGTCCCATGACCCTAAACCCCAAACCCCTAAACCCTTAAACCCTAAACCCCTGAACCCTAAACCCCTAAATCCTAAACCCCCACTATAGATCCCTGTTTAAGGAGCCCTAAAGATCCCTTTAAGGGCGTTGACTAGCCAGGCCCTACCAGGCTCCTTGTGTGACCATGCCAGGGGGAACTTCGCCAGCTCCAGCCAGCTGCTGCTGCCGCATCATCACGAACCTCCTTTTCCAGGACCCCCCAAGGGCCCTTTAATGGAGCCCTTATGGCCCTCAAGAGTGGGTATTTGGGGTATAGTTGGGGGGGTCTATCATCACTTGGATCTAGGGGTTTGGGCGGGGTTGAGGGCCAACCTCCTTTCCGGGGGGTTGGCTCCGGGTGTCGAGCGCTTCAGGGTTTTTGGGGTGTAGGGGTGTTGAGGGTTTTAGCGCTTCGGTGTTTCGGGGTTAGGGTGCTGGGGCTTTCTGTGGCATAATTATGCGGATCTGCAGATCGGTGGTGTGCAGGTTTCACAGCCCTTTAAGATTGATACTTATATGAAAAGACTGATCCTAAGCATGCCAAAGTTAAGAGGTAGCGGTGGTGTCAAGGTCGTGGCAATTAGTATAGTAGCAGTACCCCCTCATAGTCCCGATAAATTGGATATGCCAAGATACACACCCAAAGCCTTGAAAACCCATGTATCAAGTATCCCGTGGTCCCAAAACCAAACCCTAAACCCCAGGACCTAAAGCCCCTAAACGCCAAACACTGCAAACAAAACCCCAGCAATCAAAGTTGCATAACTACTATCCGAAACCTAAGTAGGATCCTTTCACCCACCTTCGGGAAAACCCTGAACCCAAGGTGGCCTGAAGGCGCAGAAGGCGCCGAGGGTCGTCAGGCCGACCCAGAGAAACCGAGTCAGCTGCAGGACCATCATGTTGCCACCCTCACCCAGACCCACGGGAGGATCCAAAAAGTAGATCCCTTAATGGGGGTTCCTATAAAGTACCCTTGGTAGTATAGGGCCCCAAATTAGGGGCTCTACTTTCCAGATCCTCCCGGGGGTCTGGGCACTGATGCACGGTTTAGGTTCATGGTTCAGGGATTGATATTTAAGCGTCATGTCGGGATTCTAACCCCAAAATCCCAAACCCTACCGTCAAATGTTATGACATACCTGGAGGATTTAAGGCCGAGGGCTTTAGCAATAGAAGCCCCCAGTCGAAGTACGATTCTGCTTCACTCCGTCGGTTTAGGGTTTAGGGGTTTAGGCGTTTAGGGTTTAGGGATTTAGGGGTTTAGGGTTTAGGAATTTAGGGTTTAGGGGTTTCGGCGTTTAGGGCTTTAGGGTTATCCTTGCTGTTGGAAAACGGTGCTTTCTTCGGCCACGGTGTCTCTGTCGTCTCTGAAGCTTCGGAAGAAGACTGGCAGCAGGACCGCGGGAGCCGTGGTGACGACTTCACCACCAATGCCGATCATGAACCTGAGACTTCGTGGCTTTGTTTAGGTACCGTTATACTACATGGGATCGACAAGGGCACTGCAGCAGAATATGGCGGCCTTCATAATTCGAATAGGGTTTGGGGTTTCAATAACTCCCATCATGATCGTGAGACTGTGGTCCTATCTTTGCTTCACTAAGCCTTGGGGTTCAGATGGGTTTAGGACTGAGCCGTAACTACCAACACTACCAACACTACCAACAACACCATCACCATCACCATCACCATCATGATCGTCATGGTCATCGTCTTCATCAGCATAATTATAGTTGTATTCATTTCTGCTTCTTCATCATCACCACCATGACCACCATCACCATCATCACCATCATCATCGTCATGGTCATCGTCTTCATCTTAATAATTATAGTTGTATTCATTTATTCTTCTTCTTCATCCCCACGAACCCCCCTTTCACAAAACATCTCAAACCCCAGCGCAAGACTTGAACCTCCCTTCACAAAACTCAACAACAAACCAACAAAAAACTTACAACCCCCCCCCCAAAAAAAAAAAACAAAATGAGCGAAAGAAAGGGAGCTGTAAAAAAAAACACACCCACACACACACACGCACAAAATGAGCGAAAGAAAGGGAGCGGGTAGTCCAGGATCTTTGAGTTCATCGCCATGTTCAGAGGCCCGACCGGGCAAGGCGAGGGCACCTGGAGGGAAGGGGTCTCTGAAGCTCTACCCTGGATCCCAAAAGTATGTAGAACCATAGGTTATCGCCCAGTCTTTCTGTCTTTCGGTCTCTGAAGCCCCGAATGATGGTTTAGGGTTTAGGGTTTAGGGGACCCTAAAAGTATGTAGAATACTAGCCTTTTCTAGGGTTTAGGGTTTAGGGTTTCCTGGACCCCAAAGATATGCAGAATAGGTTTAGGGCCATGATTTTACCTCCTTTCGAGGGTCCAGGTAAAGGTTTAGAGTAGAAGCCCCAAAGTTGGAAACCCAATAGCCTCAATCCTTACAAGTCATGTATAGGGAATCCCAGCACTAATTGTCCTTAATCCGGTTTCCAACTTTTTTGGGGTTTACTGAAGGGTGACGGGTTGGTCTGTTAAGGTTTAGGGTTTACTATACTGAACTTAGAACCCGAGCAAAAATCAAAATTTTAGCTGTTTCTTTGGGATGATAATAACCAAAAATTACAAATCATTTCTAAATACCCCTAAGTTTAGGGTCTGGAAAGCTTTAACGGGCCATTGGTATTTAGCGGTAGAGGTTCTGTGTTTTGCTATTTTGTCGGGCTTGGGCATTAAATTCCTAAACCAGACAACAAAAAAACAAAACGCAGAACTTTAATTCTGTATGGGCTGGTATAGCCATACTTAACATGGGGTTTTGGGTGTACTGTGGCGTATATTACAGCATAACTCGTGTGTGACTGTGATAGGGGATCCTAAGGAACGGTGTTGCAAATTATTCAAGCCCCTATCTCAGTGGGGGGGATCTACAAAGGGTTGTACAAAGGTTTGCAGCATGGGTGGCATGACACGTTCAGGATCTGTGGTTGTAGAGGTTGAAAACGCTTTGGGGCTTCAGGGATTGCAGTTTGGCTTCAAGGTCACATGTTTGGTTGGAATCAAGGGCTTAGGGTTTACATGGCTTGGGGGACATGGCCCACTGTTTCTGTGGGGTCTGTGGGGGTAGCTGAGGTTTTCATAGACCCCGGATCCTCAATACATGATTTTGGGGTCCTTGTAATAAGGAGCCTACTATTTAGGATACTACATTGAGGCTCCCCCATTCTTTTAGTTACATGGGAGTTTCCGAAAACAGGGGACCCTTATGTAGTACCCTGCATAGTAGGATCCTTATTATAAGGACCCCCAAATAAGGTACCCCTAAAATTTCGGAAGCTCCCGCATTTTGTTGAACCCGAAGCCGGACACAAACAAAGTTTCCAACTGCCCCGGCGTTCGGCATGGTATCCTGGCAGCAGCACGGCGCGCAGCAGCGTGAGGAAATCATGATGATCCAAAGCACGAAAACCTGGGAAGGATTGTGAGCTCGTTTGGGTTTGTGGTTTGGGCACGCCCCCCATCGAGTCCCCAGAAAGCCTTCAATGCTTTCGGTTTGCGATTGCATGTCTCTTACGAGTACTCGAACACCGCAATTAGCAACATGACACTGCTTGACACACAAAAAACGGTGATCAACAAGGGCGATCATAATGTTCCTGTCGCTGCCGTTTGCGGATCTTAGAGCCTCAGTAATTACCTATACTGTGTCGGGGGTTCTTTTTTTATATTCAGTATAACATACCCCCAAACCCTCTTGTAATTATAAGGCCCCGTATATTATTCCTGCCCCTGCGATGCGAACACATCAGCTTCCTCCAGAGCGCCGCATCGAGCCGGCGAAGCCCTGGAGTTTCGCAGAACACGGGAGCCGAACATGAACCCTAACCTTTAAGGATTCCTGTAAAGGCTTCCTTTAAAGGGTTCTATAAGGGATCCATAATAGGGTTCTATTATATAGCTCCTTTGAAGGGGTTATCTAATATGGCTTCGGACCCCTTTAACGGGATCTATGCGGTTTAGGGCTTTAGGGTTTTCAGGGTTAAAAGATGGTCTGGGGGTTTAGCGGTTTAGGCTTATACTAGGATGCCCAGCGACCTAGGAATAAAAAGGGCTCCGTTTTTGGTATTGGGTGACTTTATAAGGACCCTAGGACTACAAAAAGGGAATAAGGGTACTACTGGGCATCCTAATCACTAACTACAAGGCGTTTTGCTATCACGACTTCGGGTTTAGGGTTTGGGGTTTAAAAATTTAAAAGACCCTTAACTGAAAACTCCCTAAACCCTAAACCTTGCACCACCCGAAATCTGAAGAGAAACGCTACTTGGAGGTTCATGGGTAGTTATAAGCGGGGTTATAAGTAGGGTGTCTTATAGTTATAAGCGCTGTTAGGGGACTTAGAACCCTACTTATAACTACCCATGAACCTCCGAGTACACAATGAATCCAGGTAGCCCCGAGGAGCATCAGGCTGACCAAAGGGCGGACCCCCGTCCCTTCCTGGTCGCTTGTCAACGAACTTATGTGGTAGCTTCCCAAATAGGGGACCCTAATATAGTGCCCGAAATAGTAGGATCCTTATTACAAGGACCCCAAAATAAGGTACCCCTAATTTTCGGAAACTCCCATTGCAAGCAACCATAGTAGGCATCTAGAACCCGTCATTTCAAGTTACCATAATAGCCACCTATCGTGCAAAATTCCCATAAGAAGCATTCCATTCCCATTCCGGCTCCGCGAACGGATCCACTGAGGTCGATAAGACTAAGAAGCATGTTTAATACATAATTTGGTGTTATGATTATAGAATTTTAAAAAGGAGCTCTTAAACATCAATCGAGCTTCAAGACCCCCGGCGAAGACTTGTACCACGGCCGCTGCTACAGAGGTCAGGATGTAGACGATGGCTGCCATGACCTTTCTGGCTGGTGGTTCTGCAAGCTAGGACGCTCTTACCCTAGGGATCTAAGGACTCATATATGAAGGATATTGGGCCCAAAGACCATAATATGCAAGGCTGTTGGGCTATTTTGATCCCTGGGGTTAAATTTTGGATGTCCGTGTATTAAGGATTCAACTTTATGGTGTTCGTTGCCGGTCCCTCGTTCTCTCCACCTTAATCGTTGGGTTATCGACAGTCGAAGGCAGACTTTCGACAGCTAGGGGACCTAGAATCCTATACAGGGAACTCCAGAAAGTTGGAATATGGTTTCAGGGTAGGATACCTTAAAAAAATACCATAAAGGGTTTACGATAATGATATTCCAACTTTCTGGCTTCTACTTTAAAGCCCAAGCAGAGCAGGAGAGCCACAGGGGTGGTTGTCATAATTATGGCTCCTCTTTGGATACCCTAAACAAAACGTGCCGTACTACGTTCGGGATCCAAAAAGGGACCATGATTTTGACAACCACCCACATGTCGTTGGCAGTATTTCCTGCACAACCTTATGGGCATGTCTGACATCAAACGTCACGAAGTACACTCGCTCGAGTGTCCAGTCTCTACTCGCTTCAGGTCCGGCTTCACGGGCCTCTGGCCGCTACTGACCAGAACCCATTTCCTACACTCACGTTTGGTGCTTGTTGCAGTCCGAGATGCTGCCATATTCAACTCAGCAGCTCGCAGAAACGAAAACGTCCTTTCGAACAGCCCAGCCCTCTTTGCAAAGAAACTAAACTACAGCCACACCTGTAGCCCCAATCCCGAAACCGCTAAACCTGCAAGCATTCAAGTAGCATAGATCAGCTGCATGTTGGCGCTGGAGCCGAGGTCATCGCAGCAGTTTGCCATGGCGCGTCTCTGCTCGGCAGGAATCCGAGAAGCGAAGCACTCGCTAAACTAAACTCTTAATTAGGGTCCCGTTTCATGGGGGCTCCTTAAAGGGATCTAAAAGGGTTTCTATGGGGTCTCTATGAGGGTGGCACATGGGTAGGTCTCTAAATTGAAATTAGGTTTTGGGTACCCCAAATGTTCCGTGCCGTATAATATTAAGGACCCAAAACAAAACCTACTTCGGTCTAGTACTAGGGTTTAGTCTTAGTGGCTGTCCCAAACTTGATTTACACCCAAACCCAAACCCTAAAAGAAGAGGCTTTATACTCTTTCTGATCGACTCTTGACGAGGGGGTCCCATCGATGGTAGTCCTGGGTTGGCTCTTTTGACTCGAAAGAGCAGCCCTGATACATTGGCCGTAATGCTTCGAATAGGATTTTTGGGGGAGGGCATGGTACAACACATGGTGACCATACTTGAGACCCAGAGAGCGCAATACCCCTTATTTAAGGAATATGGCTTAAATTATATAGGGCTTCATATTATCATTTAAGGTATATTCCTTCATTAAGGGGTATTGGGCTCTCTGGAGAATCATTGCTTGATATTCTTACCCAAGCGTTCTCCAGTCCTGCTCTCTTTGAGCAGACAGGTGCTCCCAGTTGTGTGGTCCGCGGGGTTCAGGGTCTGTCCCCGAAGTCGTCAGCTGCCCGATCATAAAAAGCCAACGCCCTGGAGGCTCAAGCCCGGAACGTTACCAAATCCCAAACCCCTGAACCCTAGAAACTATAAGCCCTAGAAGCCCCTTAAAGCTAACCTCGGACAGTAAGCAGAACAAAGAGTAGGCACAACGTCTTCTGAGGCGGCTACTTCGACAGGTAGCTTCAGGAACACCCGGCTCAATCCCTGAAGTGGCCTAGAGCCCTGTATGCCTCAAAATAAGCTTCAAAAAACCTCCAGCGTAGATATTCAACCAGCCTGGAATGAACACCATAATCCCTCCTGCTGATCTGGGTGGAGGCGGGGGTGGGGCATACAAGCTGTCAAGATGTGGCATGAAGGCTTGTGCATTGGCAGAAACAAACCTGAAAGAGAAAAGGGACACGAGAGGGACAAAACAACAGTGCCACTGAAACTGCAAATCCTGAACCTTCTATGTTTAACAACCGATCACACCAAAAGCCATCCACCACATAAACCCTCAAACAACTCTTGACCCCAAATCTATTCGAGTAGGGTTTTCCAGCATATTAGAACAAGATATAATGGGCCCTACAACGGGATATGATTACCAATGAACTAAACCTGTTCAAACCTCCATATTACCAAACCCCCCCAAACCCCTGAACTCCTAAACCCTAAACTATCATATAAACCCCCTACACCCCAAACCCAAATCCGAAAACCCAAAAAACGTCCCGAGGCCCAGGTATCTCCTCGAGCCAGGCCGGCACATCGCAGGAAAGCTCATGGCGAGACCCCCCGCTCAAGGACACGGCCTGAGCAGGAAGAAACAAAACAGTTGAAACGTAGGCACAGGGAGAAGTAGAAACAGGTTCCTTCAAAGAGTTCTTTTTGGATTGTTGAAGCGGTGTATTCTTTGTACATATGTATGTATGTATGTATGTATGTATGTATGTATACATACATACATATATATATATATATATATATATATATACATACACATACATATTCACATGCATATACATACACATAACATGATACAACATACATAATTCATAATGCATAATACATACAAATACTAATACAGAAACATATGCAGTCATATACCTATACATATACACGTACATACATACATACTTACATACATACATACATACACTAGGGGGCCAACAATGAATAGATCTGGGTTTGGGGGAGGCTATGGAGGCTTAGGCCCTTTAATACCCCTGGTAGGTCTAAGGTTACGAATGAGGGTCGTTTACTAGACCCAAGAGTAACCTATCAACAAATAAGGGTGCCCTCTTTGGTTTAAAGGCGCTTATAAGGGAACCTGAACCCCCCAAAAAAGGAAGGAGGGCCTACTCTAGGTCCTAGTTTACGGTTGTAAGGCTTCGTGTTGAGATCAGGATTGATCAGGCCGATGCGCCAGCTTCTGCCTTTACCCCATAGGCTCCATAGTAGTTCCTTTCGGGGGGTTCATACTTAGCATCCTATAAGGCAACCCAAAAAGGAACTACCATGGAGCCTATGGGTAGTATCTAGCTTGGAGGTTCGTGGGTAGTCATAAGCGGGGTCGCAAGCGGGTAACTATACCTATACACAGTCGGGGAGTTAAAACCCTACTTAGAACTACCCATGAACCTCGAAGAGGGAGTCGAGGGCAAGAACCCTTCCCCATCACAGCCGAATCGCCTTGAAAAAGGCCCTGCTGCCAAGCCTACCAGAACCTACTTGTTGTAGGGCCCCCATGAACTCGTAACTCCGCATGAGGGGTTGTAAAAAAAACCTACAAAACAACAGGTAGGCTAAGATATAACTCCACCAGCTTGAACCCCAGAAAACAAAGACGCCATCCTTCCTGGACCTTTCACCTAGGGGCTGAGTACTGCCACAACTTTCCACACCGGATCTGCAATGAGTTCTGGTTCGGGATGAGGGTGGTCGCGTAAATCCAGGATCCTGTATCAACGAGTTTGACTGCCCCAAAGACTCGATCATCCCCGAAACCCGATACCTTAGGGGCCTTAATAATTTGAATAGGGTTCTGGGCTCCTTACACTCTACTTGTAATAAGGAACCCCAAAAAAGTATTGGTAATTCCTTTCGGCCCCTATATCATGCCCCGATTCCGCCAGGTCAGGCTATTCAAACTTGGGCTGCGGCCACCGTGCAGCACTTCTCCAGGGTTTGCCTTAGCCAAGCATCAGGCGGCCCCAAACCCCCACAGAGAACAACAAAGGGCAACTGCAGCACTACATGCGTGTTTGTTTATGGTTTATTCATACGGTTCTGAGTCTGTAAGAGTGTAGATAGATGTTCGTGAGCTTCAACAGTTTGGAGTGAAGGACCCACGAGTAAACGGTATCTCATGGTTGGGTTGGGGATTTATGCTCAGGCTTTGGGAGTTTACGGATACTGTTTCAAGGAGTCTTGGATTTATACGGCATCGGACGTAAACATGCTCGCTGCGGGCTTTGTAGTTCGCAATTCATGAATGACGTTTACGTACAACGCTTACGAAGCTTCTAAAAGGTGATGTCCGGGGCCATAGAAGGTGCTTCTGTTTTGCCTTATGGAGATCAGTGCTGTGTTCTACCCACAGCGACTAGTTATCAGCCTAGGCCTAAACCCGAAACCCCAAACCCTAAACTATACTGAACTTAGAACCCAAGCAAAAATTACAGTTTTAGCTGTTTCTTAGGGATTATAATAACCAAAAACTAAAAATTATTTCTAAGTACCCCTGAGTCAACCCTTGATCATGGGCATGTGCATTATCAGTCGCTGAGTCTCCATTCCCAACTCAGCACCTTCCTCGAACAAACAGACCTATTAAACGCTGAGGTCGGAAGAGTTGCATATTATCCTACAGCAAATTGTTTTAGAAATGCAATATTATATAACATAACATAATAAACAGTGTTGTGCTATAGTATAATATAATAAGTCCCAAACCCTGTACATAACGAAGTGCAGGCAGCGTGCAGCAAGTGCTCCTCTGCGAGGGCGGACAGGTTGCACTCCTCCAAGAGCACCACCTCAAGCTGCTGAACAACAGGGGCGACAACTTGAACTGTTGAGTCCCAAGTACAGACGTGCGTCTAACCCTCAACCCTATATCTAGACCAACACCAACTTCTTAGATGAACCCCACATAAACTGGGCTTTTAAGTAACCAGATATAAAAAGTATAAACTTCTATTCCATAATGGTTCCTTGAAGAAAAAAGTATTAAAGTATGGTACTCCAAAGCCCAGGAAAGTAACCCCATGTGTCCGGTAAGCTAAGCCGAATAGCTGCTTTTTTGGGGAAGCAGCATTTGTCGAACCCTACACAACTTGATTGAACCCTACATACAGCCCTGTCAAGAATGCAGGAAGAAACATGCCAGTGCTTGAAACTACCCCAAAACTCGAAACACAGTACAACACGACACGATAAGAGCCTTGATAGTACTCCAACACCCCCCAAAGCCTAAAACCTCCAACAACTGCAGGGGACAAACACCCATTCAAACATCCGACAGTTTCATGATGCCAAGCGAACTCGAAAAATAATAGGTTTAGGGCTTAGAATTTAGGGGTGCAAATTAACTATCCTAGCAAACCCCTTAGGGAATAACACTACCCATTCTACCGATCCCTGTCTAACATTACTAATCATTCCGATCCCTGCATTACTCGAAGTCCTAAACCCTATGGCGCCTTTGGTCTATTCCTACTCGTATCTCCAGCGAAGAGGATCAAGCAAGCTGCATGGTTTAGGGGTCAGGATGTACGGGGGAGGGATGATTTCTTTAAGGCTTAACTTAACTATAATGAGTCACGGGTTTCAACCCGAAGCCCAGAGAATCGAGCAGGCCATGTGTGCTGAGGAATGGATAGAGGGATAGTCTAATCGTAGCAACAAAGCAGCCTGTTTAGATCTGAATCCGTCAGCGGCTCAATCGAACGGCTGAGAAAGCCCTGCCCCATACCCTCAACCTCCAAGCCTCATACACCCAACCCAAACCCTAAACCCTCTTATACACTGAACCCTCAAGCCCCAAACCTTATCATACCCTCAACCCCCAAACCGTAAACACCATCCCACAACGACCAAGAAAAGACACATGAATCCCAGGACTGCTGCTGGCTCCGACCACGTGCCCCAGGAAACTTCCATCTGACCAGCATTTAGGAGTTGCAAACACTTTTTTTTCGGGTGTATGGTTCAGGGTTCAGGGTTTTAGTGTGTGTGTGTGTGTGTGTGTGTTTAGGGTTTATGGTTCAGGGTTTAGGGTTTTAGGGTATGGGAGAGGGGGAGTCCATGTACACCAAGACTAGGATCCTTTTTGAGACACAGAACTCTCACGTGAGGAAATCCCCATTCATATAAGCCTCATTTATTAGCCTTATTAGGTCCTTCTTATGTGCATTAAGGCCCCCTACCCCCCCTCAGGTTCCCCATGAACTCAGGGCTTCAGGTTCGTCCCTTGCGGGTTGAAGCTTGAAACCGTGGAGGTTCAAACCAGGGGCTCGCGCATGGGCGAGAAGACTCGGGTCCAGGCGATGGGAGGCCAAAAGGGGGATTTAAGATTCTTGGGGTCGGGATTCCTGAATATGAACCCTATTATGGGAACCCCAATCCCTACTGAACCACATAGGCGAAAACCCCTTTTGGCCTCCTATGACTAGGGCTTGCGGGCTAAAGGCCCGGGAGTTTGAAGGGCTTTGGGTTTAGGGCTTTGGGGGGGGTTTAGGGTTTAGGGCTTTAGGGGGGGTTTAGGGTTTAGGGTTTTAGGGGGGCTTAGGGTTTAGGGTTTAGGGTGTTTCAAAAACTTGGTACAAGATTGTGCAAGCCCCCGAAGCATCATAGGGGAAGTGTCTAACCAGCTCATCCAGGACCGTCGCCGGCATCTTGCTGAAGAGGTGGCCGGCCTGGCAGACCTTGATGCGCTGCCCCATCGCCGACGCCAATGCAGCTCTGTGCGTCGAATCCTTCCTGAAGTGATAGTGATCATGCTCGGGAATTTGCGCGACCGACTCCTTCAGGGAGGCTGTGTAGAGTCGTCGGCTCCGAGCGTAGCCTAAGAACTTCCTGATGGCCTCCCGGTATTCAGGTGGAAGACCGTAGTCTATCGGATCAGCGTCGCTCAGGATCTGGATGGAGCCACATGTGGATCCGCTTCTTCTTACAAATCTTTCTAGTGGTGCTGCCGGTTGCATCGGTAGTCAACACTATTTGCCAGGTTTGGGGCATAGAAGAATGAAGAATGTCTTCTGTAGGGCCTTAGAAAGTTTAGACTTGAGTCGGTGGTCTAACCCATGTCAACCTGCAGAACCAAAGCCTAGACGCTCTTTGATCTTCGGGTTCGCTGTCGTGAGCATCCGACCTCCAACCTTATGATTCTTAAGTGTTGCATACTCTTTTTCGGTAATTTGTCGGCGCGGCTTAGATGGGTTTACCGTCGAGCAGATGTAAAGCACGAGCCCGGGGCTTGGGGCGTTTAAAGGTGGGGTTTAGGGTCGTAGGATTTGGGGTTTAGGGTGTATGGTTTAGGGTTGAAACGGTTGGGGATAAACTCTTCGCCCAGCCAGTCCCAATGTGCCTCTGGCAAGGCTTCGCAGATGCATTTCACGGCGGAGTCCGGCAAGACCTGTGTAGGCTTCTACGGCTTTGGCGGCGCGACGTTACCACAGTGGGAGTCTATAGCAAATGCAAACAGTTTCCTTATCATGGCAACTGACCCGAAGGGTTCATGTACCCAAATAGTATATACGTTGGCCTTGAAGTAGTCCCTATATAGACACTTTGGGGCCAATGTATATACTATTTAAGTACATGGACCCTCAGGGTTGAGTCTCTGATCAAACCCCGTAGCACCATGAGTTGGGAACTGCGAAACCCAAGGCTGGGTTCGGGGCCCGGAAGCTCAACGTCTTGTGTCCCTAAACTGCCAACACTACGCCAAAAATCCGAAACCCGAAACCATGTACATCCTATAAACCCTATAAACCCGAAACACTATGATCCCTAGATAAGCCCCTAAGAACCCTAGAAGCCTTGAACTTAAATCCTAAACGGTCCTAAACCCCAAACCGAAAGAGGCTGGCTTGATGGCCTTTGCTTTTTTGGGGGTTGCCTGCTATGAAACATCCGAGGCATCGCCCCGCCGCCAGAGAAAGAAAACAAGAGCCAAACCCTGAACCCTAAACCCAAGCACAGCTGCTTAGGGGGTGAGTACCAACAGATCCCTTATAGATCCTTTAACGGAACCCTTAAGGATGCCTTGAAGTAGAGGCAATTTTAGTTAGGCCCCTATGTTAAACCCTAGAGTCCTAGAGTCCAGGAAGGCCCCTAAACCCTGAAACCCCAAACCCTATAGATCCCTTCAAGGAACCCCTACAGTACCGTGAAGGAACCCTAAACCCTGAAACCCTAAACCATTGGCCGCCCGCGCCCGGCGGCGGCCGGTACCACTGAACGCTACCGCTTCGAGATCTGCTTGCTTGGCCAAGCAGATCGAGTCTACCAGACCTGATTTGGCACTGCTAGCCATGGGGCACAATAGTAAAATTGGGTACCCTTATCTCCCAGCGCGAGAACCCTGGCGGGGACGGGACCTGGTAGAAAGATCTTGACGAGCGACCCTGGCGAGTATGGCGGGCGACTCTGGCGGGGACGGCTGACGACCCTGGCGGGGACTTGGTGGACGGACGACTTTGGCGGGGACGGCGCGCGACCCTGGCGGGGACGGCGGGCAACCCTGGCGGGAACGGCGGACGACTCTGCTGTGACAGCAAAAAGGCCAAAAACAGCTTGGCAGACTCTGGAGGGGGACGGCGGACGACCCTGGACGACTGGCGGGGACTTGGCGACTCTGACAGGGATTGAAAAAGCCAAAAACAGCTTGGCAGACGACTCTGGAGCGGATGGCTGGCGGGGACGGGACCTGGTAGAAAGAGCTTGACGAGCGACCCTGGCGGGGATGGCGAGTCCTCTGGCGGGGACGGCTGACGACCCTGGCGGGGACTTGGTGGACGGACGACTTTGGCGGGGACGGCGCGCGACCCTGGCGGGACGGCGGGCAACCCTGGCGGGGACTCTGCTGTGACAGCAACTAAAAAGGCCAAAAACAGCTTGGCAGACGACTCTGGAAAGGGACGGCGGGCGACCCTGGCGGGGACGGCGGACGACTCTGGCGGACTCTGGAGGGGACGGCGGGTGACCCTGCGGGGACGGCGGACAACTCTGGTGTGGGGACTTGGCGATGACTTTGACAGGCACGAAAAGGCCAAAAACAGTTTGGCAGACGGACGACCCTCGCGGGGACGGCGGGCAACTCTAACGGGGACGGCGGACACTCTGGCGGGCACTTGGCTTTGACAGCAACTAAAAAGGCCCAAAAACAGCTTGGCAGACGAATCTGGAGGACGGCGGACGACCCTGGCGGGGACGGCGGGCGATCGTGGCGGGGACGGCGGACGACCCTGGCAAGGACGGCGTAAGGACCTTGGCGGGGACGGCGACCCTGACCAAGCGACCCTGGCGGGGACAGCGGGGTGACCCTGCGGGGACCCAGTGACGGGACGTCCTAGAAAGAGCTTGGGGACAGTGGCCGACTCTGGCAAGGAGCTTGGAGTGCGAGTCTGGCGGCAAAGCTGGACAATTCTGGCACGGACTGCCGGGCGAAAAAACCCTGGCGGCCGACTGGATGATCAGCACTCTTGGCCGGACTGGCACGGACAGCGGACGGCTGCAGACCACTTCTGGAGGCCTGGCACTGGGCCCTGACGGACGACTCTGACGACGGCTGACGGACGACTCTGGCGGCCGGCGAGGACGAGCGAGGGCGTCGCTGCTATTTTGTGACTACATCACTCGGATGTGCCTTTGACGTTCCGCAACATTGCAACGTCTTTTCGGCTAGTGCAGCACTCGAATAAGAAGAAGCAGAACAGAACACAAAATACCCGTTCTAGTCCTGCTTCGGGTGGTTGTGGGTGGGTTCCACGTTACGAAGACGGCGCGACCCACGACCACTCCATGGGTGGGGCGCGCCGTGGCACTGTGACACACCCTAAACCCTAAACCCTAAACCCCTAAACCAAACCCCTAAAAACCCTAAACCCCTATATACCCTAAACCCTTAAACCCAAAACCCCTATACCCTTAACCCTTAAACCCAAAACCCCTATACCCCTAAACCCTTAAACCCCGAAACCCCTATACCCTTAACCCCTAAACCCTTATATACCCTAAACCCTAGGAGCCCTTTAAAGGAACCCTTAAGGATCCCTTTTAAAGGTAGTAGAGGTAATTAGGCCCCTACATTACTACTATTTGCTTAAGAGCCCCCCAAAAATAAAAACCGTATTCCTTATGGGGGGTAATATAGGGATTATTTTTTTTATTTTTGGGGGGTTTCTTAAGCAAAAAGTAGATTACACCCTTTAAAGGAGCCCAGGAAGGCTCCGGGGTCGGCGCGCAACTCCGGAGCGCCAAGCGCTGAGGTCTCGTGGCCGCCTCCGCAAAGAGGGCCTGGCGGAGCTGTAGAAAAGGGGGCTTAATAAGGTTCCCTTAAGGGGGTTTAGGGTTTAGGGTTTAGGGTTTAGGGGGGAAAAGGGGCCTTAATTGAGAAGGGGCCCCCTGTTTGCGTAAACCTCTAAAGGGGTAGCTCTAACAGGTACCTACAGCAATGGCTGCATGCTCATACATATACATTCCGCTGCCCATTGGCTCACAGTGGTTTTACCATATTGAGACAAGACAAGCTCTCCTTGCGTAGCAAGACAAAACAACTACTGTCCGTGTGCAGGGCGCTGCCCTTTGATCCTTAGGGAATAAACTGGTCATACACCTCCTAACAAGGAGCATTTCCTTGTGGGTGTATCGGCTCAGTTTTCTGGTAGCGGAGCCCGGAAAGGGCCGCCCGCCTCCCAAAGTCCGCTACAGCGGTCGGCCTCGCCGAACGCTTAACCAAGCGGATAAGAGGCAGCACAATGTCGAGCTCGCATAGCGAAGCCGACGACAGTTCCCAATCCTCCGGGGGATATGAGAACGAAGAGACCTCCCAAGGTCCAGCCACTTATGTCGCACAGTCATATGCAACATCTGACCGCATGCTTGCATCATTAGGCATAACGCCCAAGATCGCGCCTGCCTATGATGGCACCACCTCGTGGTTTGAGTATGAACAGTTGATTGACGACTGGTGCGACATAACAACGCTGGATGACACCAAAAGAGGTCCGTCTCTCAAGACGAGGCTCTCCGGATTGGCCGCAGTACAAAAGGAATCACTGAACCGAGAAAGGCTTGCAGCCCCAGATGGAGTAGATTACTTCAAGAAGAAGATGCGTCCATTTTTCGTGAAAGGAGAACAGTACGTTTTCCTGTGGCGTTTCCTCGGCCTATTCAAGGCATGGAAGGGCAACCAAGACTTTGTGACTTGGATTGCCAAGTTTGAGATCGTGCTACAGCGCGTGAAAAACTCATGGATGGATCTCTTACCAGAGATAGCTCTGGAGGATGCCCATCCAGATTTCATGCAAGCTGTGCAGGCAGACCAAACCTTCTTGCGCATGCAGGATGCAGCCGACAGAGACACATATGCCGCACGCTATTTCGAAACATGGAACAAGGAACGCCTTGACAATCATCGAAGAGCGTTTCCTCTGAACGATAATCTCCTAGCTCTCCTCTTCCTAGTGCAGTCCGACCTAAATGAGATGCAACGTGAGAGGTTGGTAACAGCATTGACCAACCAAGGTCACCGAATTGAGACCTACACGTACCCTGTGGTACGGCAGACCATGTTCGATCAGTTCTCAACGACCAGAACTGGTCTGCAGGATCCCAACATTCGGCACTCTTCTCACAAGAAGGACCGCCATGGAAGGAGAGACCAACGCCGTAAACGCGGAGGTCGAAACTTCCTCATCCTCGATCAGGGTGAATACGATGGAGTCGATGGATTCTGGCTCCAAGACGAAGACACCCTTGAGGAAGGCTTTCTTGCCGCCGAGGATGAAGAAGCTGTCTTCTGGACAGTTGATGACCATGAGGCCTTCGTTGCAAGGAGATTCAAAAAGGGAAGAAGACCAAGAATGCGTCCCGGATCACCGGGAAGAGCAAAGGGTGGCAAGCGAAAAGGACGTGGCCGTTTTAGGTCATACCGCGGAAAAGGGAGAGCCAACCAGGCAGAACATGATCCAACTGATTCCAGCTATTTCGGTAAAGGTAAAGGAAAGGAAAAAGGAAAAGGTGGAAAAGGCAAAGGAAAAGGAAAGGACAAAGGAGATAAAGGAAGCTCCTTCAAAGGCGCAAAGGCAAAAGGCAAAGGTAAGGATACAGCTAAGTCTGCCTCCTTACAAGGAGACCAAACTGGATCTCCACAGGCCTATGAGAGTTCCACCGCACCGAGCTGGGATTCATGGTATGAGGACAGTTATTATACTGACTCCAGTTGGAATTATGCCGCTTATGACGATCAAACGTCTTATACATACTATGCATCACAAGCCTCACGAAGAAAAACACGGAGAAAGAAGAGAAGAAATCAAGCAGGATCATCAGGTAGAGGCACAGATCCGAGCGCGCACCAAGAACCCGTGTTCAACTCATCAGTGAGTTACGTGCCCCAGGTCTTTGAACCATCCGAGGGGCAAGGTGTGGAGACTGCAACAGCAGTGTTTCCGTTGCAGCACACCGTCCTATCTGCTCTCACAGAGCGGATCAATCTTGATAAGAGCCCTACCTTTGTCATACTTGACTCTGGTTGTACTAGGGCTATGGGTTCCCGCTATGCGGTGAACAGGCTTATCAAGGCCGTGAAGCAACGTGCCCCAGGCATGATTGATTTCACTTTCTCACCTTCGAACACGAAGTTCTCTTTCGCAGATAGTGAAACAGCTCTTATCAAGGAGCGTGTAACTCTATGGTTCAACACAACTCCAAGAAGAGATACAACCATAGAAGTTCTGGATCAGGGGAGAGTTCCCATTTTGTTCTCCATCGAACAGATGAGGAATCTAAGAATGACCCTCGAGTGTAGTCCCACAGCTGACCTAGCAACGTGTGAAGCTTTCGGTTTGTACAAAACCCCCCTTCCGATTAGTACCAATAACCATTTGGTATTGGACCTTCTAGGCTTCACTTCCACCAGGAAGTATCTCCCTAAGTCAGGTACGTCGTTCAGTGCGACGGAGACTGCTCTAGGAGCTAAGAAGCCAAAGGAAGAAAGAAGATCTTATACTAAGATCCCGGAAGGTCGCTGTCCAGCCTGCGCAGGACAGAAAAAGCCTCATACGTTCCTCAAAGGTTGCGACAAAGCACCTGAAGGAGCAGCTGATCCACCACCGAAGGGCATTCCAGGTAAGAAGAAGCCTCTTCCATCTGATCCGGCAGAATCATCTGCCAAGAAACCTGATCCACCAGAACCATCTGGTGATGCTCCTGAGCCTTCCGAACCATCGGAACCATCATCAGGCTCTAGAGACAAACCTGCAGAATCATCTGCACCGCACGAACCTCCAGAAGAAGAAAGACTTGAGGTTCCACCTGCGAAGACAAAGACTCCAAAGGGTCTTAAAAACCTTCTGAAGAAAACCCGCAAATATGCGGTCAAACCTCCTGTTGAGGAGAAGTCTATGGTCCCAGGAGCTGATGACGGGACGGAGGTAAGACCACTTGAGTCAAGAGAATACCCGGCTCCTGGTACAGACTCACCTACAGGTGAAGAGATTGTCGCAGAACCATCGCCATCTCTTCCCATTGCTCTTCGCAGGATTCATGAGAAGCTTAAGGACCCTGTAGAACTCTATAAGCTTCACCTTAAGCACCGTCATATGAGTACGGATCAGTTCAAGCGACGCACGAAAGCCTTACAGATCCCAAAGGAGATATATGAGCTATATGACCAACTGGTCAAAAAGTGTTCAGCCTGTCAGGAACACGTGAGAGCTCCTTCAAGAGCGAAGATTTCCGGTTTAAGATCAGAGACTTTCGGTGATCTCACCTTCGTAGATCACGGTGAGCTTCCAATTCCCGGCAAGAATAGTCGCTTAATATTTCTTATTCTCTATGACGGAGCAACAAACCTGTTGACTTCCGAAGTAGTCCAGGATAAAGAAGAGCATACTACAATGTCGATTATGAATGACTACTTTGAGAAATTTCAGATCAACCCAAAGGTTGTAGTTGGAGATCAAGCATTCATGACTCCAAAAATGGAGGCTTATTACAATCGGCAGAATATCAAGCCTGTAGCAACAGGACCTGGAACACCATGGCCCAACAGGGCCGAAGCTGCTGTAAGATTGCTGAAGCATCAGATTAAGATCATACTTCAGATCCTGAAGGATGGTGACCCGCAGTATAACGGAATCACCATGAAGTATGGCAACCTCGTTCGACAAGCATGTTTGGCAAGAAACTCTTCGATTACCTATGGAGGAGTTACTCCTTTAGAAATGGCCTTTGGTAGGCGTCCTCGAGATGTTATAACACCAGAGAACGCTGATCCCAATCAGTTGACAGGTAATCCAACTGATACGGAAGTCACTGCGAGAGCCATTAAGGAGCTTGCCAACAGGGCTTACCAAGAGGCACGCCAATCTGATGATCTGCGCAGAGATCTTGCGGCCAGACTGTCAATGACCGAAGGACCTTTCTCTTTGGGAGATAAGGTTTTCTACTGGTCAGAGGATAAGTCTAAGATTGGATCAACTGGGTCCAAACATGGATCTTGGCTAAAAGGAAAGGTGATCTCCGAACTCGGAGGATCCATGGTAGGTGTGGATCTTGGAACACGCATCGTCCGCGTTAATATCTCAAAACTGAGGAAAAATTATGACATAACATCTGATGTGGAGATTCCTCTCGCGCCTGATGAGGAAACTCTGACGTCAGAAGGTTCTGATCACGCAAGTTGCATGGTCACCTTTGATGCTTCCCTGCAGTCGACAGACCTAACGGTTCCGCATCAAGAGTGTCACTGGCAGGTCACCAGCACTGGGAAGATTGACTTCCTAGAACTCTACGGTGGATCTCCCCGTATGAGTCACAAGGCTGCCCTGTCAGGTCTGCGAGTAGGTCAGCCAGTCGACTTGCGTAGTGGTCTAGATCTTGAGCAACCGCAAGGTCGCTCCAATCTTCTTAGGATCATCAAGGAACAAGAACCTACTATTATTGTTATGTCACCCGATCACTCTCAGTGGTCTAGCTGGTACTCACAGTGGAAGAAAGGCTCTGCCAAGAGACTTTCTGTTTTAAAATTCTGTGAATCGGTCGCAGACCACCAAATGAAGCTCGGACGTTACTTTGTTCTTGAGAACCCATACTACAGCAGGCTCTGGTCTTCACCAGAAGCAAAACGCCTGTTTTCCAACCGCAAGATCAGCTATGAGGTCTGTAACCTACAAGCCTATGGCATGAAAGATCCAAAAGGATACTATGAATCGAAATCCTCGATTTTCATGCACAACCTGCCACCGCAGGTTCTAACTCCTCTCCAGAGGCATTCTGCCAAAACGAAATCTCCAACATCTCCACCAGGAGACGAAAAGGGTATTCAAGGCTACGGTCTTAAAACGAAACTCGCACAAGTGTATCCTTATGAATTCTGTGCGACCTTTGCCTCGTGTTTGGCAAGATTCCTGAAGAGAGATACATATGCATCTCATCTTTCTTTAGTCACAGACATACTAGGATACTCTGGAGATGAATGCCTCCAGGGACTTTCGGAACTTCTTGACCAAGAGTATTCACTTTTGACAGCAAATCCTCTCAAGGATTCCAAACTCCTGCAAGATCCGAAAATCAGATCACTTGTTGCTAGAGTAAATTCCTTATCGAGTAAAACTGAATTACCATTGCATCATTCCAAACCATCACCGTCCCTTGATGCCTTGGTGTCAGACATTACTCGCCTTAGATCAAGACTCTTACCAGGGTCTGGTTTCGAACAGTGTACTCTATACAGAGGTACATTTGGAACAGTCAAAGCACTCACCAGTGTAACTGATGGCGTTCTTGTCTTCTGGAACAAGAAGAAGCCCAATTCGACTATGACGTGTTGCTTGCCGCACCAGGTTTCCTGGAATAAAGTACACCCATCAACCTTCTCGGGGGTGCTCTTCCAGATGACAGGCGGCAAGACTTCACCGTCCGTGCGAACACCGCCGGATGTTATCATGTCGGACGAAGAGGTTTCGCCGTCAGACCCGTCAGAACCCATGAGCACTAATCGCTCACGGATCACATCTGACGATGTCTCTATGCCGGAACCAGATCAGCCGATGCCTCCCGGCACGCCGCCGTCGCGTCCTCCTCCTCCCATACCTCCACCGCGACTACCGGCCGTTTCCTCCGATGAGCCCGTGGCTCCTGCTCGGGCTAAGCCTCGCGTGCATCCGCCTCCTCGCGTTCCGTCTCCTCGGCGTCTGGGGGGTGATGTGTCGCCAAGGTCTTCATCGGAAAGGAAAGTTTCGCCGCACAAACAGAAATCACCTTCACAGGTGCCGACACCAAAACCTAAACCGAAGGCACATCCACAGGGACCCATTCTTCCGTTACAACAAGATGAAGAAGATTCTGAAGAAGAACTGGTCCCGGACGACCCCGGACAACCGTCCGCTCCTCCTCACACCTCTGGTTCACCAGAACCGGAGAGCGATGCCGAGTCAGAAGACACAAGGTATTACTCTGATGAGGAAGGTGACCTGGTCGTAGATGAGAAGGACTGGATCCTTCTCACAGAAGAACAGAAACTGTGCAGTAACACAGGTTCTTTCTCCATGCCTCGGTACATGCATGGCGGACCCGTAGACATCAGAGAGGTAACATCAAGAGTGAGGTCAGACCGAACACGGTATAAACCCACCAAAAGGTTCCGATCTGACATCCGTGAAGAGTATGATCTTCTCACGGAAGAGGACAAGGCCTTATCCCTAAGTTCCCCCAGGAACTCAGCAAATCTTGACCCAGAAGGCACAACGGAAGGAGGCAACCGCCAAGGAAAAGCGTGAGATGAAGAAACAGTTTGATGAAGCGAAAGCAGCAGAATATCAGAGCTGGCTAGACAATGATGTCTTTGAGCTCGTCGATACACGGAAACTCGGAAACATCCGAAATTATGTCACTGGTCGATGGGTCCTGACTCTAAAAAGAGATAAGGACGGAAACTTCCTTAAGTGCAAGGCCCGATGGGTCCTAAGAGGTTTCCAGGATCGACAAAAGGACATACAGCAAACTGATAGTCCTGCTGCGAGTCGCCCAGGTTTCCGCTTAGCGATTCAACTAGCAGCTAACAAGCTGTGGAATCTGACACACATCGACCTAAAGACTGCTTTTCTGCAGGGTGAAGCCTATGATGAGTCGAGAGACATAATCTGTCAGATTCCTCCTGAAGCAGGTTATCCTCCCTACATTGCAGCGAGGATGAAGAAACCCGCTTATGGACTTAACGATGCACCTCGAAGATGGTGGAACATCGTTGATAAGGCACTCCTGTCTTACGGCCTGGTGCCAACCCGTGCGGATCGCTGTACATATGTTCTGTATGGTAAGAAGTCTGCAACAGCAGATGCTGAGCTCAAGAAGTCTCAGCCAAAGACCATGGAATCAGCGATTGACTATCTCCTAGATCCCATAGCAGGCAACAATGCCAAGGGTAGACAGGTACATGGAGTAGTCTGTTTACATGTAGATGACCTGTGCATGGCCGGTGATGACACCTTTCGTAAGGCCGTGATTGAATCGATCAAAAAGGAGTTTGCAGTCGGTTCTGAAGACACGAACGATATTATGTTTGTAGGACAGAGATTAGTCTGGAAGGATGCTACAGCATCAGTGCCAGCACATATCTCAGTAAATCAGAACCTAGCTGTTGAAGCTCTAGAGGAAATTGTTTTTGATAAGAAGCTCAACAATGAGCAACAATGCACACCACAGCAGCACACTGCTTACAGAAGTGTTTTAGGACAGATCAACTGGCTACAAAGCCGGACTCAAGCTCACATCTGTTATCGCTTCAGTCGGTGTGCGAGTAAGGCTGCCAAGCCTACTATCGGTGATATTCGAGAATTGAACAAGCTTGTTAGGATTTTGAAGTCTACTGAAGTAGAACTGCGTTTTTGGCCGCTGAAAGGAAATCTCAGAATCCTCGGTTACCCTGATGCTTCCTACAGGAACAATGATGACAAATCATCTCAGAGAGCACATGTTATTTTCCTTGCTGAAGATCGAAATCCAAAGCTAAAGGGAATGAAACAATCAGCAGCAGCTGCTTCTTCCAAGAAGAACGATTTCTCTGAATCCTCTATTAAGGAAACATCCTCGAGAGGTAGCCTGGTGGATTATGAGTCTCACAAGATTACGACAACCACAATGTCCACAACAGTGGCAGAGCTTAACGCACTGATGCGTTGCTTTGGTACTTGCCTGTTCCTCAAGGGACTTTGGGCAGATCTCTCATCAGAGACCGTACCCATACATATCAGAACAGATGCGAACAATCTTGTGACAACAGCAGGCACGACACACCTTCCAGAGCAGAAGGAAACTCACCACCTCATTCAGATGCTTCGTAAGGAATCCAACTCTGGATCTTTAGATGACCTAGCTCATGTAAGCTCGAAGTACTGCCTAGCTGATGCATTAACAAAGCACTCGGCGCAACCTGATGAGCTTATCAAGGCTCTGGAAACAGGGAATTTACCAGAAACAGACATTCATCCACCCTTCCGTGAACTTCTTCAACATAAAGCTTTCACTGTTCGGTGGATCATAGACAATCTCAAGAATGCCGCCACAGCGGTAGCCTTCCTTGGAATTGATATCTCAACAGAGATTTACCGATTATTTTACTGCCAAGGAATATGGTGGTAGTCTCGTTTGCTGGTAGCACAACCATGTGCTGGATTTTCTATTTAGACTGTTTTCCGTCTAAAAGAAAATTTGTGTCTGCGAGCTGCGTTTTCATTAAGATCGGACATGTTCATGAGAATTATATGTTCTGTATCATCCGCAGCCGCTTTCAGCCTCGAGCCTCACAGCAATCAGCCTTTCGGGCTAACCAAGCGTTCCTGATCCTGTTTGGTCATTGTGCCGTAATGAGCACACGATCAAACTTCCGTAGCCGTGATGGACACGCCCTACCCAGGGCAGTGCAGGCGTACCATGAGCGACATCCACACATGGATAGCTCGTACCCCGAGTCTCGTCGGGAAGCATCACGTCGAAACACCGAACACGGTGGACACCGAATTCACAAACGTGAGAAAAATCACGAGCCTCAATTCATCATCATGGGTCACCAACAGGTGTTCAATCCGCATCCAAGAGATCTTGCTCAATTGATCTCACGATATGGCCATGCGAGTGGAGCAAGGCTCACTCTAAACTCCAGACATGGAGTCAGGCTCTACGAAGGAGTCCTTCAAGGACCATGGGACAACAGTCCCCTTGTATACTGGGATAACAACGTCGGTAATCACGCTCGTGATCCACGCCAGTTCTGTACGATGCTTGCACATCACCTTCAGACAGGCCTCCCACCGGAGGTAGAACAATGTGTGAGCCTTGATGGATCCGGAGAATATGACTATTCCTCCTCAGTGCCAAAACTGGCAGATGTAACAGGTCTCTCACCAGAGATGTGCTTCCACATTCTTTCCAAGACCAACAGAGTCGGAAGGTGGTTGGCACACTCAACAAGACACCTTCAGAACCAGCGCCCAGATCTCTTTGCTGGCCAACACAATTATCTTCTGGACATGTTCAAGTTGGCCGATGCAGAGCTCGCACAGTATACACCACAAGAGATCGCGCTTGGTGTCCTCCTCAACACTAAGTCTAGGTTTGTGGTCACCATGGTTTATAACAAAGATGGCAAGGCCGAAACCACAGATGCCGCCGTTAACATCCCACCGGATGCAAATGTGTTGACCATGAGCAAAATTTTCCTTTCGGCAGTGGGAGGACACGGTTCACGACGAACTCTACCAAGAGCTGAAGAACCAGATCCTGAAGAAGAGAGACCAAGGTCACACATGACCATCTCAGACTTCATGGCAACGGGGAGTAATCCAGTGCAGTCCCATGCACAGCGTCTCTCCACTAACGCGCCGAGGCCCGTCGGCATGGAGGATTTTGTTCGACAGAACAACCCTTGTTACATCATGCATGCCACGGACCTACAGGCATTATCCTCAATCCTGAGGCACGGTCTGGTACCATCAAACCTCCTAGCGCAGGTGGTTACAGCACCAGATTTCCAAGCTCTCGTGAATGAAAACAGTCGTTCCAACAGGGACACTGTTCAGTTCTCAACGCTAAACCTGGCGAATCCCAATCCGACCATGTTGCGTGCCAATAAGGCACTGCTTCTGGTATTCGATGCAAATAACGTAGTGAACGAGGTCACAAACCTGTGGCAGTCGCAAGTAGGGATGTTTGCTACACCAGATGTAGTGCATGCCCGTACTCTTAGCGCCGTATTCGCACCCTCTGAAACACTCTGGGTATCATCGCAATACGATGAGCTCAAGAGCATCGGACCATGGTGGGCAGACCATTGCTCCGAACAGATGCCGTCAGCGACTTACGAGTCGAAGAAATGGTGCGCAAATTACGGCCGAGAAATCGAATCGGCACTTCGAAAAGTGGCAAGGCGAAATCTGCCACCAGAGCCTCCCAAGGCTAGATCTTCTCACAAGAAGTCTTTTTCTCTGCCAAAGACAGAGGCTGACACAGCTCCAAACCTGGAGCAAACCGCTTCTGCAGGTGAGGTACCTCCGAAAACGGAGACTACTGCAAAGGAGATCCATCCGAGATCCAAGCTCGCCCGGCAGGCCGAGGCTGACAAGGATCCGGACAGTCTTATGGGACAGCTCTGGAACTCCGACGGCACCAGAAGCGCCACCGAAGTTCTTAAGATAACGACAGGTCACAAACCTCCAGAACCTGTTCAGGATACTTCCGCCAACGTAGTTCCTCCCAAGGAAGAATCTTCTGGAACAGAGACGGAACCTGAGGAACCGGATCCTAACCAGGATCGTGACGAAGAATCAGACGATGAGTCGGCATCAAGCGAAAAGAGCTCAAAATCTTCGTCATCCTCAGAACTCCGAGTTGATGTTAATCCGTCTCACAAGACGAACTCTGCACCTGCAGCGTCGGAGGAGAAGAAAGAATCTCCCACGGAAGAGATCACAGAGAAACTTAAGAAGGTCAAACTTGACCAACCAAAGCCTGAAGCAGAATATGTTCAGAGTTCAGACGAAGAGCCACAGAAACCAAAATCTCCTAAAAAGGAGAAGGAGAAATTCCTAGTTCTCTTCGATCCTGAAACAGAAAGTTATTATCGAGTCAACAGAAGCAAGCTCAACCTCGAATACGAGGAACCTGCTGATGAGGAAGATCTCGTAAGAGAACATGAGCGCATCAGCGCTCGACTTCGAGAAAATCGCAAGCACCGAATCTCGAAGTCATCGTCTAACCCGGCTATGCAACAGGAAATGAAAGAGAGAATCTGGGTTAGTCGATGGAATCGAAAAATCCGAAGTCCACTCATGATCAAGGATTCTGAGGCTCCTGACGAAGAGGAGTGGGACAGACCCAGAGATTCGGCATCTTCCTCCTCTGCACCTCCTACCAAGGAGAGATTTGTAGGAGTACGCAGGACAGCCATGAGTCTTAACCAAAGGATACGGCTGATGACACGACCAGATAATCCTCTCTGCGATCTTTGCAACCAGCCTACAGGCTATTTTTGCTATTCCTGTGGTACGATTGTATGTGCAGACTGTCGACTTACCCCACAGGGTAAACAACAGATGTGCGAGTGCATCTTGCCAATCGATTGCCTCGAGACCTCTAAAGTGTCAGCAGGAATGATCTCAGAAGAGCGTCAGGTTTTATACGAGGCCATCCTCACACATGAGGACGTAGATTTGGCAGTCCAGAAAATCAACATGTATTGCGACCACGCAAGGAATTCGTTCATGAGAGCCCATCCAGGCGTTGATCCATGTAGCTTTGATGATATTAGGAATAATCCTCCTAATACTTACACCAGCTCCACAGAGGCTCCAACCCTGGAGGAATACAAGAGCATCAACAAGGGTCACATCAATATCAAGGACTCCAGAACAAGCCACCCGGCGTCTTTTCTCTCTCTTACTGGCTACGAAGACAAACTGGTGCTCGACGCACATTACGAGATAGTTCGTAATAGGATGGCCGGTGTTAACGAAAAGAGAGAATACATAGAGGGCTCAAACCCAGACAGCGTATCACTAAGCCTAGTGGTATGCAACTGGGGAAATATGGATCGAGCGCCGGTGCCAGCAGGGAATCCCAAAAAGAAACTCAAACCTGAGAAGGGATTCGATTACCACCCTCTTATTGACATGTGCTTCAACAATTCAGCACATATTACCCTCGTACTCGAGGCAGGAGCACTTGCGTCAAAGTATTCGATCGCAACCATGCGACAACATGAATACAGAGGGATGCTAATCCATTCTCCTCCCAAGGAGCCTGAGGCACCCTCAATGTATATTGGAGTCAAGGGTGACCCAACAACAGACATCTCTCTCGTCCACCACTTTTACCGTCACCGAACAATGAAGCCTAAAGCTGGTGGTCCCAAGAAGCGACTGTGGGCATGCCACGGTGCGGTATGCCGCCTCACCTTTGGGTACCACAGTACCATCAAGGAGGCAAAAGAATGGGTCCACCCATATTCCGGCCAGAGGATGACGAGAGATGAGTACATGAAGATTATCGGATATGACCCTCTCAAGGGTAAAAATCCTGACAAGGATGGACCCACTGATGGCTCTTACCTCTCACCAGAGGCGTGTCTGACACTGTCGGACCTCGACCCTTCGCCGGTTCTCTGTGAATGGAACGGCCATGTCGAGGGTGATGAGCCACCAGAGGAAGACTTTGAGTCATACGCAGAGATCTTCTCACAAGAAGCATCAAACGATCTTGACGAGATGTGGTGTACAAAAGGGCCTTACAAGGTCATCACCATCGCGATCGTCCATTTCAACTCATACATGACTCATAAGGAAGAACAGAGGCGCGAACTGGTGAACGCGTTCCTCAACGAGGTTCTCCCTTTCAAACCGGATGTAATTGCGGGGGATCTCAATAATATTGCGTCGAGGCTCACCTTAAAAGGTGGAGACGTTCACCCGCGAAACGGTTTGTTTTCTCTATACCTGGAGAAGAAACTTGCAGCATTCAACAGAATAGCAGGAAGGCACTCACAAGTGCGACACCTCTGCTTGAACAACTCTGACCAGCTCAGACTGGCACGTGCAGATCGTCTACCGCCGGACCCGGCGAAGAAAGTTGCTGACCTCGACTGTATCAACAGTTATATCCTTGACTGGAGTAAAACGCCGAACACGGCGTCACCTAGTCCAAGAGATGCTACACCTGCCGCCGAAAGAACATACTGGGAACGAGTCTCAGATATGTGGCAGGACATGAACAGAAACAGGGATATCGATATCCGTCTGTTTGTCTCAGGCAAGCAGTACTATTCAACTTTTTCTAACCTTGACCTGTGGTTGAGTCCCTCTGACAAAGATTGGCACAGCCCTTTGGGCTTCACGATACAACCAATCCTTACAAAAGGGAAACACAACCGGTCAGATGCCCAGGTTCAGAAGATCGCTGACAAGCAACAGGCTTACAAGCAGCGTAATGCTGAATACTGGGATTACAAAGACTCATTTATGTATTCATCTGGCAACAGCTGGTACGACAGACAGCAACCACAAGGTAGCTATCACAGATATGGAAGATTCTGGGAAAGGCCACAGCCTGAACGTCCCAGCGAGGCTGAAGGCTCTCCTCCAAGAAGGAGCCAGGCATCATCGTCCTCTTCACAACAAGATCTACCAAGATCGAGATCCAGACCTCAGAGAGCCAGTCTTGTTGACAAGCTCAACATGTCTCTAGAGGAACTGGACACACTGGAGGAAGAACAATCTCCAACAAAAAGTGATATCGAAGAGCACGAACGAGAAACATCAAACCTGATGTCGGCTCAAAGAGATGAAGACGAACAGGAGGAAGAATCTTCCAGTCGCAGAAGAAGAAGGAAGTAATCGCGACCGCCGTCTGCTCCGAGCAGCAAGGCACTCCGAACAGCTGCCACAGCAGCAGGGTTGTCGAACTGGTTCAGACACCCTAATCAAGGCGGTGCAAAGGGAGAGTCTATCAAGACTGATGAACCTTCACTTCCAAACTCACTAACCAGTGAGCAAGACTTCTCCGTCTTCAGCATCGCGTGGAATGTGTTTCTGCTGCTAATGGGCCTACACTGGATGTGGAAGAAGCTCACCAGGGCTCCCATCAGATGTATGGACCGCCAACAATCAAATGCAAAAGCAGCAGCGAAACGACCACCACCATTTCTCGAACCCGAGAATGAACCACAGCCGCGTGAACCTTTAGGACCCAACAGGGTCAATTCTGGAGAAACAACGGATTTGCGACCTGTGTGGCACACTTCCCGAAGCGAAGTCTACCATCTTTCAGACAGCTGTTACCAGCTCAAGCAAGCAAAAGATGTTTCAAGGAAGGTGCTGTGTAAAACCTGCCTCCAGGCAGTACAAGTTGCGGAGATCCGCAGGAACGATCCTTTTCAAAGAGGTGATACACGATCACGTGGCACCGAAAGGGACATTGAACGGTTTCAAACCTATGACGATGCAAGTACTACTCCTAATATGAGGCAATTATTCAGTGATGCATTGCATTCACAAATGGCCGAAGAAGCCATGCAGATTACCTATACATCAATCCCTAAGGGATCCTCGGCAAGAGCCAGAGGTACATCTGCACTCGCAAGTGCCTCATCGTCGTCAGTGCCCAAGGCAATGCCACCAGTGACTAACAAGGCAAACATGTCACCTCCACCTAAGACTCCTCCGCCAAAGGCGAAAGGAACAGTACCTTCAGATCCTCCGAGACCAAAAGGTCCTACCAGAAGAGGAGGTCAAAATCGGCGCATTCAACGAAAAGCAGCTAGAGAAGCCCATAACAGTGGACTCTGCAACCATGCAGACGCTGCACTTGGCGAAGCCAATCACGGCCAGGCCATTAACACTATGTGCCGAAACATGGCAGTAAGACACGTCAGCTCTATCGATGCAACGGTAGAAGCAGCCGAGCAGTTTACACAACGCGTGCAACAGCACGTAGCAACATATGATGAAGAGGAACCGTGGAGCACGGAGTTTCTACCAGTCGTGGAAGTCCTATTCAGGAACTTGAGCAGCGAAGAAACAACTGTCATACATGACAATCATACGGTAACTATGCCTATTGAGAAATATCTCGACCTCCTCAGAATCGCACAATCATTGCGAAACTCTATCCAGAGAGACAAGGAGGAAAGAAAGGATCATCTTGACACCATCCAAGATACTCTATCCAGAGTGGAAATCCTTCTAACAGCACTGAAGGATTCAAAAACAGTCTTCAATCAATTGGTCCATTCCTCACTAGAGATAGAGCGAAGACATAAAAACCTCAAAAATGTCCTTGAGACACTTTTTGACGACCAAAGCTCTGAGGAAGACCAGTCAGAATCTGACCATGAAGAAGTCCTAACTCCTTCTGCAGCCCAGTACTGGAACAGCCTTCATGCCCACGCCTTATCTCCCTCAGGAGATGAAAGTGAAAGATCATGGGCGTCCTCAGACGGAGAGCTTGAAAGAAGAAGGGCCGAACGGGCAAAGGCTAAGCAGCCACAACCGGCTAAAGCCGAGGCAACTCCAATCAGCTCACAAGCTGCACCAAAGGCCGAGCCAAAGGCGACTACATCCAACCATGGATATGACACTGCAGACGCCGCCTTCACCAGGGCTGAGAACAGATTACTCGGAATTTTTTCAAGTTCCGAAGAAGATCACTCAGACCCGGATGAACCACATCCGAACGTCTATGCTCGAGCCTATGATCCAAACCTGGATCCAAATCTGAGATAAGGAAAATCTCAGAGTTTCACAACAGTGACTCACAAGGCTCTAACAAGAGCACAGTGAAGGGCTGCATAATTCGATAGAAGAACATTACCAGACCTGATCCTGTACAGACGATCTCTCTGACAAATGTGCATGAAAGAGTTCAAAAGGAGTGATTTCAAGAGTGACTTCAACAGTGTACTTCAGTGCTATACCTAGCATAAACAATATGCTGTTTTTATCATGAGTCCAAACTCCGCAACTGTGACAGTGGGCATAATAGTATATGTGTGAATGTGCGGCCATGCTTCCGGTAAAAGAAAATTAGTGTCTGTTTGTTTGCGTAAACCTCTAAAGGGGTAGCTCTAACAGGTACCTACAGCAATGGCTGCATGCTCATACATATACATTCCGCTGCCCATTGGCTCACAGTGGTTTTACCATATTGAGACAAGACAAGCTCTCCTTGCGTAGCAAGACAAAACAACTACTGTCCGTGTGCAGGGCGCTGCCCTTTGATCCTTAGGGAATAAACTGGTCATACACCTCCTAACAAGGAGCATTTCCTTGTGGGTGTATCGGCTCACCCCCACCCTGTAATAGTGGTATAATAGGAATATAATAGGGCCCTAATATAATCATTATAGCAGAGCTGTAGAAAAGGGGCCTTAATAAGGTTCCCTTAAAGGGGTTCCTTTCAAAGGGGCCTTGATAAAATGAAATATGGTTCCCTTAACGGGGTTCCTTTAAAAGGGGCCTTAATAAATTGAAACAAGGTTCCCTTAAAGGGGTTCCTTTAAAAGGGGCCTGTATACATTGAAGTAAGGTTCCCTTAGATTAGAGGGGCTCCTTTAAAGGGGGTCTATAAGGGGGTCTATAAGGGAGCTATAATGGGGTTCTATGATATCGGGGTAGGGAGGGCTTTTCCTTTCAAGGGATCGATAGGGCTGAAGGGGTTTCGGATTGATTTGAAAGGGATCTATAGGGGTTTCAGGTCTAAGGAGTTTAGGGGCATTATTGCTTTTGAACCCTCGTGTCTTCTAGCCTTGCGCATCCAAGGTGGGAACACAGCACCAGTACTACAGCAACGTGGATGACCACCTACCACCACCGAAAGCTCGAGTAGCAAACATGACCACAAGAAGCCTTACCCAAAGGCCCCGAAGTAGCTCCTTTTTGGGGTTCGTATATAGAATCCTACAAGGTATTTCCAAATAGGAACTACTATGTGGCCTCCGTGTACCGATTCTGCAGAGTTCCCGAACGTTGGCCGGTCACAGTACGCCACAGCAGGTCAACGCGTCACACAACACAGGAACAAAGAGCTCACCAAAGCCCTCAAGCCACAAGAAACACTTTTAGGGAGGGTCCCTGTGAGTTCAAGGTTTGGGCTTTGGGGCTTCAAAGTTTCTGGGGAAGTATGAACTTCCGTCTAGTAGGGATTAAGGCTTAGGGGGTTCTGGGGAATTATAGGGGCCATTTGCAATAACAATGTTGTTAAGAATAGAACTTTGCATCAATGCCAATACTATTATTTCTTAGGGTTCCTTTATTCATATATAAATGCACCTCTTCATTAATTAGCTGAAAAGTGCAGCGAAAGCTATAGATCCCAGGGCTGAAACGGTTGTTTTGATAAAGGGGGCCGCATCATTGGACTACGGTTTCGGGGGGATATTACACAAACAAGAATTATACTGCAAGGGGATACTGTAGGGGATACTGTTGCAAAAAAATCCGACCCATTCAGATCGCCCTAAAAGGCTGCGGCTGTAAATTTAGTTTAGCGTTTAAGGCTGAGTGGCACTGCTGGCCTGGAGAGTAGCCGTGGCAACATCGACATCCAAAGCCTCACAGGGGTTTAGGGTTTAATTACGGGCTGCAGGGCTCACACGTGTTTTGGCTCTGTAGACTACGGGCAAAGTTCAGGGTCAGGTTCAGAGGGTTCAACAGTTCCAGAATCTGCAAGCAGTCAACTCTAGTTTCGAGCTGAGTTGTCGAAATTATGGTCTCTTTTTGGGTCACTGTTATAGTACGACACCTATTATTTAGGGTACCCAAAACGGGACACTAATTTTGACAACTACCCAGATGTGTGTGCCCTGTATGGACTCCATTCAAAAGGCAGAACTATACTTACTCCCCCCAATAAGCCACACAGAAATAAAAGGTTAAACTTTCCGATTCCTAGTAAACTACAAAAACCCAAAAGATTAAAGGTTGGGTATTGGGGATCTAACTTTAGCCATTAGGAGCTGAAGGCTTCTCTGCCTACTCTGCCTAGCCCAAATCCATAGACCCTTTTGCTCTGATAAAGGAAACTTGGGGTTCTGTAATGGTTTCGGATTTCGGGCTTAGGGGTTTACGGGTTTAGGGTTTAAGGTTTAGGGTCTAGGGGCTGAGGGTTTAGGGTGTATGAAGTCCATCGCAATTTGCAGCCTCAAAGACTGGAATATGGTATTGGGGTGTTTTCACCTATTTGGCAAAAACAACCCTAAGAAAAAATAATGCTAGTGACCCTCACAACCCTCAACACAGAAACCGTTCGGCTATTTCCGCAACGCCAAGGGGGCTTGAAACCCTGGAACACATGGGACACCGGGTCTATGAATGATGGAATGGATACTCAGCACAGAAGGAAGATCGGCACCCTCACAGGAATCCCAAACGCATCACTAAAATCTAAAAACAGAAAGACAAACCTAAAAGGATCCCTGAAAGGAACAGCCTTGCAGTAAAGCTCAGAAAGTTGGAAACCGGATTGAGGACAACTAGTGCTGGGATTCCCTAGATATTGCTCTTAAGGATTGAGGCTTTTGGATTTCCAACTTTTGGGCTTCTACTGTAAAGGACAAGTATTCCGGCACAAGCAGACCGCGGAAACCAGCTCGAACTCACTCAGATCCGCGTGCCCAAAACCCCTTCCCTGTGGGCTTCGGGGTCGGGGGGACCCGGTCGGAAGCTTAGGGGTACCGTATTTTGGGGTCGTTATAAGGGGTACCTTATTTCGGGGTCCTTATAAGGTCTACCTTATTTTGGGGTCCTTATAATATCTTATAATAAGGATCCTACTGTCTGGGGTACTGTATTGGGGTCCCTTGTATTCGGAAGCTCCCATATCACCAGACCCTTGCCTTCGGTCCAATCAAACCCTAAACCTTAACACCCTATCTAGCACTTCGACCACATCCTGGGCTTGCAGCAGCTGCACTTTTCGCAAATCCAAAATTGCCACTCCCACGCGCAAGAGCACATCCACACCATCACGCAACACAGCTCTCAGAACATCCTCTGCCAAAGTGGGCGGTAGCAAGTTGGCAAAGCAGCACATGAACTTCCCTGAAAGCATAATAATAATTCCAATGTCCACGTCGATCCTGGCGAAGTGCTCGCGTAGCTCCCTTTGCAGCAAGTCGTTGAAACCTGTGGCCATCGCTTCTGCCGCCTCCAGGTTTCCGGTAAAGAAACCTTGTGGCAACCGCTCCACTTCGTCTTGGGCCACGCCGAGCATCACACCGGCTATCAAACACATCGGCCACCCCTATAAACTCCTCAAAACTTCTAGAACAGCACACCTTGCAAATACCAAAACAAATTCTCATAGCGCGCTGGTGGAAATCACACTAAGACCCTGTAACTCGTACAAACCTCCACAAATCCAAACAAAACCCTAACAAACCCCTCGAAGAACCCTAAACCCTAAAAGCCAAACAAAAAGCCCTAAACCCTAATTAAACCCTAAACCCAAAAAGCCCTACACTATGAACCCGAAATTGAACCCTAAACCCTAAGCCCTGAACCCTTATAAGCCCTAAACTCCCCAAGATGCGCCTCGATTTCAAGGCGCTTCAGGCGCCTCGGGAGGCTTTCCAGGAGCTCCTTACAAGGAGCGAGGGGCCAACACCGTCTCAGGGAAAAGAGGTTCCCTTCAAGAGCTCTTTGGGTTATAAGGGTTTAAGGGTTAAGGGGTTAAGGGGGTTAGGGGTTAGGGTTCCGGTCTGGGGTTTAGGTTCCAAAAACAGGGGGTTCGTTTATGAGTTCTGCGCAGGATCCTTTGTCAAAGGAGTCCTGAAAGGACTTGTGGCCTAGGGTTACAGGGAACAAGGGTTTTTTGGGTTTAGGGTTTAGGATTTTTGCGAGGGTTCAAGTTTGAGGTTTCGTTTAAGGACCAATTACATACATAGCGGCTGAATACCCCGGCCCAAAACAGGTTAGCCTTTTCAATTTTGGTAGGCGTATATAAACCCCAAACGGCTAAAGGTTGCCTACTCAGCTACTAAGACATAAGAGCTCGACAGAGACTGCCGGGCTAAAAGCTTGGAGCGGATGTTTCTTTAAGATTCCGAGCAGGCACCTACACACGGAACTTTGTTCTTTGCCTGCAGATGATCGTGTTGCTATGTAGGAGGACTTAGACTAATCAAAACGGCATCTTGGCGGTGTGGGATCCGTTAGCACTACTGAAAACCAACGGCAGGATCTCAATGCCTAGCTGAACATCTCAAGCCCGTCACAGGACCTGGGGTGTTAGACCCCAAACCCACATGTCTTACCACATTTGATGTTTTGATGAACCTGCAGACGTTTCTCCTAAACCCGAAACCCCTAAACCTTAAAACGACTCTCGTTCTCCTTGAGCCAGCCAATGCCGGCGACATTGAGCCCGCCGTCAGCGCCGCCTTGTCGATTTCAGACGCAAACACATCTGGGGCTCTGCGGTTTAAGGTCTCTAGGGTTCTATAACGCTAGGGTTTAGGATCGGGCAGACGCAAATGGGGCTTTGCAGCTTAAGGTCTTTGGGATTCTATAGGGCTAGGGTTTAGGATCGGGCTATGTTTTAACTCGTTGGGGGGCAGTCAAGCTAGCATTGAGTGCCCCTTAAGCGCTTACTTAGGGTATAAGCACATCTAGCCAACCCTGCGTCCGTGCTTTGTAGCTCGCACCCCAAAAAGGCTTTCCGCCTTCACTTGTAACCGTCCAGCTTTGCTCACTGCAGCCACTCGCTTCAGGTCAAGCGAAGTCCTTCAAACAACCCAACTTTGCAAGTACCGTAGGAGCCTTAATTAATTGTGTATCATATGTCCCCAAACCCTATTCTAACTACTAAGGCCCTTACACTAGGACACCCAAACGCATCCGCGACAACTGAGGTAACCTTGGCCATCAAGTCTCCCAGCCAGCTTTGACTTCGGCGTTCGAGGGGGGGGAGGAGGGTTGAGGGGTTTAGGGTTGATTATTGGGCACCAGAAATCTCTTTCTGCAAATAAGCGTCTCAGCGCAAAATGGCTGGGTTAATCTCGGTCCCAGTCGCCGTGGTATCCCAAACACCATGACTACAGGTGTTCATACATTTTCGGTTTCGTCAAGATCAGCCTGAGTTTATCGGGTTGGTAGGAACAGAGCTTTCTTTAACGTCCACTAACGAAAAATTACTAAAGGTAGCCTTGTGCAATTTGACCCAGAAGCCTGAATAATGAGAAATAGTATTCCTGAGGGATCATCATGAATACACGATTGCTTGTATACCCTAAAACCCTATTACAGTGCTTAAGACTCCTATATTCGCGCTTGTGGAGTCTGACATGGCAACCCCGGTTGAGAACGACTCTCAAAGTCCAAAGCCTATTTGCGGTAGGTTTCAGTGAAGATCCCAAAGCCCCTTCAAGCCATACTCAATGGATTTTATCGGCTTTGTTCTTAGCAGGGACTCAACTGAATCCGGCTGCAATCATGCGGCGGTCAACCAACAACAGCCTTCAAACGATATGAAACTACATAATTAGACAAAATGCTTGAACAGGAAGGTGAGACATTGCTTCAGCTTGAAGCCGCTTATGCAGTCCAGCACTAAAGCCGAAACGTTGGACCAAAAACCTTAACCCCCCTAAAACAGCAGTTTTTTGGATACCGCTAACCCTAAATCCCTAAACCCTATAAACCCCTACACCCCGAACCCCTATAAGCCCTTAACCCCAAAACCCTCTAAGCCCTAAACAATCCTACAACAAAGCCGTGGCCTGGGCCGCAATGGACCAGTAAGACTTCTAGGCAAGGCAGTCTGGGCAAAGCGATGCTGGCCAGCCTGAGTAATGTAGTGAGCAGTTTTTCCATTGGGTAGGGGGGTTTGAGCTTTGGAACATTTTTGAAAGGTCAGTGGTCATGGCTGTTAAGGTCTTTTGAGACATTGTTGAAAGGTCAGTGGTCATGACTGTTAAGGTCTACGAGGGTGTCCGAAAATAGAGGACCCCAAAATAGTATCCTAAATAGTAGGATCCTTATTTCAAGGACCCCAAATTAGTCAAAACAGAAACTATCGGCTCCGGATATGGCTGTCTGTGCGCATCTTTCCTGTTCAGCTGAAACCCTAGACTCCGATTTAAGTTCGAGCCAAAGACCTGGATTCTGCTAGCGTATAGGCTCTGATGCACACACGTCCAACAAAACCCTAACCCTAAGGCCCTAAACCCTAAACCCTAAACTGTTTTGTATTTTTGTTTGGCTCGTTTGCCTTCGGCCCTGGCGGCTTTTCACACGTCCCAGCTTCTGAAATACCCTGTTGGGCCTCCCGCAGACTGGCTCCGCAAACATTTATGCGACCATGGATGCCAAACGTTTTTTTTAAGGACTAATAAGGGTTCGGCTTAAAGGACCACCCTAAACTAAACCCCTAAACCCCAAACCCTGCTCCCCTAAACCCTACACCCCTAAACCTTATATATACACTGTAAGCTCTACACCCTACATCCCTAAACCCCAAACCTTACACCCCTAATCCCCAAACCCTGCACCCCTAAACCCTACACCCCTAACCCTAGACCTAAACCCTAACCCCCCCCCCCCCCCCCCCCCCCCCCGAAACTGCCTGCAGCACTGCCCAGAAGGCAGCTCCAGGCGCTGCAAGGCGCAGAGCTGGTGGCCCCTGCGAGGCCGGTTTAGGGGTTTTAGGGATTCAAGGGTTTAGGGTTTAGGGTTTAGGGGTTTTAGGGATTCAAGGGTTTAGTTTTTTTTTTTTGGTGAGCTCCTTTTTCTCCGTCGCCTGAAAGGGTCTTGGGGTTTAGGGGTGTCGCACTGATTGGCGACCTAAGGTCGGAACCTGATTAAATACCTTGGGCCTATAACCCCAAAATAGTAGGATCCGTATAAGGAGCCCTAATAAAGGCCAAGGTTTCTTCACCAGGCTCCTATATTAAACAAGGACCCTAGTTGAGAAAACTACCCCCTGGGTCACCCTGAGTCCGGCATTGAGGCCGGCGCTGGTTGACGAGCATCTCCGAGGTCGCCTCCTCAGGTTGCGAGGGCGCTACCTGGACCCCCAAAGTATGTAGAATAATACCTTTTATAGGTTTGGGGTCATTTTTGTTGCATACTTTTGGGGTCTAGGTAAGCGTGTTCCGTGCATGCTGAGAGGTTGCAACCGTAGCCTTGCGGTTGTAGGGTCTAGGCTTCAGGGTTTAGGGTTTAGGATTTAGGGCTGTAACCCCAAAACCCGCAAACCCAAACCGCCACCCTAGCCAAGGTCTACACCATTTGAGGAGGTTCGGTAGATTTCTCTATTGTGACACCACTAAGGACCACTCAGGACTCACCTGACTATGCTTCGTGTCCGATAGACCCCAAACTTGTCTTCTGAACTTGCAAACAACTGACAACAAGTATCATAAAAGTTGTCCAGTCCCCCCCATATGGGAGTTTCCGAACATAGGGGACCCTAGTATAGCACCCTAAATAGTAGGATCCTTATTACAAGTACCCCAAAATAAGGTACCCCTTACTTTCCGAAAAACCCATATCGCCCCCCCAAACCCTAAACCATATCGCTAAAAAACCTATTGTTCGCGCTCTTTGCAGGCCAGGGCCCCGGACGGGTGGCAGCGACAGGGAGCGAACGGAAGGTGCCTGCACCTGCATTTAGGCTTTACAGGGTTTAGGGTGTTTTTCTTTTTGTTGAGATCCTTTTTATGTGTGCCTTTCGTCCAGGTTTAGGGTGTTTCGGGCTGAGGGCTTTTGCAGTTGTAGGCGTAAGCGAGACAAAGCGGTGGCCTTCAGCGCGATGTAAGGGTCCGTTAGGGGTTAGAGTGGCAGAAGTGCTGTGTGGGTTCAATCCTGGCTGTTTTGAAGTGGGTGCCGCTAGTCGAACTAAAAGATAAGAAGGAAGAGCCCTCACAGCCACCCAGCCACCCACTAAACCCTAAACTCCTAGAGCCCAAACCCTGATTTTTTCCCCAAAACTCCTAGACCCCAAAACTCCCAAAGCCTCAACCGCTGAACCCCTTTTTCCCATAGAACCCTCGACCCCGAACGGGCCCTCTGCAGGAATCGCCGGAGGTCGCCAGGCTCCCTGGGCGCAGAGTCCAGGCAAGGCAGGAGGAGGCCGCCGTCTGCAGTGATTTGGGCTTTGGGCGTCTTGTTTTTGGTTTTCAGGGTTTAGGGTAGTTTAGAGCTCAGGACTTTGTGGGGGTTTTAGGGTAGTTTTTTTGAGGCTCCTTTTTGACGGGGTTTTAGGGTTTAGGGTTTAAGGGCCTTGGGCTTTTTGTTTGGGGTTTTAGGGTTTAGGGCCCTTTAGGGCGTAGGGCCCTTTAGGGCTTAGGCTTTGGGCGTTTTGGGGGGTTTCAGGGTTTGCTTTGCTTTGAGTTTGTCGGGGTTTCAAGGTTTAGGGTTTGAGGGCTTTGGGCTCTTTGTTGTTTGGGGTTCTAGGGTCCAGGGTTTAGGGCTTAGGGTGTTTTTTGTGTTTTGGTTTGGTTCTGCGGTGCTTTTCTTTTGTTGGGGTGTTGGTTCTGGACTAGGATTCAGGGATCGGGGTTTAGAATTTGGGTTTCGGGTTTAGGGATTGGGGTGTAATTAGGGTTTAGGGCCGGGTTCTAAGCTTTTGTGGAGCTAAGGCTTATTGGGCTACACCCAGTCTACGGGCCTACATAATATGAATGAAGGTCGGGACAAATCGAGTTATATGCCCTGATAACCCTGGGTATTTGCCAAGTGCGTGAGGTAACTCCCGGGATACTATTACCTTAAGAAAGGAGCGGTGTTACAGTATAGCTACAGCTCCAAAACGAAGGCCTTAAACAAATGCAAGAGGTTTGTGCAGCATGTTACCTTACAGTTGCAGTAGCTCTGAAATGGGTTTTTTGGGTATGTGACCTGCTACAGTACAGCTATGGTGGGAAAAGCAGAACGGGTCAATCCCATCCAGAGAAGGAGCCCTAAGGAATACTGTAGCTAACGAATCAATCCCCTACGTTACAGCGGTGATCCAAGGCCGCAGCCACTATGAGGGTGTTGAGAAAATATGTGACGTCGGATTAAGATTCCGACGAAACTTGAGGGAGGCTTGGGCCTGGGGATGCTTTGCTATATGCCCTAAACAAAGAAAAGTACCTATTAATATTCGCCTTATGCCTCACTTTCCCGAGCTACTCAAGCCACGGCCGCTGTGCACCGCGGACCTTTCGCTGCTACAACTCCTACTTGTCGGGTATCATGGGGAACCAAAGGTTGACCTTTTTGGTTATGTATAGGGATTATATAGGGACTATACTACCCAAAAAAGGTTACCTACTCTACTACTAGGTACGGTTTCGGAAAGATGGTGCCGGCCAGCCTCCACATGTTGCGTTTCGTACAAGCGCGCTGGTGCTGCTAAAGCTCAGCACCTCCGTCGTGGTCATGGCATTGATGACCTGCGCACGAGACTTCTGCAACCAAAGTTCACCAGCAAGTTCAGCATGTTTTGGGGGGGCTTAGGAATGGGTCCAGAGTCTAAACGGTCGTCGAGGGTCCTTGAAAGCCTAACAATGAACAGCTTCTGCTCTGGTCCTACATCCGAGCAGCAGCGGGACACTTGCAGACCCTGGTTTACGCTTACGAGGCCGTGAAATTAAATTCGCTGAAGAGCTGCAAAGCCCAGGAATGCCTCGGACCTTGTTCAACCGCCACATGCAAACACAAACAAAAACCTCAAGCCGACTCTGCAAAATCACGAGCCTGGAGTGCTTAATTAGGGTTCTTGAAGGTTCATGGCAGAGTTATACGTACGGTAATTCTAGCTATAACTCCTATGAAGGGGCTACAAACCCCACAGATGACTACCCATGAACCTCCAAGTTCAGGGATCTTGAAAAACGAAACCACGAAGGACAGATCTTCCGGCTTGTCCAGGTCCCTAGTAAAATCTAGCATAGTGCTGTACAGCATACCTACAGTCGCCATTGTAGTTTTCCTTTTTTGGTTAATAGGATCCTAACCATACTGTTGGTTAACCCAAAACAGGATCTACCATGGAGACTATAGGTAGTGTAGGGCAGCATAGCATCCCACAGAGGTTTAACATTACGTATTCTACGTACTGAAAGCTTGACACCAAGCCCTATGACCATACCATACTATACCCTAAACCCTAAACCCTGAGACTCTAAACCCGAACCCTAAACCCTAAAACCCTAAACCCTGAAACCCTAAACCCCAACCCTACGCCCAACCCTAAACCCTAAATCCCAGATATAGCTCCTCAGTCGACCGCCTCGCCAGCAACTGCCTGCAGCAATGCCTCGCGATCATCGAATTTCGATTATTCAGTCTTAACGATCTCGGGGTTCGGAACTTGAGGGTGTAAGGGCTTATAGGGAACTCCAGAAAGTTGGAATATGGATTAATGGTAGGATCCCCTATAATTTACCTTAAAGGGGTTACGATAATGATATTCCAACTTTCTGGCTTCTACTGTATGTACCCAGAGCTCCATGCTCAGAGTTGCTGGGCTCCCTAGAACATCTTCTGCCTGCGCAAAGAAACGGTTTTGGGCTCCCGGGGTAACTCCAAGCCATGAAACCCGAAAGCCCCCACATGGAAGTTTAGTTTAGGGAACAAGGTTCAAGACTCAGGAAGCTCGCAATCCAGCGTTCATTAATATCGGGGCCTGTAGTGATTAAAGAATCGAAGGGCTTGGGGGTATATGGGAGTTTCTGAAAATAGGGGACCCTGATATAGTACCCTAAATAATAGGATCCTGATTATAAGGACCCACAATAAGGTACCCTAATTTTCGCAAACTCCCATCTAGTAATATAACTAGAATGGGATACCTAAGGAATGGTTTTGTACTAGTGACCTACTAGTGGGGTATTAAAGCTGGGCTAGGGGTCTCGGACTTGGGATCCAAGGCTGAGACTAGAGTCAATTTTTTTTCAAATCCGGTTGGCCGGAAGCGGGGGATCAGGGTGTGGGGTCTAGAAGTTACGAGGCCAAAAAGCACCCGTAGACCTAAATATGGTCTGGTGAGGACGAGTAGGGTGTAAGTATAAGAGTTTGCAGTAAACGTCCATGAATAAATCACAATATCAATCAACCTATAAATTAAACAACACGTCGGATATCACTAGTCCGTTTTGCAAGGCGTTGCCTGGCCTGCCGTCTACGGCATGGTCGTGTATCGAAACTTTAAACAAGGGCTTGCTACAGGCTTACGAGTTTTGGGTATCATGGGGTGTAGGGATATACGGTCGAACCTGGAGGAGCGAGCATGCACGGTTGTGAGGTTAAGATTCTTGGGTGAATGGAATCAGAAAGAATTTAAGGCTGAGGAAATCTCACAAGTTTACTGCTTATAGCTGTGGGGCCTACCCTCAATTGGTGGGGCGTAATTCGGGGCTTAGTGCTTGCCAGCCAGAATGCAGCACAGAGCACCAAAGCAGCAATTTCAACAAGCAAACACACAAAGCTGCCTGTAAAATCGTATACAGGTGGAGAGCTCGACATGAGTCTGATCTTTGTCGGGATATGTGGTGCTTTCATGCAGGGTACCCGAACCACAATCTTGTCGAACACCGATGCTGTTGAGATACCGTGCACGAGTTCGCCAAAACATGTGTTTGGGTGGACCACATCGAGGTTGAGAGCTGGTAGCAGATTTAGATGTATGCCGGAAAGCGGTTTGAACACATGATACGGCGAAAGATGTAAGCTGTTGAAGTTTGGGTCAGAAACTGCACAGTGCAAACCTCCGGGAATTACAACACATCAACTGCTTCGGCCACGAGACTTCCGAATTCGCACCTTGCACTTACGTTCAGGCCAGGTGCAAAGGGCCGGAATCTGACAAGATGACAACGTCAAATGTGCAAACGAGCTAGTATTTACCAATTATTCGTTCGATGCGATGTCATCGGACAAATGAACGACATGAACATTTCGATGACAAAGGCCGGAGAGGTCGAACCACGGATAACACACGAACCAAGTCCTTTTTGGAAAACTGCACTGCTCACAGCAAAGCTCCGGGCGGACAATTACCGCACTAGAGTGCAAGCAAAACTCCGAAACAAAACCTATGTCAACGTAATGACACAACATTATCTTCCGGTAGCGGAGAAATGCCTTTCGACCGGCAGCCACAGCAGCACGAGCCACCTGCAGGGCCAAACGCAACAAGCTACATGTTTCAGGTTGTCGACCACGGACGTGTTATTGAAGCAAATTCAGTAGTTCTACTCTTGGAAATTGCGGGCTGGGCAAAAACAGGTCGACAAAATATCTTGCACCAGCAACCCCAAATAGAAAAGGTATCAAACCGTAGCGTTTAAATTCTGAAGCCAAAGCCGTGCCTTGTAGTTTTCCAGTTCCCCAATCCTTGAACCCTGAACTAGTCTGAACATGATGCCGCGCCTTCAATGTTGCGAAAAAGTATCAAGCCGCAGCGGTTGAATTCTGAAGTCAAAGCCGTGCCTTCAACGTTTCCATGATGTTGTCCAAGCTCATCTTCAGAGGATGTTCCTGCATGGGAAAACAGAATGCCCAGCACCGTTCCAAGGCCATGTGGGTGGTTAGGGTTCCTTTAAAGGGTACCATGGGGGTTCCTTTAAGGGATCTATAGGGTTTAGGGATTAATCTCCTGGATTAAGGATTAGGGTAGTTGTCAAAATTATGGCCCCTTTTGGGGTACTCTAAATACTAGGTGCCGTATTACAATAAGGACCCAAACAGGGACCCTAATTTTGACAACCACCCATGTATAGGGGTGAGGCATGCGTCTTCGCAGCCTTGGTGCCGTCAGGCATGGAGGTCCTATCGAAAGTGTTGCTTGGCTCGGCATTTAAGCTTTCGACTTGACCCAATTACATCCTCGAGGTAAACAGTTTTGCTGTTTACAGACCATCCTAGCACTTCGAGAAAGGACGAATTGAGGGCGTGTGAAAACCCCCACCCGTTTGATTGACCCTTCATTCGGTTATCGTTTCTTCTTACTCTTATCCTTTTACAGGACTTTGGATGACCTTGGGACTGTATGATGCAGCACATCTTCCTTATCGTTCTCTTTTACTCTTATCGTTCTACAAGGAACAAATTTATCGTTCTACAAGGATTAAACATTACCTCGTAGCATGTTTTACAGTTTACGGTTGGGGCCTATTGAGGAGTGAAAACTGCAGCATCACTACAGGCTGAACTCGGTCGGCTACACTACTCAGATCACGGATATCCCATTGCTGTCCGCGGCTGCCTCATGTATCTTCCTGTACAAAGTAGCCACAGTCCTCCGGTCGGCGTCCAGCTTCGACTCGATGCTATGCAGTCGCTGGAAGAAAGTTCCTGGGACGCAATCGTGTTTCTCCACCAATGGTCCGAAAGCCCGTATGGTCCTCCTTGCACGAGCATTATTGGCATCAACAGCTGCGTCTTGCTGAGCTTCCTCAGCCACTCGGCTTCGTCTTGACGCGATGCCTGGTGAAGTGTCGGTTTTTCTTTTTTTGATAGAGGAGGTGATCTGTTGGACCTGCATTTTGCACCTCCTTGCCATACCACGTAGCTTCACCACAGTGCAGGCTGCTGTCTGCAGGTGCGCAGTCTTTTGGCTTTGTGTGAGGGAATTATACCCACTCACAGAACCCTAAACTCCAAACTCATAGTCCTACGACTAAGTTTGCCAGGAGAGTCCGCTGAAGCCTAAATCTGCAATCGTTGAGGAACAAACAGTGCGCTTCAGGTATGAGCCCTGCACTAAGAAGCCTAAATCCTGTCCCGGGTGTAGGGGTTATTGGCTGTTTAGTTGTTTGTGGGTTGAGGGCGTTAGGTATTTTTGGTGTTGGGGTGTAACTTAAATATTAAATCTAGGGTTAGGCCCCTAAAAATCACGTACCTTGAATTTAGGGTTAGGCCCCTAAAGATCATGCACCTTGAGTTAGGGTTAGGCCCCTAAAATCATGTACCTTACGTAAATTTAGGGTTGGGCCCCCAAGAACCAATTTTGACATGAACCGACAAGTTTTGCCGACCTCATCTGCAGGGCAGGCGCCTCGGACACTGCCGGGTTTAGGCTTTGGGAGGTTAGGAGTCGTTTTTTTTTTCTACACGTCCCTTTTCGGAGGTTAGGAGTTAATGGTTTAGGGCAGCTAGGGATCCATTGGTTTGGGTGTTCAGGTGTTAAGGAAACGTGTCTCGACAGGTTAGACTCCAAATACTGACCCAGAAACTCTGCTGGCTGTGGGATTTAGGGTCTTCCAGCTACGAGGTCGAGATGCAGTTAACAGCTGCTTAAGGGCTGAGTACCCTAGCCCAACAAGGCTCACCTTTCCAATCATGGTAGACCTTGTATAAACCCCAGAGTGTTACCGACACAGCCACTAAGATTACTATCCCAGCTCTCAAATACCTATCAGCAACCTACCAAGTTCCATGATCAACGCAAATCCTTCATGCTGCAGACCCTGGCAGACCCCAAGTGGGAGAGCCTTGTTAAACTCACAACCGAAACGCAAACATGCCAAAAACCAGCCCAGAGGGTCCAAGTACACAAATAGCAGGGTTTCAGGTCCTAAAGTCCATACTCTGAATGGTTGTGCGACCTTGCAACCCTACTATTCGGGTACTCGGACCCTCAGGGCAGGAGTTTAACAAACTTAGCCTCTGCTTCTACCTGGGCTCGAAGTACACCAAGTGGGACTACGGTGCTTGTAACCCAGCTACGTAAACCTAGAACCGCAGACTACAATCCCATCCCAAGCCTACCAGCGCAGAACCCTTGACTGATATAGGTGGCTTAAATACTTACATACATTGGCACAGGGTGTTGGGGTACTTTTCTAGCTAATTGTAGAATTTTCAGTTAATAGCCCTTCGGAACAAACACTATAGGGTCCTAAATGATTACCGAATACCATTTGGGGCTCCTGATTATAATAATAGTATAATGGCACCCAAACCCTACTTTAATTATCAGGCCCCTATACTAAATCCTTGTAATAGCCCTCATAGTAGCCCTTCTGGACCCCTTAAAGGAACCCTATTTTAATTATTAAGGCCCCAACATTACATCTATTCAAGCACCTGCATACTCGGACATAGGTCGGTCGATAAAGCGCCATGCATCATGGCTGCTTCCAATGCTTGGTTGATCTTAGCAAAGTCACAAAGCCTGCTCGCACGAGTTCAGCTGTAAGCTGCCTCACAAACAAAACAAGAACAAGATAATATAGCGGCCTCAATGATTTCAATGGCGTCTGGGGTTATATAGCTGTACATAACTGCAGTAGGAACCCCTGGGCAGTTATTGGCTATTGGTATTTAATTTGCTTTTGCTATTCACCGAATCATCTCCACACCCCCGTCGCAACCCTTGATCGGGGAAGGCGCTCGATGCTCCTGCTCGGTCAAGCAAGCTACCTCAGCTGTAAGCGCGTCAGGACTCGAGGATTTGCCGATGCAGGTGCACGGTTGCAGAGTTGCAGGTTTAGGATTATGAGTATTTGCAGCTGGGAGAACTCGACGCCCTGCCCCAATGTGCTTGAATGTCAACTCCGGACAAGTTGGGCACTTTCGAGCATATTGAATATGGCTTTCGCATCCGTGTACACATACGCACATACATCATAACTACACATATCTGTTTATTTTCGCAGTTCCGTTGGCTTGGCCGTTTTACGACACAGGCATATGTATGCGAAGAGGTGTGTGTGTGCGCAGATAGATCAAAAATCAAACACTACCGTTTGTGGGTATGTATGCCCGCATACAAACGCTTACATACGGCGAGAGCGAGAAGGGTCGACAGAAAGAGAGAGAGAGAGAGAGAGAGAGAGAGAGAGAGAGAGAGAGAGAGAGAGAGAGAGAGAGAGCGAGCGAGCGAGCGAGCGAGCGAGCGAGCGAGTGCGAGCGAGAGAAAAAGCGAGGGAGAGAGAGAGAGAGAGAGAGCGAGCGAGCGAGCGAGCGAGGGAGACAGGGAGGGAGGGAGGGAGGGAGGGAGGAAGTTTGGCTCAAGTTCCTGCATCTCTTGCTCCAACCTCTCCTTTGCAAACCAAAAACCAACACCCAAGCCCCACTGAGCGCCCAAGCACTGTGACTCTTCGTCAGCGGAGGCATTCCTGATCAAGATTTCAAGCCGGCGTTACATTCAAAAACGATCTCTTTGCTCAGCTAGCATGTTGGGTCCTATAGGGCTTTGTGTGTCGGGTTTCATTGATAAACATAAGTTTGCTCAACTAGCATGTCGGGTCTTAGGGCTTTTTGTGTCGGGTTTCGGACACTTCGGGGTAAATGGGTCCAAGGCTGAAACAACTCAGATGCGCAATCTGGGTTGGCCTTTAAACACCCTGAAAAATATTTATATATAGGGTCCCTGATAAACCCAAATAAGGAAAATAAAAAATGTCCCAAAATCCAACCTAGCAATTGTCCGGGAGATGACCCCCAGGGGTTACATGTTCAGCAGGTATAGGAGCCTGAAGACTTAGAATAGGGCTTTGTTTCTTTTGTAATTATATGGGAGTTTCCGAAAAGTTGGAGTACCTTATTTTGGGGTCCTTATAATAAGGATCTTACTACTTAGGGTACTATGCTAGGGTTCCCTATTATCGGAGCTCCCATATTCACAAACAAGGAATCCCCAGTCTAGTATAGGTCCAGGGGTGTAAACTTCCACCGAAGGCATCAGCTTTTGTGCTTCTCGGTGCCGGTGGCATTCTTACCGGCATGCTGGACCCAACCCACTGTTGAGGGATCTCCGAAATCCGTGACACAACCGACGGCCCATTGAGTCCTGAACCCCAAACGCGAAAGCATGCGCTTGCACCGGCCTCACTCGAAGATTCTTCAGCTGCGCCTGCGCCAATGCAGTTCATATAACACGGGCTTACGCTTCATGGTTTACTTGGAGGTTCATGGGTAGTTACATAAGTAGGGTTATAAGTCTCCCTAGTAAAGGTCATAATTACAGTTACCTTACTTCTAAGCCCACTGATCCAAGTAGGTAGGGCTTGTTAGAGTTTGGGTAAGTCCCGAGGACAAGCGGCTCTATGTACCGGATCCAACCTCCAAGTAGGTCTTCAGAGCGGCGCGTTTAATGTTGCAATGTTCGGTTAACTCCGTCATTGTTGAGAAATGCTTCATTGTTGAGCTTTGAGCGCAGAATCAGAAGTTCGATCAGCACAGACACTGAATCCAAACAGCCATGATCCCTAAGCCCCCATTCAAACAAAAATCTTGTACTTTTCGGACTGCTCAGGGCTATAGACATTTACGGCGAAGCCGCTTGACTCATACACGACATAGGCTGACATCTTGGGCTCTTTGTAACGGCATCAGAGTTTCAAGCATATAGTGCTACAGTGTACCAGGGTTGGTATCGGCACCAGAAAGAGAGCCCCACATAGCCTCACAACTAATGCTCTGAAATGCGAGCCAAGCAGCTAGCTGCAACTGCATCGCTTGCTCCATGATTTTCTCTAGCTGTCGCCACCTCGGACATGAGACAAGGACTGGGAACCCGAGGCAAACCCGGTCTACATGGAGGTTCATGGGTAATTAAAAGTAGGGTTAAAAGTCCCCTAATATGGCTTATACTACAGTTACCCTACCTATATATACCCAAATAGGCCTTAGTAACTTATAACTTAGTAGTCGCAAAAACGAGGAATACCTACAGCCCTAAACCCTGACCCCACAAACCCGAAAGCTTTCACCCTGAATCTCTGGCCGCCATAACGGCTCACCTCCCCTAGAAGCCCTTCCTTACAAACTTCGTGAGACCCATACTCTCGCGCATGCACAAAACGTCTCCATAAACCCTGACTCCCCATACGCCCCAAAGTTCGCATAAGCCCCAAACTTCCCCGAAATACCCTAAACACCTGTACAGCAATCGTCTATCAAACATCCGAGAACTTCAAAATCTCAGAACCTTCTGGTTCGAGATATAGCAGGACCCGAAACCCCAACTCCCGATCCAGAGACCCTCATCTCTAAACCCTACAAACCTGACCCTAAAACCTCCTCCATAAACCTAAACCCACAACCCTAAACCCTAAAACCTTGCAACCTCATCCGCCCAAACCCAAAACCCTAAACCGGGACCTCATCCCCCCCAAACCATCAACCGCAGCCGCGCGGCTCGCCGATGTCTTTTCCACAGCTGCGGCTTGGTCGGTCGTCTAAGGCGCTCCTGTCAAAGGCGGACAAGCATCTAAGAGTTTAGGGCCTAGGGGTTGTAGGGTACCCTAAATTATAGAGGCCATAATTATATAATATAATTTAAGGTATACTCCTTAATTTAGGGGCCTCGGTGTTGGGATGTCTGGGAGCATCTAAGGGCTTTAGGGTTCCCACGAACGGGAAAACGGCGGTTTGAGGGTTCCGTTGGAGGGAAGCCCTGAGGTGGCCTTGCCGGTTTAATAGTTTCAGTGTTTTTTGAACGCCTTTTTCCCATCTTGCAAAGGGAACCCCATCGAGAAGGCGAGTGAATCAGTTTCAGGGTTTAGGGTTTAGGGCTGTAGGGTTTCGGGGCTTCGGGTCTAGGGCTTAAAGTTTTGGGGTTGTCCGTACGGAGAGCTATAGGATTCCTACAAGTTTTCTGTCAGGTTCCTCCCTGAAAGGTTCTTGTCGGATTCGTATGAGGGTTCGGTCAAGGGTTTCAAAGGATTCCTGCAAAGGTCCATTGATAAGGCTTCCGGCTTCCGGCCAAATAGGGGTCCTATTCTCTGTAACTGTTCTATGAAGGGTTGATATCTTAAGATTGAAATTTAAGGAATATCCTGTGGTCCGGGATTATGCCGCTTGGGGCCTAGATTAAGGTGTTGGCAGGGGGAAACCCCGAACGACAAGCCGTCAACTCGAGTCAACAATTATTAAGTGTATACGGACGGTATATACGGAATATATTGTGCTAAGAGGCCTTGTTGGTTGGTGTTGTTTCTATCCCGAATACAATCGGCACATAAACACGAGGCACTCAAAATTTCAGCCGCCGTGCCCCCCCCCCATCAGACCACCAAATCGAGCCTTTTTGAGCGAGCGGCCATTGACTCAAGCGCCCCTGCAAGAGCGGGATGCCTGAGAAAGTACTTCGAGCGCGTGTAGGCTGCTGGTATTACTTACCTGTGGTTAGTAAGGAATGGAGGAACGGGGTATACATGTAACTGCAACTACTACTACTACTACTACTACTACTACTACTACTACTACTACTACTACTACTACTACTACTACTACTACTACTACTACTACTAATACTACTACCATTCTTCCATTCCCTACTAATGAACGGTAAGATTAAGGACTACTAGGGCCTACCTGCGATCCAGGTAAACCCTGGAAGTATTCGGCTATGGCCCCCAGGAGGCCTGCTACCCTTCCTTTCCGCCGAAATCCCCGCGATCAGAGACAAGGATCGGATTTTTGCTCGTTTCGCACGTGTGTCTGTGTGGGTGCTTTGCAAAATTCACGGGCCGAAGTTCCGGAGCGCATTTGGGTTCTGTTTGATAGGTCCTAGACCTGCCGGGTGCAAATGGAGTAGACAAGGTAAAGATGCTCATATTGACAAGTATGTTTGTCCGTGTCTATCTACACATCTAGAGTACCGGAATGAACACAACAAACACGTCTTAACTATGAGCCTAAAGCCTCTTCCAGCCCGTCTTCCGGTCCAGGCCCTTTGAGAAGTGCAAACCCTAAAACCCTAAAGCGTTTTGAAGACATGCTTTTTGCCTGAGCCATTCAACTGAAGCGCTCGCAGACCCACAACAATCCAATGATAACGAAGCCCAACAAGGTAGGGATATCCTTGGAAGATTCTTGGTATTGGGGCCTGAATGTTCGGAGGTATATTATACCACCATTACAATACGGAACAACCAAAATAGTATAGGTAATAAATAAGGATCCTTTTTCAGAGAACCCTACTACAGTATCCCTTATAGGCCCCCTTTCAAAGGAACCCTATTCTAATTATCGAGCCTCGTATGTTATGCTAAATGTCTTTTCGGGCGCCCCGATCTTAAACAGCGGGAGCGCTAAACCTTAGGGAACAGCCGGGTCGCGCTCGGGTTTTGGCGGCTGGGCTTAGGGTTCAGGGTGTCAGGGTTAAGGGTTTAGGGTGTACAGTAGGTGTCGACTGTTTATTTGGGTCTTGGGGGTTGGCCCCCCGAAACTCTGAACCCCAAAACCCCAAAGTAAACCCGGGAGCGTGGGCGGAAGTCTTCGTGTTTTCAGGGGGGTTCAGGGAAGACCTCCTTAGTGGCTTTTCGGGACTGTTGCCCGATTAGGGTCTGCATTGGGTTCAAGGTTTATAGCCTAAACCCTAAACCCCAAACCCTAAGCCTTGAACCGCCCCATACCGTTTTAGGTGTTCGATTTGCTTGCTTGCAGCAGCGTCGCCCTGCATCGGCGATATTCCGGCAGTTCAGGCGCCCAGCATTTACTGCCTCCGGTGTCGGAGCGAGGTGCTATGACAAGGGCCATTTATCCGTTGTTGTTGTTTTATTTTGGGCTCCTGTACGTGCTCCATAAGGGTGATATCCATGTTTGAGGTCTAGGGGTGACCTTGCTGGAAGGACCGGGACACTTAGCTAATGGCATACAGCTGAAGCTATATTCACGCAACGCTGCATTAGGCTACATGTGCATGAATGAAGGCTCGAGGCTCAATAAATATTCAGTGAAACCCTAAGCCCTAAACCCTACACCCCAAATCCTAAACCCTAAACCCCGAACTCTCAACCCTAAACCTCAGGATTTGTCACGAAACTCTCTGAGTCCTTGCCAGTGCTCTGGGCATTTCCTAAAGCATGGACCGCTTCACACAAGCTCCAAACATTGCCATCCTCGCCAGTGAAAACCAAACCCTACGGTTGATGATATAAATCCTGCATGACCCATAATAAGGAGTATACCATAATTTCCGTAGTTTAGGGTCCTTAAGGTGATGCAGGATTTATATCATCAACCGTACGCCTCTTTCAAACACTGCTGTACTCGAAACCCCTCTCAAGCCCAAAACCCCAGTTCAAATCGACGTGGAAAACTTCAAGCCCCGTGCCAGCCACATTACTTAAACGACAAAACCGTCTACAGTTCCTTACCCAAAGGCCCCAAAGTAGTTCCTTTTTGGGGTTCATATATAGAAACCTATAAGGTAACCCCAAAAAGGAACTACTTTGGGGCCTCTGGGTACTATTTAGAACTTCTGCATCCCAGTACGGGCTTGAGCCTGACCCTCCAAGCCCTTCAATCCTACCTATCGTCTCCGTAGTAGTTCCGTTTTGGGTTTCATATTTAGAATCCTATAAAGTGATCCCAAAAAGGAACCACTATGGAGCCTTAGGGCATCGTCTCCATCGTAGCTCCCTGTGTTGGCTAACAATCCTTGAACTTATAGGATCCTATCCCTCGCAATGGTTTTAAAAAATGAACAATCCTTGATCTTAAAGGATCCTATCCCTCAAAATGGCTTTAACAAATGAACAATCCTTGATCTTATAGGATCCTATCCCTCGCGATGGTTTTAAAGAATGAACAATCCTTTGTCTTAAAGGATCCTATCCCTCAAATGGCTTTAACAAATGAACAATCCTTGATCTTATAGGATCCTATCCCTCGAAATGGCTTTAAAAAATCGAACAATCCTTGATCTTAAAGGATCCTATCCCTCAAAATGGCTTTAAAAAATGAACAATCCTTGATCTTACAGGATCCTATCCCGCGCAATGGTTTAAAAAAATGAACAATCCTTGATCTTAAAGGATCCTATCCCTCAAAATGGCTTGAAAAAAAGAACAATCCTTGATCTTATAGGATCCTATCCCGCACAATGGTTTTAAAAAATGGATAATCCTTGATCTTAAAGGATCCTATCCCTCAAAATGGCTTTAAAAAATGAACAATCCTTGATCTTACAGGATCCTTTCCCTCGCAATGGTTTTAAAACATGAACAACCCTTGATCTTAAAGGATCCTATCCCTCAAAATGGCTTTAACAAGTGAACAATCCTTGATCTTACAGGATCCTATCCCTCGCAATGGTTTTAAAGAATGAACAATCCTTGATCTTAAAGGATCCTATCCCTCAAAATGGCTTAAAAAAATGAACAATCCTTGATCTTACAGGATCCTATCCCTCGCCATGGCTTTAAAAAATGAACAACCCTTGATCTTAAAGGATCCTATCCCTCAAAATGGCTTTAACAAATGAACAATCCTTGATCTTACAGGATCCTATCCCTCGCAATGGTTTTAAAAAATGAACAATCCTTGATCTTAAAGGATCCTATCCCTCAAAATGGCTTTAAAAAAAGAACAATCCTTGATCTTGCAGGATCCTTTCCCTCGCAATGGTTTTAAAAAATGAACAATCCTTGATCTTAAAGGATCCTATCCCTCAAAATGGCTTAACAAAAATGAACAATCCTTGACCTTATAGGATCCTATCCCTCGCGATGGTTTTAACAAATGAACAATCCTTGATCTTAAAGGATCCTATCCCTCAAAATGGCTTTAACAAATGAACAATCCTTGATCTTATAGGATCCTATCCCTCGCAATGGTTTTAAAAATCGAACAATCCTTGATCTTAAAGGAGCCTATCCCTCAAGCTGGCTTGAAAAAAAGAACAAATAGGATCCTATCCCTCAAAATGGCTTTAAAAAATGAACAATCCTTGATCTTACAGGATCCTATCCCTCGCAATGGTTTTAAAAATGAACAATCCTTGATCTTAAAGGATCCTATCCCTCAAAATGGCTTTAAAAAATGAACAATCCTTGATCTTACAGGATCCTATCCCTCGCAATGGTTTTAAAAAATGAACAATCCTTGATCTTAAAGGATCCTATCCCTCAAAATGGCTTTAACAAATGAACAATCCTTGATCTTATAGGATCCTATCCCTCGCCATGGATTTAAAAAATGAACAATCCTTGATCTTAAAGGATCCTATCCCTCAAAATGGCTTTAAAAAATGAACAATCCTTGATCTTATAGGATCCTATCCCTCGCAATGGTTTTAAAAAATGGATAATCCTTGATCTTAAAGGATCCTATCCCTCAAAATGGCTTGAAAAAATGAACAATCCTTGATCTTACAGGATCCTATCCCGCGCAATGGTTTTAAAAAATGAACAATCCTTGATCTTAAAGGATCCTATCCCTCAAAATGGCTTTAACAAATGAACAATCCTTGATCTTATAGGATCCTATCCGCGCAATGGTTTAGAAAAATGAACAACCCTTGATCTTAAAGGATCCTATCCCTCAAAATGGCTTTAACAAATGAACAATCCTTGATCTTACAGGATCCTATCCCTCGCAATGGTTTTAACAAATGAACAACCCTTGATCTTAAAGGATCCTATCCCTCAAAATGGCTTTAAAAAATGAACAATCCTTGATCTTACAGGATCCTATCCCTCGCAATGGTTTTAAAAAATGAACAATCCTTGATCTTAAACGATCCTATCCCTCAAAATGGCTTTAAAAAATGAACAATCCTTGATCTTGTAGGATCCTATCCCTCAAAATGGTTGAAGCAAGTGAAATTCTTTAAAAAATGGACTACATTGGAGACTCTAGGTAAAACCCAATGCACGCTCTTTCGCAAGACGAGTGTGCAGTTGAGGGGCGGCGGCTGCCCCTGCGAGGTGCTCTTGATTCCTCAGCTTCATTGTAATCTGTCGACACGCTCGTTCTACAGTGATTTTACTTGTGATTTAGGATACAAACCCTATAGATCCCTTGAAGGAGCCTTAAGGAACCCTTGAAAGGAGCCCTAATTAGAGGTTTAGGAAGGTCTGCGCTCCGGAACCTTAGGTCCAATACCGAATGGGGTTTATCGTCCAGGGGGCCACATTGATAGGGGAGTTTGGGATTTGAGGCTTCGGGCTGCGATGTGCGTCACACCCTCCAAACCCTAAACCCTGAACCCTAAACACTCAATCTTGGGTACGGCCCCCACTCAGTAATAGTTGAATAATATTCATATTATAGACATACTAGGACCTTAATAGTAGCCCAATTATAGACTCTTACTGTAAGGTGGCAGTACCTAAACTCAATCCTACAAGTAGTGAGGATTTCGGACTACTGTCATTTGGGTCTTGGGGTGTTGGAAGCTACTGGAGTCTCCAGGACCCAAGTCTGCCACTCCCTTAGTGTCATGTAGGGGCTGGATAACTCGGACAATATAGAGGCCTAGAGAAGGATATATTTTCAAGGGTCATCGTATACAGCTAGAAGAATGTATTTTCAAGGGTCATCGTATAATGCAGCTCCCCAAAAGAAACTGATCCAGTCATAAAGGCCCCCTGTTAGGGTGTTGAAAGTTGCAAGAGGGCTTGATAATCAAACGAAAAGAAGTTCTCGCATCTTACGCATCAGTATATGGGGACAACAAAAGCAGCTGAGATTCGTCAGAGCTATATTGGGTTTAGGAGTTGGGGATCGAGTTGTCAGCCTTTTTGGTTTGGGCATGAAAGCCTTTACGATTATTTCGGTTTGGGCTTAGGGTTTCTTACATGTACTGGGCATTTGGGTTCGTAGCTGGTGTTGTGGCTTGGTTTAACAGCTTAGGACTCGGGAAAAAAGCCCAAAACCTGAAGACCCCCTCAGGATGTGCAATGTCTAAAGCCCAAACCCCGCCGGGCGTGGGGGGTCGGGGCCTTCGGTTTAAGGTTTGGCCAACTACTTCACGGCCCGTCCAATATCCTAACACACAGCGTAGTGACGAACCCTGAACGCAGGGTTTTGGGGTATATTGTATTCAAACATAACAAGGATCCACCAAAACAAGCTAGTATGACATCAAGACAATCATTTCAATTACCTGCGAAAGTTGCGCTCCAAACCTTCTCCTTCGCTTGGCCGCGTGGGCCATCGCCGAGACTGATGGCATGTGGTGCTGTCTATACTGAACTTAGAACCCTAGCAAAAATTACAATTTTAGCTGTTTCTTAGGGGTTATAATAACCAAAAACCAAAAATATTTCTAAGTACCCCTAAGTGAAAAGCTTTAAGCCGGACAGCCCTGCTTTACAACTCCAGCCCTAATTAGCGGACTGAAAGATCAGTACAGGTTTTGGATACACGTATTCCTCTGATGAGACACTATGTTAAAAGCACACACACACACACACACACACACACACTTCAGACCTCCAGATTAGATTAGATCCTAGTCCTGTTTTAGCACTAGGAAACCTGCTTGATAAGGCATAGTTGTTCTGACTTGTTTGTTTTGAGTCGTTCGACAAGGTACGTGATTTGGAGTTGAAGCCTAAACAAATGTCACCCCAAATGATTAAACCCAACACTATATGGGAGTTTCCAAAAATAGGGGACCATATACAGCACCCTAAATAGTAGGATCTTTATCATAAGGGCCCCCAAAAAAGGTACCCTAATTTTCGGAAACTCCCATACACCACCTATACCCGAGACCCAATACACCTTAAGCCTTTGTACCCGCGACCCCAAACCCTAAACCCCAAAACAACCCTAAACCCTAAACCCAAAACACCGCCTAAACCCTAAACTCCCCTAAACTCTACACTCCTATAAACCTTGACCTCCCCTAAACTCTAAACACCCCTAAGCCCTAATCTCCCATAAGCTCTAAACTTAAACCCAACTTCCCTCGTGACAGAACCCTAAATCCTGTACCCTGAAACCAAACAAAGCCCTAAACGCTTAAGCCTTAACCCTAAACTTAAGCCCAAACCCTAAACCCCTAAACCCAAAACCCTGAGCCCAGCGTCTCTTGCGACAATACCCTAAACAACCCTAAGAACCCTTATAGATCCCTTAAAGGAACCCCTTAAACGGATCCCTTTAAAGGAAGCCCTACAAGGATCCCTAGAAAAGACCTGAGCCCAGGGCCCCCTCAAGGAACCCTTTAAAGGAAGCCTACTTGGAGGGTCGGGGGACTTAGTAACTGGTTATTTCAGGGACTTATAAGTACCATAAACCCAATTAGGGTCCCCTTTTAGGGTACTGATAAGTCTACTTACTACCTACTTACTAAGTCCCCCGACCCTCCAAGTATAGATCCCTTGAGCCCAGCGTCTCTTGCGACATGTCCTCAGCCAAGGCCTTCCCAGCCGCAGCCAACATCGCCTGCTGCTCCCTCGGAAACCGGGGATTTTGGGGAGTTCTTTTAGGACTTTACAGGGTGGTTTTAGGGTTTAGGGACTTTAGGTTTTTTCTTTTTTAAGCGCCTCTTTTCTGACTTGCAGAGTGCGTATCAAGGCTTTAGGGTTTAGAGTTTAGAGTTTAGGGGGGTTTAGGGTTTAGGGTTTAAGGCTTTAAGGGCTCCTCTAAAAGGGATTATACGAGCTCCTTTAAAGGACTTTAAGGTTTCCTTCAATAGGGACTGTACGAGTTCCTTTTTGGGCTCTCTACGGGTGCTACAAGGGCTTTAGGATTTAGGGTTTAGGGGTTCAGGGGTTAGGCTTGTAGGGCTTAGGGGTTTAGGGCTTCAGCGTGGCGTTTAGGATGCAGGGTTGTAGGGTGTAGGGCTTTAGTTTTGGGTCTGGGAGCTTTGAAGGCAATGGCGATTACGGGTGAAGAAAGGGTTGAAGGGGCACCAAGAGTCAATGTAGGGCCTTAAAAACTCAGCTTAGACGGATTCCACCAGAAATCCTAGACCCCGAAAGATGATTCGTGCTAGAACAACCGACGCCCGCTTCCCTGAAGGCGCGCGGAAAAATGAGGCCGTACTGCTAATAACGATGTACGGGCCGGTAGTACAGTAGTCGTCGTCGTCGTGGCAGTACTGGTACTAGTAAATGTACACATGGTACCCTGGCCCTTTTAAGTTAACACACAGCTAAACCAACATCCCCCAACTCCCGAACTCCCAAACCCAAAAAATATCCGTCAATTTTGCCTAAGCACTTAATACCCCTGAATCTTGAACCCCACCGTTCCCCTAAGGCCGCCGGCGCCCGAAGCCGGGCATATTTCTGCCCCACGGCTGGGCGATACGCCATGGCTCCGGCTCGGATGACGTAGGAATCGGTCTTCTGGGCGCTTCGCTTGAGGCTTTCTCAAGGCTTTCTTTGCATCTAAATATCGGTTGGTATAAATGGGTTGAGCAATCAAGCTCGGCAACTCAAACAGAGGACTTCGGCTTGGGGTGTGGGGTTTACGTTTTAGGGTTATATAGGGGTTTAGACTTACAAGAGTGCAAGGTTTAGGATTTTGGGTCTGGGGCCTGCGCTTAGGTTCAGAAACCCCTACTTGTCGGGTATCATGGGGAACTGAAGGTTAACCTTCTTGGTTATATAGGGATTATATAGGGACTATACTACCAAAAAAGGTTAAAGGTTACCTACTCGACTACTAGGAACCGTGTCTTTTCGATCCCTCGTCTGGAGACCGGAGGCGGGTACGGCTCGGCTTGACATTTGAGGCTTCTACACTTTGCAGCTGGCATGCAGGAGCTGTTTAGGCCTTTCAAGGGAGGATCGGTACATGTACCGAGTTGTAGGCGCATCGATAATTCTAGGCGAGGGTGGGGGTCAGGGTTTGAGGTTTAGGGTTTAGGGAGTCTAGTAAACTCAACGCCGGCCCGAAACTGTGGAGCTCGAAGCTTTTAGCTCAGCTCGCAGGCGTTGTTCGCTCCGCACAGAGCATCATCCTCATGAACCTCAGACAGAATGGCTCAGCAGTCGCTCAACCGAGCAAATCATATAGAGCTCCAAACACTACAGTAGGATCCTTACATTATTGGCAGGATCCATCAATAAGGCCCCGGAATTAAGCTTTCTGTAAACCCGAATACATAGGATCTACAATGCTGAGCTGGGTCCAAAAGTCGTGGTGAGCTGTGAGCTCCCCAACCCAGTGCGACAGGCCCTTGAATGGTACGACCTGCTTTTGAAGCCCTGCGCTCTCATCAACTCTTGGGGTGTAGGGTTTAGGATGGTGCCGATGACTTAGGATGGCTTAAGGTTGATAAGGATCTGAACACAATCGAACTGAACCTCCCTACTTAAACACCAACCCATACACCACGCCGAAGACGTCCTCGAAACTGCGGCTGTCATGCAACGTACTGCTGTGGGAGCCTACCTTCTGATGGCTCTAACTCAAACAAACCTGATGCGTGGTTTCCTGGCATCCCCGCTCTAGGATACCACAGCTTGGAGACTACAGGAAATGAGGCATGTGGCTAAGGGCCCTATATCATTTCGAACTGCATTTTCAGACTGTAATCTTCCTATAAAGAACAGTGTAAGGGGATACTACAACTGATCGCTGTAAGCGGCTGTAAGGGCTTGCGACTACTGATCCTTCCGATTTCTATATTACCCGGAAGGATAGACATCCTTGGTCCTCGGTGGGACCCTGAGAGAAACCAACCACAATAAACACTACTGCGAGGCTCGGGACTGAACCAAACGATATACCGCGCATCATAACAAATTGTGGTACGTATGTATATGGGGCTCTATATTATAAACAATAAGGGAAAATAACAATCAACCCTCATCGATACCTAGTATATTGCTGAAGAAAAGGCATTTACGGTAGATACTAGTAAGATTGAGGTCTGGGCTTACCTTACCCAAGCTTTGCCCAAGTGGCTCATCGAACTCCACTTTCCCATCGCCGTTCACGTCCACCTGCTCTCTTCTGCTTGGACTGATGGGTACTAGATGCGAGTTTCCGAAAATAGGGGACCCTAATATAGTACCCTAAATAGTAGGATCCTTATTATAAGGACCCCCAAGATAGGGTACCCTAATGTTCGGAAACTCCTAGATTATGTTAGACTCTGCTCTACATGGTAAGAGTCTCAGGTTCGGAGCTGTGGCTCCAGATATCGGGAGTTGGGGGAGGCAGTGTGTTTTATGTGGGTGATTGAGACCAAGCCAAGGCCCAAGCTTGTTTCGGGATGACTAATTCCTGTCTGGTCATGACTATACCGAACTTAGACCCCTAGCAAAAATTATACTTTTAGCTGTCTTAAGGATTATAATAACCAAAACTTAAAAACATCTAAGTTCCCCTAAGATGAAAGGGCAAGCCTGCAGGTTCTGGAAAATTGCCGAGGTTCACGACTTTTCGAGTAGAGCCGGGCCAGAGGCTAGGCAGGACAACAGTGACTTGACACCGTGATTAGGGTTCAACCTCAGCGGAATTCCGGTGTCCCACCCTCTGAAGCCCAGCAGACTATCTCCAAAACCTCTTCATTTTGGACTATGCTTTATAAATCATGATTGTGGACCTCTCTATGATAATTGGTCCACTCATACTCCTTGATAACGGGTCTTGGATTCTCTGGGCACTGATACCTTCAGTGTAAGACTCCGGGCTACATGTACCTAATACAGGGGCCTAAATAATTAGGACAGGGTTTGGGGCCCATCACACCATAATTATACTATAAGGACCCCCGACCATAAGATTGGTAATTATTTAGGCGCCTGTAGTAGCAGCTCCAAGAGTGCGGAATTAGGGAAGTCTCCTTCCAACACCTGCCTAGAATGCGAGGCTTATATCCGCACATGCCCGAAACACCGGAACCCGGTACCGGAAACCCTGTAAAGGCAACCAGACTAAAACCCTGTATCCTCAAGCAGCGTCCGCCGACCAAGAACTTCTTCTTGTAGGGCTTAAGAACTTCCGGTTTTGGGGGGCTCTCCGAAAGTTTGGCCTGCTGTACAAGACGTAGATTCGTCGATACAAGGGCACATTGTCATACATGCAGCGTTTTTGATTGGGGAGCCTCTGGTTCAAGTACTTAGGTACAAACAAACATACATACATACACACATACGTACCTACTTACGTACATATACACAGACATACTCACATAGGTGTATACATGTATATATATATATATATATATGCATACATATTCATATATATATATATATATACATACGTATACATGTGTGTGTGTGTGCGTGTCCCCTCCGTCCCAAAGGATACCGCTGCAGGCCTCGTTGATGATCTTGCGCACACTGGGTGCTTCAGGCAGTTCCTGTCGCAGCGCGAAGGTCAGAACGACCCGGACACGTACTTCCAGTACAACACGGTTGGGACTTAACGTTTACGGCTCATGGACTTGGGAGCTACACCCCCAAGGGTCCATGTACCCAAATGGTATATACTTTGGGCCCAATGTACCTATATAGGGAGTACTTCAAGGCCAATGTATATACTATGTGGTCCCTTAGGGCCCACTATGCAACGGTGAGCACATAAGTATCAAATAGCCAGACAAGCTACACATAGCCCGTGCTGGCACGTCAAAGCTATGTGGCTTTGGCTCGACGTTGACAAGCCTGAGGGGACCTGGGTGTCCTGCAAGCAAATCTTGATTTTCTCGGCGTCTATGGACCCCGACCCAGGCGCTACGCACAACCCGGGCTGTGCTATGCAGCTTGCAAATGTTTGCAGAGCTATTCGAAGCTGGCATCAGCGCGGACGGTCCGACGCATTGGCACAAGCTCACTCACGTTTTAGGCACGCCCGCCGCATGTCGACGCTGCTGGGTACTTGCTTGCGCCTCCATGACCAACGACATCAACTGAAGCCCGGCAATGATCTTGGCCTTCTTCAGCTACAAATTCGAACCTGCTTCCCTCTCGTTGCCATGATCTGTCTTGATCCTCTTCGTCTCAATATCACTATCTTGTGCATGGTTACCACGACATCAACTGCCGCCTCCCAACCCAAACTCCCAAACCCTGTGATATAGCGGCCGTAACAGTTAGAATAGGGTTCGGAGGGCATGCTCTAGTATCGTTGGGGTGCGAAGCCCTACAAGAAATAGTAAGTAGTAGTACCAACTCATTAGTCAGGCTCCCAGATAAACTAGAAGCCCCAAACTCCAGTCCCTTAGCCCCAACCCCGGACCCTAACCTAAACCGTCAACTTAACCCCACGCCCCTTCTAGAACCAGCCCTCTTTCCAGACCCCAAAAAGCCCTTCTAGAGTCCCTGCAAACCACCTTGTAGAACCGTGTAGACCGCAAAACCCTACACCATGAAGTCCGCACCCTTACAAACTTGTAAGAACCCGCTGGCAAGGCTCCGTGCACACCGCCCTGAACCCCAAACCCTGCTAAACCCCGAACCAATCCTAAACCCGAAACTCTGAAAGCTGAACCCCCAGACCATCCCAAAACCCCCAAAACTCCCCAAAAACCCTAAAACCGAAAAAGATCCTAAAACCCCTAAACTCCCTAAACCTCTAACCCTAAACCCCTAACCCCTTAAGCCTCTAGATCCCTCAAAGGAACCCCTGTAGTACCCTTTAAAGGAACTCCCAAAAAAAAAAACCCAAAAGCTAAACCCTCTAGATCCCTTCCAGGAACCCCTACAGTATCCTTGAAAGGAGCCCTTAAAAGGCCCCTAAAACCTGAGCCCTCTAGACTCTAGGCCACTGTTGCACCCTTTTAAAGGAACCCCTGAAAACCCCCCCCAAAAACTTGCGGCCTGCAGCGCATCGTGCTCCAGGAGTTTCTCGAGCTCCTCGGGCTAGGGTTTAGGGTTTAGGGTTTAGGGTTTAGGGCTTTCCCCATGCTCTTCAGCGCCCTTCGGCTTTTTGGGGGGCATATAATGTAGGAGCCCTTAGGGCTCCTCTAAAGAGGTCCTTACAAAGGGTCTATAAAGATTAGCCCTATAAGCTCCAACATATTAGGATTCATATAAGGAACCCTAATGAAGGCCCAAGGTTTCTTAATCAGGTTCCTACAATGGGGTTTTCTATAGGGGTTCCTTTAAGGGATCTAGAGGGTTTAGGGGGGTTCAGGGTTTAGGGCTTTAGGATTTGGGATTCAAGAAGGGCCTCCCACAAGAGTATGTCATACGTGCTAAATACACGGGTTCTGATTATACGGGTTCTGATAGGGTTCTAGAGGGTTCTACAGGTACTTCAAGGTGCTTAGGGACAGGATGTCGGCACTCCGCTGGCTTTAGGCTCTGCAGGGCTGCGGATTTAGCAGTTAGGCTCTGGAGATTTTGCTTTATGGGCGGTTGTCAAAATTATGGTTCCTTCTGGGGTTCTTTTTACAATACGGCACCTAATAAGGGGCCATAATTTTGACAACTACCCTTATGAGTGGTGTGGTTCGTAGGGCTTAGGAAGTGTACCCGCCGGGTTCGGTTCAACATTCGGAGCTTAGTGTGTCTGTGATACATGACTGATGGGATCACTGACTGACTGACTGACTGACTGACTGACTGCCTTATTGATTTGTTCATCGACTTGATCTGTTTAGATGATATGGGCTGTCATGAGGGCACTGCTGCAACAAGAATGCATAAGGCTTTGGGCTTCCTGGAGGGGTGAGGGTGCAGACTTGATTCCTGGAGCTCTGCTCACTAAACCTTCAATCGCCGAAGCCAGGGCACGCTGTGAGAGATGAAGCCATCGTCATTGCGATCGAAATACTTGAAGGCATTCCAGCAGACCTGCGATCTGGCTGCTTTGTAGGCTTTGTGGCCATTATTCTACCTACTTCTAAGGGTCTAGGTACTACAACAACCCCTAAACCCCCAAACCTTAGACATACATGAGAAGAAGGATCCATATCCTGGTCTGCGAAATCCTGTCAGGTCCGAATCACAACACCAGGATGGCTGAAGATGTGGATCCAAAGTAAAGGTTTAGGCGTGGGCGCATGGGTTGGGACCAAAGTTCCTATGCGCCCATGTCTGCATATGTTGTATATCTTCCCAACTCACGCTGTTCATGTCGCTAATCGAGCATGTTGACCGATGACGTTGCTGTATGTACCATGAGTCGTTCGCTACTTGTTGCTCCTTCAGCTGTTTTGGATTCTGTCGGTGCCAGCGGTTTCGCGCTAGTTGCCAGGACAGCTTCGCTGCGTTCTATAACATTCAGTACGTATACTAAACCTTGGTACGCCCTCTCATGGTCCATTGTGTTGCGCGCTAGGAAGAGGGCTTACCAATTACGGGTTGTCCTTTCAATCACAGTCAAACTTATATATCGATTAGTGGGGCGTACATGGAATTCACACCTGTCCCACACTCCCGCCAAGCCAAGACCCTCCCTGTACCGTCAGATAGGGGTATGTGTATCTTTATTGTAGGAATTTAAGTTCTTATGGAGGGTAAACGGAAGGTCTGCCGCGACCAAACCCTCCGACAGCATATCCATTGAGGGGACCTTCGAGGGCCCGGGTACTTGGAGGTTCATGGGTTGATATAACTGGGGTAATAAGTCCCCTAATAGGAGTTATAAGTATAGTTACCCTACTTATAACCCCACTTAGAATTACTCATGAACCTCCAAGTATGGAGAGCTAACGGATTCGTTGGGTCCGACACCCAGGTTTGAGGATTTAAAGGAACGAGAGTTGTCTGTGATTGGCGAGTCGATCCTTCGATGCTCACTCAAGACCTGGAATCCCAACCTCCTAACCCAAAACCCCTAAACCCCCAAACCCTAAACCCAAAACCCCCAAACCCAAACCCCCCAAATCCTAACCCAACACCCCTAAACCCCCAGGGATTCAGAATTTAAGCTGTAGTTTGGGGGCTTTTGTCTCCCGGATTCCGGAGAGCACGGTTCGGCCCGGAGCACCCAATACCCCTTAATTAAGGAATATATGTTAAAATCATAATTTAAGCCATGTTCCTTAATTCCCTTATAGATCCCTTTAAAAAGCCCCTAGGCCTTAAGCCGTATTCCTCAATTAAGGGGCCCCTTGGGCTCTCTGGGAGCCTCCTCACACAGGAAGCTCTTGTGATCCACAGCAGCGGCCAGGAACTCGGAATAGTTCAAATGTCCTCGTACCCCGAATACCGACATTACGGACAACAAAAGCCTCTCTTCTTCAACAACCGGGCCCCAAAAAGTTCAAACTTTCTAAGATAGAGCTGATGTATAAGGCCAAACAGTTTAAAGTACCCCCGTTCAATATCTAAGAAGCAAGTCTACCGACAGGAGCAAGCACCAGCAAGACCACAAGCATCATTCTGATCTGCTCTTTCCGCCTCACCGCATCATAGTGTTGACTCTGATTGAAAGCATGAATGCTGTGTGCGCTGAGGCGAACTCTTACATGCTTACTTCTCTCCCCCCCAACATCCCCGCTCGCTATCTCTCTCTGTCTCTGTCACTCTCGCTATCTCACTCTCTCTGTCGTTATTCGGCCCGACTATCCCTGTCCCGTGGTTTTGCTGCGTCTTCTCCATTCACGATCCTGTCCCTAAGTTGTACACCTCGAACCCGGTGGACAGACAAGCAAAACACAACAAGGAGTTTTGGACAATTCTGAAACCCTACAGCTCGGGCATACACCAAAACCCAAACCCTAAACCCAAAACCCTACACCCCAAACCCTACACCCAAACCCAAAACCCTAAACCCAAACTGCATTTGGATGCAGTCCTTTGCCCCCGACATCGATGGCAGCCAGAATCGTCTGCAAGTCACCTGGGAGTCGCCCCACTTTGGGCGCAAGGACTGGTTTAGGGTTTACCTTAACCCTGAATAACCTACCCTTTTACGGTTCCTTATTATGATTTCTCTATATAAGTCCTTAACAATGTAGGTTCTTCGGGGGCAATGTAGGGTTTAGGTGTAAAGACAGACTGTAGGAAGGGTCGCTTCAGAAGCAATAGACCGAGCTAGTTCCGCCGCCAGCAATTCGTTCTCTGTTTGTCGGAGCTCAGAGCTCCCCAAAAAATGCATGAGGGACTGCGATAAACCTGCTTCGATGTCATTGCAAGGATCAAACCACGCACAAGAAGAAACTAGGGCGCAGGATGGGTAGATCTTCTACGTTGCAACTAGCTTGGAAGTCATGTCCCTGCAGGGTCCCTGTGGCAGCAAGAGTGGCACTTGCAAGCGGTTTAGGGTTTAGGGTTTCCATGTTGTCTCGCCGGGTCCTTCCTAGATGGACAAACACGAACATGCCACAACTCCGTGGTAATAGGAGCATTTCAACGGCTGGAGCAGGTGATCACTCAGGGAAATGCTATGACCCTATGGTTGTATCTATGCATATATACATCCATTCATGCATTCATCCATCAGTGCATGCATACATACATATGTAATTGTCTGTGTAATTATGCATGCATGTATGTATGTATATGTGTATGTACCGAGAGCGAGAGTCAGAGACGGATAGATAGATGGGCAGAAAGAGAGAGCGAGAGAAAGAGAGAGAGAGAGAGAGAGACGGAGACAGAGAGCGAGACTAAGACAGAGACAGATAGAAAGAGCTCATAGATTGCGGATGATGTCAAGCTCCTATTCTCCAAACGTACCTGCACGAAGCCGTGAAGCCTGATCTGTAACATTGTAAATGCTTTGAGCAGGTCACTGGGCATGTCCACGTCCATGCTCTTCAGAGCTTCGTGAACCTCCTCTCGTCGACGGTCGCTCTAGGGCTTGCTATTACAGGACCAGATGGAGGGTCGAATGGTAACGGTTTAAGCTTTCGGGTTTAGGGTTGATGGTGACCACTGACAAGATGACATCAGTTGGTAAGAAGTGCACCACAACCGCCACGGGGGCAAGCCCTGAAGATCTGAGGGGCACGGGAGCGTGGGTAGAGAAAGAGAGAGAGAGAGAGAGAGAGAGAGAGAGAGAGAGAGAGAGAGAGAGAGAGAGAGAGAGAGAGAGAGAGAGAGAGAGAGAGAGAGAGAGAGAGAGAGAGAGAGAGAGAGAGAAAGAGAGAGAGAGAGAGAGAGGAAGAGAGAGAGAGAGAGAGAGGAAGAGAGAGAGAGAGAGAGATGGATGTATGTGTGCATATAACGTGTAGGTACATGCATTTGCAACTCGAAAACGGGGGTGCAAAGGCCACCGATTCAGCTATGCACCCCCTCAAGCTTCAGAAAATTTCACAGCTCCATGTATAAGCATCAGCTCCTCCAGCGTCAATGTGCCGTTGTTGTCGGTATCCTGAGGAACCGAGCCAAACGCGAAACTTTGAAAGCTCAAACCTTGAAACCCTCCTAAACCCAACACCCTGAACCCTAAACCGTAACTTGAATTAAAACCGCAAGTCTTAGAACCATCCCGGAAGCACGGCAGAAGCCGCCTGGAACAGCCAGGGAAGCAGGGCCTATGCCCTCGTTAAGACCCGAAGACACTTTCGCAATAAAGTCCACGCATCGTCATCAACATCCCCAGTTAAACTTCCCAGTTTAGAGCTTACCTGAACCCTAAAAAGCCTAGCGAGGGGGGTTAAACACGATCCGGCCACAACCATCAACCTTGAAAACTAAATCCCAAATTCAGAACACCCGATCCAATTTATGAAGGCCCCTACTTGGAGGTTCATGGGTAGCTATAGGTGGGTTATAAGTCCCGCAATCGGAGATACATTTGTTGTATCCTACTTATAACCCACTTAAAACTACCCATGTACACTGTGTCCACCAAGTGTCGATTGCGGTGAACGCCTGTCGCAGCTGCTTCATCTCGCTAGAACTCAGCTGTGTCGCCACCACCTTGCAGACTGGGCTTACCCAAAGGGTCCTTTACAGTAGGATGTAGGGGATATTGGGAATTACCCTTAAGGGTTGGGCAGGTATTCCCATAACAGTACTTTGGACCCTGTGGGTTAGGGCTGAGAGTCTTAGACGGACTAGGGTTCAATCGACGTGCGGTCGAAGGCTAAAGACTTGAGACCCCAGACTGTCTGAGATTTCATTTTTGCGGGTTGAAGCATTTAGCTGATTTTGTGGTCAGACAAATCAGCTTCTCAGCCGAGTTGCGAATTAGCCGTAGTTATAAATTGGAAACCACCAAGATCAACATCGCCGAAATCCCAACAATTGCAAAAACATCAGCTACAAAACCCCGACCCTGCGCCCCGCAAAGCCTGGCCCCAGCATTATTTCGCCTCTGTCTTCACGAGGTTCCGCTCAAACTATATACCTCATGTGACCGATTGCTGTTCGTGCCTGTGCGATGCATAAGGCAGCTAGGACATGGGCATGGTTTCATCCATCTTATGCTCCAAACCCAACTCTAAGCCCTAAACCCTAAACCCCAAAGCCGTAAGCCCCAGGCCCTAAACCCCAAAGTCGTAAGCCCCCAAAGCCCCAAGCCCTAAACCCCAAAGCCAGAAGCCCCAAACCCTAAACCCCAAAGCCGCAAGCCCCAAGCCCTATAAACCCTAATTAAACCCCACAGCCGGAAGCCCCAAGCCCTAAACGCTAAACCCAAAGCCCCCAAAGCCGTGAGCCCCAAGCCCTAAACCCTCAGCCCAGTCGTGATCCGAGGGGCAGCCAAAGCCGCCTGCTTGAAACGCGACTGCGCAGCGAAGGCTCGCAGGTTCTGGATCACCCGCCTTAGGGGCTGAGCACCCAAGGGCAAAGGGGGGGGAAAGAAGTTTAGGGCTTAGGGGAATCAGGGTTTAGGGTTTAGGGGTTTGTGGGCTGAGCACCCAAGGGCCCAAAAGGGGTTTAGGGTTCAGGGGTTTAGTCTGTTTAGAGAATCAAGGTTCAGGGGTTTGGGGGCTGAGTACCCAAGGGCTCAAAAAAAAGGTTCACATTTTCAATTATGGCATGGATATATAAGGCCTAAAAGGTAGCTACTAAGTTGAAGGCTAAATCAGGCTAAACCCTGTACCTAAACCCTCTAAACGCTCTAAACCCCGCTGTAAACGCTTAAATCCTCAACCTCTACACCCTATCTAGGTGGGCCTTTTAAAGCCTTTGACAAATTTTAGCAAATAAGATCCTCTTAAGCCCCCAAGAAGGGAAAATATGAAATATCCCAAAGCCCTACCTCGCTGTGAACCCCAGGGGTCCCATGACCTTGCGGGAGTTTCCGAAAATTCGGGGTCCCTTATTTTGGGGTCCTTATAATAAGGATCCTACTATTGAGGGTACTAGATTAGGGTCCCCTATTTTCGGAAACTCTAAACCCTAAACCCTTTATAGAACCCTTACAGATCCCTTAAAGGAACCCTCTTAAAGGGTCCCCCTATGTTCGGAAACTCCCTTTGTAAACTCTGAGCCACCGCTCACCCAGCTTCAAGGCGACGGTGGCGGGTGTTTAGAGGGGCTTTAGTTTGGGATCCCCGGAGGTCCTGGAGTTTGGACGGGCTTTAAGATGTCAGAATTCAGGGTTTAGGGTTCAGGGCTTACCTTAACCCTGAATATCCTACCTTTTTAGGGTTCCTTATTATGATTTCCTTATATAAGTCCTTAAAAATGTAGGTTATTCCGGGATAAGGTAGGGCTTAGGGTTTAGAGTTTAGGTTTCGATGTTAGGATTTGGGGCTAAACTTTCATCCAAAAGGCGGAACCTTCAATCTTGCTGACGCTCTTGCAATCTCGGATTTCTGGTGGGCAAAACAGAAGCATCCACACAAGCACTGTAAGGATACGTACGGTATGGCTGAGGCTTCGCGGAGTTCCGTGGGTTCCCTAGCCCAACAAAAGTTAACCCTTTCAACTGGACTGAAACAGTCCCAAAAAGTTAATACTGCTGATGGACAAAATCCTGCATTACCCTTTATGAGGAATATACCATAGTTCCCATAGTTTAGAGTCCTTAGGGTCATGCAGGATTTTGTCCATGAACAGTAGTTACTCCTACTCAGCTACTCAGGGGTCTGGGTCTGGGTTTAAGTCAGGGCTTCGAGTGTGGAGTCTAAAACTAAGGCCTGGTTGTTGGGCTTAGGGTCCATGGAACCGAAAACTCACGGAGCTTATCCAAATATACCCTTGATATAGCTGTCATATACCCATTATACAGCCCATTATAAGGTAGGGGTCCCCATTAAGGGTCCCTCCTTTTCCCCTTTCAGCTTAGGATCTAGCCAAAGCCTAAACCCTAAACCCAGCCAAGGCTCCGAACCACAATTCTGCATAGCGGGGTTTCCGAAAATAGGGGACCCTTTAAAGGGTTCCTTTAAGGGATCTATAAGGGTTCTATAAAGGGTTTAGGGTTTAGGGTTTCCGAAATAGGGGACCCCAATATAATATAGTACCCTAAATAGTAGGATCCTCATTATACGGACCCCCAAAGAAGGTACCCCTTGTTTTCGGAAACTCACATATGGGTAGCTCTCCAAATTCGGGTGCCTGTTAAGGTACTTTGTTATGACGGTGCCGCCTTCTGCATGGTTCCGGAAAAGGGAACCTAATCTAGAGAAAATTTAAAGAACTACCACTATTTGTGCCGGAGAGATAGAGGGTGTAGGGTTTGGGGAATGGGGTTTTCGGGTTGGGGGATTCCAGCTCCCCCCCTTCCGGGTGCCAATAAAGCCAGGTGACCGTCCGTCAATGACGAAGGCATTGGGAGCCAATCGCGCAATCCAAACATGTCTCAGCGCCTTCATAGTTCTCCAGTAGGTTTACCTAAACCCTGAGTATCCTCCCTTTTTAGGGCTCCTTATTATGATTTCCTTATATAGGTCCTTAAACATGTAGGTTTTTCCGGGTTAAGGTAAGGTTTAAGTGTTTCGGGGTTCAGGGGTTGGGCCCAGGCGACGCGAGGTTCGCGAAGGGTTGAAGGGTTTGGGGGAGCTCCGGGAATTTCGGGGCTTTAAGGGTATACAGGGTTTAGGGGGTTAGGATTCAGGGATTGGGGGATTAAGGGTTTCGGGGCTTTGGGGGAATAGAGGTAGTAGGGGTTTAGGGGTTTAGGGTTCAGGGGTTTATAGAGGTTGAACCTTCAGATTGCCTCAGTACCCACACTCATAGACCAAACAACCTTCGTTTAGTTTAAACATGCAAGCGCACACCCCCAGATGCTGATCCCTATGTGATTATGGGGTCATAACCTACCGTTTCTAAAGGGCTTGGGCTCTGGGTTTAGCGTTCGGAGAGCACCCATGAAAAGGGCACTGGCGCAGGGCCTCAGGTTCTGATTTTTGCGAGCTTCATATGGGAACTACCTGGACACCAAAAGTATGTGTGATAATAGCCTGTTTAGGTTTTGGGCCATTGTTTTACCTACTTTTGAGGGTCTAGGTATTGCAGGCAAACCTAATCTAAAAGCCCTATGACAGAGGGCTTCTGGCTTACGTCGCAAAGCTTGGGGGTAGATACTATAATCAAAAGCCGCCCAAACTGCCCAAACCCTATTCTAAGTATTAGGGCACCTACATTACGCCCTAAGCCCTCAATACATAACCCCTCCGAGCGTTTCAAGCACGGTGCTCCAAAGGGTGGGATGAAGGAAGGTGGGGTACTCCCAAAATAAGAGACCCAAAACCCAGACCTTCGGGAGGATCCAAAAAGTAGATCCCTTAATGGGGGTTCCTGTACAGTACCCTTAGTAGTATAGGGCCCCAAATTCGCCTCGGCCCCGGCCGAAGCGGTCAGAGGTTCCTATTCGGATTCCCTCTATTCCCCACCTCTTAATCCCCTCCCCAGTGCCTCCCCCCCCCTCCCCCCACTCCCCCCCCCCCTTCCCTCGCGCCCCTCCTCCACTCGCTGACAGGTGCGAGCTTTCTGCATTTTTTCAACGACAAAGACAACAATGTAACCTCTTTATGTGTTGGGGCTCGCCTTTAAGGCTGCAGTACCAAGCGAGTTTCAAACCTGAATTCCTAACCCTACACCCTAACCCCAGCCTGAAAAATTGGGGCTCGCCTGTAAGGCTGCAGTACCAAAAAAAGTTTCAAACCTTGTTTGGACAACACCTGCACCCGAAAGCACGACGCCCCCCTCCCCCGCCCCTGCCCCCCCGCCACCCCTTCCCCCACCCTCCCGCCCCTCCCCCCTTCGCTGACAGGTGCGAGCTTTCTGGGAATTTCCGACGACACGAAACTGTAATGTAGCATGTTTATCTCTTGGGGCTCGACTTTAAGGCTGCAGTACCAAGGGAGTTTCAAACCTGAACTCCTAACCCTACACCCTAACCCCAGCCTGCTAATACTACTCACAATCATCCTGCTTCGTGTTGCTATGAACATTACTTTTACTATAAGTGCGATTCCAACTGTTACTTTTTTCCTACAAGAGCTTGCTGCAGATAGTAGCCACTCGCCGCATGCGCGTACAGCCGGGCCGAGGCGGACGACGCGCAGCGTTTCAAATTAGGGGATCTACTTTCTAGATCCTCCCGGGGGTCTGGGTATAAGAGATCCTTAATCCTACCTACCTTCATCCCACACCTTTTTGAAGCCCCCAATTCAAGCACCCTTGGCATTTTAGAAATAATAGACAGAGCCGTATACCTATATCCCTTAGTAGGAATTACTTAAGAAGCTGTTTATTCTGTTGCGGTAACCATGAAAAAGGACAAGGCTGAATTCAAGCACGGGGGTGGAGGTCGGGTCAACGCCTGCGCCGCCGTGATGCGCTTCGCAGGATCCCGGACCAACAGATTCTGAATCAAGTCCTGCCCAGAGAGCCCAAGGGGCCCCTTAATTAAGGAATATACCTAGGGTTCCTTTAAAAGGGGTCTAAAAGGGATCTATACGGGATCTACAGGGATTCGGGCTTCCAATACCCCTTTATTAAGGAATATATACCTTGAATCATAATATGAAGCCCTATATAATTTAAGCCATATTCCTTAAATAAGGGGTATTGGGCTCTCTGGGTGACGGGCATGGCCACACCCAAAACCCCCCAAAAGCCTAAACCCGAAATCCCTAAACCCTAAAAGCCCTAAAACCCTACATCCCTAAATCCCCTAAAGCCCTCAGCCCCTCCAAGCCTGAACCCCTAAACCCTGAAACTTCTGAAAACCTCGAAACCCCAAACCTCTAACGATTGAGTAGTCAGGATCATTCTCCCGATCCGACTGAGGCCCCTTGGGCATTTAGAAACGGGAGGACCATGACAGAAAACCACACCACAAGGTTAAAGGTTTAGGGTTTAGCTACAGGTTTAGGGTTTAGGTGGATTTATTAGAGCTGCTGTTGACAAATCCCCAGACGTACAAAGATGATACCTACGGGCTACAGTCAACATTACAGGCGGCTTGACCTGTTAATAGTGTTGTCTTGACCCTCGCTGTTGTTTCGGGGCAGCACCTCCTATGGAACCCATGTCTAAACCAAACCCCCGTTGCGACAAAGCCTTAAAAATCCTTACAAGTGCTGCAAAGCCACGAAGTCCTTGCAGCTCATCACTGGACTTTGAAGTAACCAGGGAGAAAACAGTATAGACTGTTATTTCATAAGGGTTCCTTTAAGGAACATGTACCAAAAAAGTATTCAAGTATGGTACTCCAAACCCAGGATCAGCCCATATAGAAAAACTGAGCACCGAAAGCCCTCAACCTTGAAGCAAGCCTTATGGTAACCCGAAATCCGTAAAGCCCAGGGGACCTTAGCATCTGCGGTGATACCCATCCAGATCGGCCCGTCCATGGCGAATTTGCCGAGCTTGACCTCCGAAGGATTAGCCCTAACCTGGACCCCAGGAACATGGCCATTTATAGGTGTTGGGCCACCTACTTGTCGGGTATCATGGGGAACTAAAGGTTAACCTCTTTGGTTATATAGGGATATCTGGTACGCCGGAGTGGTGGGCCGTGGTATTTGCGACTCAGAAATAGGGCCCTGCCACAAGATTCGAAACCAGCAGAAGCTCGCTGGTACTCGCATTGGAGCAGCTAGAGAAGGCCTGCGTGTAGGGGTGATGCGGCCGAATACCGCTGAGTACAGCGCTGACTTCGACGATAATGCTGATTGAAGTCGCGGCTATGCTTTCAGCTACAACCATAAACTCTGAGGATCGCTATGCTGCTGGCTATCATGGTTTGTCTTCCGTCTCAGAAACACGATTCAATAGTGAATCGATTAATTATTGCCTCTACACCAACATATTCCAACACCCACACTGACATCTGGGTCAGAAGATGCGAATACGTGCACAGTCGGCACTCATCATTTCGGATGACAGCGCCTGGTTTGGCTGTCTGCTCCCGCAGCATGCGACTAAACGGCCACAGCCATGCACTCTATAGGGGCTGTCGCAACAACAATCCGCGGCAGCAACATGCTCTTGACTTTCTCACATTAAGGTCTGATCAAACAGCAGCGACGTGCAAGTCCACCATGCCGGCTCAGACAATACGAATACATGATTGGTCCGCACCGCATCATCTCGGATGATAACGCAGGTTTTGATTGTCTCATCCCTGCCCACCGAAAGAGAGTCAAGCCACACCCGCAACATGCGAAACTTCCTGCGTCAGAGACCAATCAATACAGGGTGGTCCGCATTACATGGATCTCGACCACCTCGGATGATAACGCAGGTTCTGAGTGTCTCATCCTTGGGGCTGTCTCACACCAATAGCAACACAACAAAGGCAACGGTCTGACATACATGAACGTCCACTATGCAGGCTCAGACAATACGAATACATGATTGGTCCGCACCGCATCATCTCGGATGATAACGCAGGTTTTGAGTGTCTCGTCCCTGCCCACCGAAAGAGGGTCAAGCCACACCCGCAACATGCGAAACTTCCTGCGTCAGAGACCAATCAATACAGGGTGGTCCGCATTACATGGATCTCGACCACCTCGGATGATAGCGCAGGTTCTTAGTGTCTCATCCTCGCGTCTGTCTCACACCAGAAGCAACACAACAAAGGCAACGTTCTGACATACATGAACGTCCACTATGCAGGCTCGGACAATACGAATACATGATTGGTCCGCACCGCATCATCTCGGATGATAACGCAGGTTTTGAGTGTCTCGTCCCTGCCCACCGAAAGAGGGTCAAGCCACACCCGCAACATGCGAAACTTCCTGCGTCAGAGACCAATCAATACAGGGTGGTCCGCATTACATGGATCTCGACCACCTCGGATGATAGCGCAGGTTCTTAGTGTCTCATCCTCGCGTCTGTCTCACACCAGAAGCAACACAACAAAGGCAACGTTCTGACATACATGAACGTCCACTATGCAGGCTCGGACAATACGAATACATGATTGGTCCGCACCGCATCATCTCGGATGATAACGCAGGTTTTGATTGTCTCGTCCCTGCCCACCGAAAGAAGGTCAAGCCACACCCGCGACATGCGAAACTTCCTGCGTCAGACACCAAACAGTACAGGGTGGTCCGCATTACATGGATCTCGACCACCTCGGATGATAACGCAGGTTCTGAGTGTCTCATCCTTGGGTCTGTCTCATAACAGAAGCAACACAACAAAGGCAACGGTCTGACGTACATGAACGTCCACTATGCAGGCTCAGACAATACGAATACATGATTGGTCCGCACCGCATCATCTCGGATGATAACGCAGGTTTGATTGTCTCATCCCTGCCCACTGAAAGAGGGTCAAGCCACACCCGCAACATGCGAAGCTTCCAGCGTCATAGACCGGTCAATGCTGGGTGATCCCGCTGTACATTGGATCTCAGCCACCTCGGTTGATAACGCAGGTTCTGAGTGGTTCATCCCTGCATTTGTGTGCCAGTATCTCACACCAGAAGCCACACAACAAAGGCAACGGTCTGATAAAACAGCAGCGACAACATGCGCGTCCACCACGCCTGCTCAGACAATACGAATACATGATTGGTCCGCACCGCATCATCTCAGATGATAACGCAGGTTTTGATTGTCTCATCCCTGCCCACCGAAAGAGAGTCAAGCCACACCCGCAACATGCGAAACTTCCTGCGTCAGAGACCAATCAATACAGGGTGGTCCGCATTACATGGATCTCGACCACCTCGGATGATAACGCAGGTTCTGAGTGTCTCATCCTTGTGTCTGTCTCACACCATAAGTAACACAACAAAGGCAACGTTCTGACGTACATGAACGTCCACTATGCAGGCTCAGACAATACGAATACATGATTGGTCCGCACCGCATCATCTCGGATGATAACGCAGGTGTTGATTGTCTCATCCCTGCCCACCGAAAGAGGGTCAAGCCACACCCGCAACATGCGAAACTTCCTGCGTCAGAGACCAATCAATACAGGGTGGTCCGCATTACATGGATCTCGACCACCTCGGATGATAACGCAGGTTCTGAGTGTCTCATCCTTGGGTCTGTCTCATAACAGAAGCAACACAACAAAGGCAACGGTCTGACATACATGAACGTCCACTATGCAGGCTCAGACAATACGAATACATGATTAGCTAGTCCGCACCGCATTATCTCGGATGATAACGCAGGTTTGATTGTCTCATCCCTGCCCACTGAAAGAGGGTCAAGCCACACCCGCGACATGCGAAACTTCCTGCGTCAGACACCAAACAGTACAGGGTGGTCCGCATTACATGGATCTCGACCACCTCGGATGATAACGCAGGTTCTGAGTGTCTCATCCTTGGGTCTGTCTCATAACAGAAGCAACACAACAAAGGCAACGGTCTGACATACATGAACGTCCACTATGCAGGCTCAGACAATACGAATACATGATTAGCTAGTCCGCACCGCATTATCTCGGATGATAACGCAGGTTTGATTGTCTCATCCCTGCCCACTGAAAGAGGGTCAAGCCACACCCGCGACATGCGAAACTTCCTGCGTCAGACACCAAACAGTACAGGGTGGTCCGCATTACATGGATCTCGACCACCTCGGATGATAACGCAGGTTCTGAGTGTCTCATCCTTGGGTCTGTCTCATAACAGAAGCAACACAACAAAGGCAACGGTCTGACATACATGAACGTCCACTATGCAGGCTCAGACAATACGAATACATGATTGGTCCGCACCGCATCATCTCGGATGATAACGCAGGTTTTGATTGTCTCATCCCTGCCTTCGTGTTCCAATCTTCTTCCCAAAACATGCACACCAACGGCCATCTACTGAGAGTAAACACACCAACAACTAAAACAGCTAGATCCGATCCACCGCCATTAAGATCTGATATCACTGCCACATACTGGCTGAGACAATACAGGAATACCCTCATGGCAGTCCTCAAAGCCCAATCCCGCAATTCCCTACGCTCGCAACCCAATGCTCCCCCGCAGTGCCTGCTTGCGGACTTCCCGGGGGGTGCTTCCGTAGAATGGCTGCTGGCCAGAGAGCAATATGTACCTCTGCAATTCCAATATACAGAGCCCACTGTTATATAGCACCTATACGAGTATTGGTATATATATAGGGTTTTCACAGTTAGAATAGGGCTTGTGGGGCAAGAGGGTCTTTTTTACTGGCTCCAAACCCGACAAAATGTTGGGTCATCTTAGATCCTAACCCCGTCCATGTTTGGTATAGTTATACATTTACGGGAGAACATGTAACATTGCTAATTTTGAATTGCGATGTTTCGTATTGTGGGCTTTTGGGGGAGGGGTTTAGGGTTTAGGGTTTGGGCCGGTAAGGGCAGAAGTAGGGTTTTGCAGGGCTGGAGGGTGTGCTGATGAGGGCATAGGTCGATAGCCACCACAAGCTGCAGAAGATGTTTGCAAGTGTTGGCTGCAAACCCTTAATTCCCATAACACTCCAAACAGCGAAATGCAGGGCTTTAGACCGCTTCGGTCTTAGAGTTGCACGCCGAGGGACGAGATCACACCGCAGCTCCACATGTCGCAGGCAGTGGAGTAGTCCCCTGAGAGCACCTGATGCTGAGTGAAGCATCGGTTGAGCACGAAGCAGGCACTCCCGCTAGGTTTCACTGTCCACGGTTTAGGGTTTAGGGTTTAGGACAAGCATTTACGAGAAAACCCAGACGAAACCCATGATGGCAGGACCGTTGTCAGACTCATGCCACGGAACCCCTATACAGCATCGGTGCAACGACTCACAACGAATTCAAGAGACAAGCGGTCTGTGAGGCGTCCGTCTGCATAGCATCGAGACATTTCCCAAGGCCATGTTCCGAGATTAAGCAAAAGAGTCGGGATCAAACCGCCACACCTGCACTGTTCAGGCGTACTCCGCTAAAGAAAGCGACGTAAACCTTCATGAATGCCTGAAAGACAGTTATGAAAGTGCCTTTATCACCCTGAACCTTAGCTGCTATGAAACCCTGCCTAAACCCTAAACCCGAAACCTTAAACCCTACAAGCCGTCAAACCTTGAACTCTACCCCACAAACCCCAAACCCCGACAAAAACGAAGCCCCTAAACCCTCAATCCCTAAACCACACTAAACCCTAAAGGCGCTAAACACCCAAACCGTGCACAAGCCCCAAACATCCAAATCCTCGCAAAGCCCCGAACCCCTAAACCTTTTCACCCTTAACCCCCAAAACTACCTAAAACCAAAACCCCCTTATAAGCCATGCCTAAACCTTTTAACCCTAATCTTTTCACCCTATTTTAAGGCCCTCATGAGACCTGAAAACCTTATACACCCTATAAACCATGCACAAAGCCCCAAAGAACCCTAAAGCCTAAACTGCTAAACCCGAAAGGCCATAAAGGCCTTGAACACCTAAACCTTTTCAGCCTAAACCGTCTAAACCCCATAACCCCCTACAAAACCCTTACCTAGATCCCAAAAGTATGTAGAATAATGGCCTTCTAGAGGGTTTGGGCCATTATTTTACCTACTTTTGGGGGTCTAGGTAGCCCCTACACCCTAAACCCCATAACCCCCTAAAAAACCCTGCTCAAAGAGGAGCCTCAGGAGCAGCATAGGACACAGCGCCCACGGGCGTCTTCAGGCCTTGGCCTCGTGGGGCTCGGGATTTACATTGGAGGGCTTAGGGCTTAGAGTTTTAGGTTTAGGGTTAAGGGTTGTTGGTTCAGGGCTTAGGGTTGTGGGTTGATAAGGATTTAGGGTTTAGGAGTTTAGGGTCGGTTTCAGGTTTCAGTATAAGGGTTTGGGGTCTAGGGTCTAGGATTGGGCTTTGGGATAGGGTGTAGGGTTTAAGCTTCAGGATTTACATGGGGTTTTGGGTTTAGGTTTATCGGATTTAGTATGCAAGTTCTAGGAATCTAGGGTCAAGGGCTTAAGTTCAGGATTTACGTAGAGTTTGGGGTTTGAAGTCTGTAGGATGTGATGTAGGGTTGAAGCTCTTGGAATTTTGGGCGGAGGGCTTTCGGTCTAGGATCTGGGTTGAAGGTTTAGGGGTTCAGTGGGACGCAGTTGGGGTCAGCTCTGAAACTGCCAGAGCTGGCACCTTCAAGTCTGTTTACTATTCTGAACTTAGAACCCTAGCAAAAATTTTATTTTAGCTGTTTCTTAGAGATTATAATAACCAAACATTAGAAAATATTTCTCAGTACCCTCAGTTTAGGGTTTAGGGTTCAAGTCTGCCACTTTGCTGGGAACATTCTCTGGTTAACTAGACGGAAACGGAAGCACGCCGGACCCAAAACCCAAAACCCAAACTAAACCCCATACACGAATCAGATTCGGCTCACGGAGACCCTAAACCCCAATCCCCACACCCTGAACTCCAAACCCGAAGCGATCTTGGCGAGGGTCCTGTGTACTTCGCCAAGCCGAAATCGCCCTTGTCCGGAGACTTGTGGGGCTGATGTTGGAAGAGTTTGAGGGCGAGGGATACATCATAATTATGCTAACTCTGTACTTGACTATGCCATAATATACTAAAGCCTGAAGCCGCTTTGTCAAAGCTCACAATGCCGGGCTGATGTTCCAAGGATTTGAGGGCGTGGGCACATGGCTTTTATGAGGCAATTGCTGAGCTGCAAGACCTGTCATCACATCATACCGCAGCACCATGTAGTATTGGAGCTTTCATAATTGGAAGAGGGGCTTGGGGCACATTATCCAACGAATGGTGTCGTATATTTGCGTGAGGCCTTAACTCCATTATCGTCGAAGCTCGCAATATTGGGATAATCACGGGCGCTACGATACCAAGCCTCATTCGCTCGAGTCCCTTGGGGAACTGAGTAGAGAGTTCATTGTCGCTCCATGAAGCGGCAGTCAAACCAGGAACGAGAGCTCTGGAGGACTTGACGTCGTTCACGTATTAGAGATTCTCTCTGCCGTGAATGTCACTCGGGTGACCGTGATGTGAATATCCGGAAGATCGCTGCAGACTTGTATAATCCAACGAAGCAGTCGCGAGCTTCCCATGGACCATTGTTGAATGTTGGGTAGACCCTCGGTAGGAGGTAGACTTGGCATTCATGCCGGAAATTCAGGGCCCTTCGCCCTGAGAACCCGTGAGGGTTTTTCAGAAATGTTGGAGGTCACTAGCTCTACTGCTGCGAAGTGCCAGAAGATGGCAAGAACATAGTTAGCTGCGGGCTGTTTGAGGATTGAGGGCTTTGGGGGCTTTTGGTTTAGCTTTAAGGTTCAGGGCTAGGCAAGGGAATTCATCGTTCAGGGATAAGGGTTGAAATGGTAGTGACAAGCCGTCGTGCTGAGATGCAATGCACTTCAACGCTTGCGGATGCAACGACAAAACAATGCACACGATTGGATGCCTCAAGCTTTCATGCTAAAGTTGTACAGCCCGCCAATCCCTACGCCCTCATTAAATCCGAAATCGCCGTCAACTCGGTAATACAGTGGTATATGGTAAAACAATCTCAGAAAAAGCAACATGTTACATCATCCACAGCGTTATGCTTCTGGATTATGTCGTGTAGGTTTTCGGGCTAGGATTTAGGGTTCGGGCGTTGCGGCTTGGGGATTCGGGCTTTGGATTTAGGGAGTCGGGTTTGTGGCTTACAGGCTTTCGAGGGTTTGGGTGCCTAAACTGTGAATCCACCAAAACTGATCTTGCACCCACCCGAAGCCCGGAACCCGACGTCGCCAAACCAAGGCACCAATTTCACGGTCGAGTCTTCCAGCTGGGTCGCATCCTCGGGAGTTCCCGAAGCTTCTCGTCTAAGGTTATAGTGACGGGAAGTGCTTTTAGGGTTATAGCCTCATGTATTAAGGGTTGTTTTTGCAGGAGATATAGTTATAGTTCAAGGGTTGTAATTGTAGTAGTGCGCACGTGTTTCTGCGTCTGGAGGCTTGGATTATGAATTGAAGTTCCGTGTGACTTATACCTAGACCCCCACCCAGAAGTAGGTTCTTTTGTATATAAATGCCCAAAACTGCAATTATTCCCAAACCCTAAACCCAAAACCTCTTTTATACCTGCAATTATTTCTACATACTTTTCGGGTCAAGGTAAGGTTCAGGCCTAAGGGCGGAGGGGTTTCGGGTTTACGGCTCAAGGTTCACTCTGAACGTGTCTAGCTAGTAGAAGGATAGATGTTGAGGCCCTACCTAAACCCTCAAAAGTAGGTAAAATAGTGGCCCAAAACCTATACAAGGCCACCCTTCTACATACTTTTGGGATCCAGGTAAGCCCCAAACCAAAGACCCTTCAACAGCTCGGCTTGCGGATACACGAATTCCCCACACGATTCAAAGTAATCGCCCGGAAACGAAGGCGCCCAGAATCTATAAACTGAAAACCTACTGCCAAACCTGAACCCGAAAAAAAGCCTCATATAAACACCCATGATCTTGGGTTTTTAAGGCTTGGTGTGGCAAGGGGTGCTACTCAGTGGGTGCAATTTCAAGCCGCTTGGCTTGGGACGTCAGGGCTCTGTCAAGGCCCCATGAGCCACCACTGGCAGGGTTTCTCGGGGATCTCCTAGACCCTCGCCCCTCTAAACCCCTAAACCCTGCCAGGACACCAAAAGTATGTAGACTAATCGCCTTCTATAGGTTTTGGGCGATCATTTTACCTACTTTGTTTGTGGAGGGGGGAAAGGGGGGGCTTTCGTGATGGTTTCCGAATTAACCCGTTTACAGCCAACAGCTTGCTGCGGAAGCTCGCCCTCGGCGATCAGGAAGTTGTCCAGCTTTAGGTCTCGATGGGCGACACCTGACCAATTTGGGAGTTTCCGAAAATAGGGGGTACCTTATTTGGGGGTCCGTATAATCAGGATCCTACTATTTGGGGTACTAGATTAGGGTCCCCTATTTTCGGAATCTTCCATCTCTTTGGTAACTCGACGGCTCTTCGGCCACAGTTTGCGCTATATGGGCAGATGGACATCGTAGTCCGCATCCTCTTCAGGTTGAAAACTAAACACCCATGGGTCGAATAAAGGCCAGATTCTCAGATGGAGGGTGAAGGTAAGTTTCAGAATTTCGGCTTGAGAGTTTGAGCATTTGAAGGTTTTGTCGGTGGCTGCTGCGGGTTGTAAAGAGATGGAGTTTCACGTGAAATCCCGTTTAATCCGTGAAGGAAGCCCTGCACCATTGAATCGAACCAAAAGGTTTTACGACAGTTTTCGGGAATCCACATTTGCACGATCCCCTTCTCACCTGAGCTCTTGGAAACTAATATGAGGTATGGATGTTGCTAGTTATCCATACCTCATGACGACACATAGACACGTACACTCCTCGAAACCCTTATAATTTGTAAACCCTGCGTCAATCCGCAAGAAACCCTGGTCGCTCACTAAACATGTCCCAAACCCCTACACCCACAACCCTAAACCCGAAACCCCTAAACCCCCAAATCCAAAACCCCAAACCCCGAAACCCCTAAAATCTAATGAACGAAGGCTATGCCAGCGGCTCTGAACTCAAGAGCCTTGGGCATGGACGTAGCAGATCCTCAGTGTGAGAAGCCCGTTGCACATCGTGGCGTGCGACGTTGTTCTAAATTAGTTCAAACACACCTGTATATGCATATTTCTATATATATATATAGTTTAGGTGAATGACTCAATGTATGCATGTATGTATGTATACCTGTATACCTGCATATAAACAAGTAGGCAGGTATGTGTGTGTGTATGTATGTATGTACGTATGTATGCATGTATGCATGTGCAGGTATGTGTGTAAGCATGTATATATCCAAATCTACACCGGCATGTATGCATCTATCTAAGTTTACATGTATGCATGTATGCGTGCATGCATGCATGTATGAATGCATGTTTGCATGTTTGCATGTATGCCGGTATGTAGGTATGCATGTGTCCATGCGTACATGTGTGCATGCGCTTAGGCATGTGTGTGTGTGCGTATGTATGCATGTCTGCATGTATGTGTGTGTATGCATGTGTGTATGTATGTATGTATGTATGTATGTATGTATGTACGCATGGATATATGTATGCATGTATGCATGTATGTGTGCATGTGTGTATGCAATGTAATTATGTATGTATGTATGCATGCATGGATGGATGTAGTTGTGTGTTCTGTGTGTTTTGTGTATGTGTGCACGTGTGCGTATGCGCGTATGAATGTATGTAGGTAAGTATAGGTAGGTAGGTGGGGTGGGTCGGTGGGTGGGTGAGTAGGCGAGGGTATGTAGGTATAGGTAGGTAGGTAGGTACGTAGGTAGGTAGTTATATGTGCGTACTAGCTTCGATACCTGCATGAGTACGTACCTGCATCCTTACATCCAAAGCTTCTATCCATGCATCCATCCATACATACATACAAAACGGAAGAGTGAAGGAGGTTTACGCGATATACCTATTCAGTCCCCTCCCCCCCGCCCGCCAACAACCCTACGGCAGTTCTTAATAGTTTTTGGCCGTGAGCGGCACGATGATTCCTGTGTGGACTGAACAAGGACGTTATAAGCACAGCACTGATCCCTAACCCCTAAACATCCCTAAACCCTAAACCCCTGAACCGTAACCCCTAAACCCTGTACCCTAATCCCTAAACCCTATCCTACCCCCTGTCATGGGGAAGCTGAAAGTCCAAGACGCGCCCGCAAGATCTGCGCCATGAGGCTGGAAGCCAGGGTCTCCGTCAGGTGCCCTCGGAGCTGGGAGTTTTAATTTGGGTTAGGGTTTACTGTGGGGTTTAGGGTTTAGAGATTAGGGTTTAGGGGCTTAGGGTTTAGGGATATGGGTTTAATGCTGAGGGTTTTGAGGGGTTCAGGGCTGGGAATGAAATCTAGAGCCCTTGGGTTTCAAGGCTGGCATCTAGGCTGGCTTTAGGGACTGTGAGGGTCAACGGTAACAGGATGTAGCGGGGTTTCAGATTTTTGCGGCTGGCTGTATGGCTTCTGGGTTTTTGGGAAAGGGGGCGTGATGGCTGCATTACGACGCCCACCCTCGAATTGCAGACTGGATGCCGAGCGTGATAATGCGATCAAGAAGCTCGCCTGCATGAAGTCAGGGCTTCGTTGTAGGGTAAGGCACTGGACTTCTGAGAGACCAACCAAGTGCGATACTTGTCATCCGCGCAATACACCGGCCTAAATAATTAGAACAAGATTTGGGGCCCATTATGCTATAATTGTAATAAGTAACCCCCAAAATAATATTGGTTGTTACAAAGGCCCCCATCCTAAATTCCTGTACCTGACGAAGCCCAAGCCAGGAGAACCCGAGAAAACAACAGACAGTCACACGCGGTGCAGCAAAAAAACCTAAAAAAGACAGACCTAGATCCACAACCCCCCCGAAGCCTATAAACCCCATTCGAGCCCTACCTAGAGGCTCCATAATAGTTCCTTTTCGAGGTTCATACATAGAATCCTATAGGGTAATCCCAAAACGGAACTACTATGGAGCCTTAGGTAAGCTCTTCAACTTCAAGCTGGAAAAAATGAGAGCTTTCTGCCTCTTCATTATTCAGGGTTGCATGAATAGAACCAAATCCTAACTAGGTTGGCCTATTCAAGCCTTGAAAAATTTTAGTAAATAATATCCTCTTAAGCCCAACAAGGGAACATGTAAAATGCCCAAAGCCCTACCTAGCTAAACTCTGAACCCTGACCCTGCGAACGGCGGCCTCCCGAACACCTGGGAGAGGGAAGCTCGGGCTTTGGGGCTTTCGTTTACAACACAGGTTGACTAGGATACCCAGTAACCTAAGAATACAAAGGCCTCTCTTTTTGGTACTGGGTAACTTTATAAGGAACCTAGGACTACAAAAAGGGAATAAGGGTACTACTGGAGATCCTAGTTGAAAAAGGGGCCTTGCGTTTACGGTCCTGCCAATAGGGTGCTAACAAAAACTGCAGAGTTTGGTGTCGGTTTGTGGTTTTACGGTGTTTGGGTTGAAATTGCAAACCCGAACTATTCTTATCACTTATTGTAGGCTCACAATTTGTGGAGAATCCTTTCACCCAAAAGCCCCGAGCCCCCAAAACAGTATGGGAATTTCCGAACATTAGGGGTACCTTATTTCGGGGGTCCTTATCATAAGGATCTATATTTGGGGTACTAGATTAGGGTCCCCTATTTTCGGAAACTCCCATCTCTTCCAATGCAGGGGCTGGGAGGCCCCAAAGTAGTTCCTTTTGGGGGCTCGTATAAAGAATCCTATTAGGTAATCCCCAAAAGGAACTACTTTGGGGCCTATGGGTAAGCTTATTGGGCCGTAGTGGTCTCTGAGTGGACTCTCGGTGTCTTGGTGGTCTCGTGCTGGCTTTGTGGTGGTCTCCTGGCGGTCGTGATGGTCGTGGTGGTTGTCTTGGTCATCCTGGTCGTCATGATCACCGCACCGTGGTGCTCTATCACTGTTTGGGGATCTATGCTGAAATAATTCCAAACTCGAAACCCCTGACCCGCATGTTCTGCATGGACCCCCGGCGGCTTGTACAGGTAGTGACGATGGGAATCCAGAAAAGCCAGTGGGAGTAGGAGGGGGACTATTGGTAGCCCTCGTTGATAAGATCTCGGATGTAGCATTGCTTTCTGCAGCACACTGTATGTACGGAATGAAAGCAGTGTAACCACACGAAAAACCCGATGCCTTCCAGTATGGATGGATCTTTAGTAGCCTAAATTACACCCGGAAGCACTAACCCCCAAACTTCTAACGAAACCTCGAAGCTAAGTCGCAGCTCCATGACGAGATATATGAACCGCTGGTCCTCGAAGACATCGATGAGCTTCAGGATGTTCGGGTGATCCAGGGACTGGCGCGAGGGGTTGTCGGCATTTCCTGAACCCGGAATAACCTACTTTTTTCGGGCGTGTGAAAGGAAACCATAGTTAGGAACCCTAAAACGCAGGTTATGCAGGGTTCAGGTCGGGTTTGGGGCTTATGGGAAGAGCTGCGCAATCAAGCCCAAAGCCCCATTTGGAATTGTCCCCAAAACCGCAAGACCCCTGGACCTGGGGAAACTTGTGGGTGGTTGTCAATATTAGGGTCCCTTTTTGGATCCTTATTATCATACGGCATCTAATATTTAGGGTACCCGAAAAGGGACCATAATTTTGTCAACCACCCTTGTTAAAAGCTTTAAGCTCACGCGCACAGCTCCTAAACCCCGAAACCCAGTACGTAGGTGGTGGTCTAAGTCTGGCTCGGAAGACTCTGAAGAACCTACTTTCTTAGAAGGACTTATAGGGGGCCTTTCTTAGAAGGACTTATAAGGGAACTTTCTTAGAAGGACTTATAAGGGGCATCATATTTCAAGGTGAAGATGGGATGGTTGTTGATGAGGGACCTTGGCTGGGCCCAGGATTCGGGTTGCTCCACCGAATCCCAGAACCCGGCGATAACCTGCGGCTGGTTTCGGGTCTCGGGCTTTCGGGGGTCAGGGCTCAACACCCCTACTGATTGGAAAGCTTTCCTGCTCATCGACGGGGCCATAAGTCTGTCTATATTTTGTCTGCATGGTGTTGTGGGCAAAAAAATTCTCAAAAGGCAGCTGTCCTCAAACTATATAGAGGGGTCCGTTCCTCCCGAGCTTCAAGGTGTCTGTCTGCGTGTATTGTGAAATCCTGAAAAACTACGAACAATACGCCTTGGAGTATGCTATTATACCTACAACATGAGATACTATTTAAATTTGAATACTTACCAACAGCACTCCTTAGGGTCATTTTGTTAAAGCTACAACATGAAACCCTGTGAAAATGACGAAAGCCATGAAAGCCCTTATATTGCCTTCATGATGCGTATTTCCCGGTTCAGGACGTCAATGTCCGGCCACTTGTTCCGGAAGATCCTTGACAAGGCACCCGCTCTTTTGCGCGATTTAGGTTCAGGGCAGCTCCGGTGTGGCGTACGGCACGGTTTAGTGGTGTATAGGGCTCTGCGCCTAGGTTCAGCAGGGCATCATGCCACATTTTAGTAACAAACGCAAAACTGACTAACAAAACCAGGCATGAAGCCTGGCGGCTCAGGAATCAGCGTCTATCACACCCTAATGGCTTCGGGCCAACACCAAGAAGTTTCTGCACCAACTCCTCGACATTGAACTTCGTAGACTAACCCTGTATACCTAAGTCCAAACCCTCCCTCAAGCGAATGTGATAGGGGACGCTGATGCTTGGGTGTTTTTGGCCTGGGTGTGGCGAACAACATGCCAAAACAATGAGTGCAGAAGAAACCGGCTAGTTCTCAAACACTGTGCTTTTAGGGTCTTACTGCAGTCAGCTCACGAAAATGCCCAATTGCTCATCACCTGCCCCCCCTCCCCCCAACGAAAACAAAAGAACACCATTCCTTCACCAAGGGGTCCTTACACTGAAGTGCAGAATCCAAGGCCCTCGACATGCATAAAATTGAGCGATTTACTTAAAGTTGCACTCTCTTTCTAACTCAGTAAAAACAATAATAGAAATAACGGGCTTTCGGGTGTCTTGTTTAAATGTTTTAAACGCACTGACAGCGCCCTAAGCCCTGAACCCCGAGCCCACTGCCAACAAGAAGCATCTTGATCGCATACTCCACGCCTGCAAGGAGGTTCATGGGTATCTCGTGGGGGTATAAGTAAGGCAACTACAAGGGAGGGAGGGAGAGAGAAAGAGAGTGAGCATTTCCACATACAGTTTGTAACGTAACCCTTCTCCTCGCATGGCTTGCGAGTCATGCGGGGGCCCTGAAGCCTGAAGCGGAACACAGAACCAACAAACCTTCGAAAGCCGTGGGGCCTTGGGCCTTGGACCATGGAACCCTATATACCCTAAACCCTAAACCCTATACCCTCAAACTCAAACCCCAAGTCCCTGAGCCCGAAAGCCCTACAGCTAAAAACCCGATCCCTGGAACCAACCCCGCTCAGTACAAGGAAGTCTATTGCTAACCACGCTAAACCCTAAACCCTAAACCCTAAATCCCTGACGTATTGATTCTGATAGTTGGCAATCAGATAAGCCCACGGAGGGTACTTTACTCAACTACCCAGCTTTCGGCAAGAGCCTCTGGCCTGTGGACTTTCGCACGGCCTTGCAAACCGTGCCGAAGGACCCAGTGCCCAGCCGATCCGTCTGAAAGGCATAGTACTGTCCTCAGGCTGAGGTGGCGAGCGAGGTGCCAAGCTGCGATGAAGTTGAGGCCACCGCTGAACCCGACTGAACAAACACACGCGGGACACATGTGCACACATAGATACATATACACACGTGTGCTTGCATACATACACACATCCATCCATCCACCCATACAACCAGCCAGTCACCCGCCCACGCATGCATCCACCCATCCACCCATCCACCCATCCACCCATCCACCCATCTACCCACTCACCCACCCACCCACCCACCCACGCATGTACAATAATAACAATAATAAAAACATACTAACAACAAATATAATGAATGAGAATATAATTACAGACTTTCAAAAATGAAAAAACAACAAATGAAATATTAAGACAATGACTTAAATAACAATAAAAATGAAAAATATGTAACTGTTAAGACAACTTAAAATGAATGAGGAGATATGAAAGGAATAGGAAAAAACAACTACTGATAAAATAGACGAACTATTGGTACATTATTTTCATTTCAAATTCAAGATAATTTTCAAATCTTCGAACAATTAAAATCTAGTGTAGGATATGGTGATAAACTTGCTGAAAACACAATTAACAATGTCGTTAAATCGATTATAAGGATATTTTATAACTCCCATGAAGAATGGAATATAATGGAAATATGAGAACTAGTGCTACAAACTTGGGTTACAAATCATCCGAATATGAATACATGAAAATATTCGAAACTCGATATAAATATTGAATATAAAAAAAGATACTTTTGATTTGTTAAACATGAAATATTTAGAACCGAATGAAAGATAAATAAAACGCAATTAGCTTGTTCATCCTGTCTGTACAACAATTTCAAGACAACAAGAAATTGCAATGCATGTGCGTACAGCAACGCAACACCTAGTGCGATTCCTATATGTTTGACGTATTGCAAAAAATCTTGCGTCTTACATGGAGTGCACTGGCACTGAGTCATTCACTCTTATGCAAAAAACAACTGCAGTTTTGACTGCTCAGTTTCGTGTCCACCGTCTGATAATTGTTTGACTGTTTCTACTACTCTCTGCTGTCCTTGTCGTCTTCGCAACAGTTCCTGTCGTCTTCGTCCGATCCCCTCGATTTTGGTCTACTACAGTATTAGATGGCAGGTCAGGCGACTCAAAACATCACAGGCTTCCGTTTACTTTAATTATTAACCCAGCCCCTGAATACTGAACCCTCAACGCTACGCCCCGAGCCCCAAAACCGAGAGATTGTAAGGCAAAGATGCTGATCCTTCCACTGTTGCTTTCCGGAAGACCCCTGCGCAGCTGTGCTTCGGTTCCCTAATTAATTACGCGATGGTTCGGACTGTTGGAACACTAAAAGCCAAAGTTGAGTCAGTGCAGCTGGTTGTTGCTTCAAAGCTGATTCCCAACCTCGTTAAAACCTTGACGCCTCCAACCCACGAACCTGTACACAAAACCTTGAACTAACGGGGTTCCCTTGGCTCTTTAGCTCCTTATTAAGTAGGGATTATCATCACCCTTGGCTCCTTAGCTCCTCCAATATGATTGGCTAGCTTGTCCTGCTAGAAGTCCATGCTGGAGTTTGCACGGGAAACAGCAAGCTCTGGCCTCTAGCACGAACAGGTCATTTGTCCGGGCCCTGTGCAAACAGCCTCCCCAAAACCTCAACAGACCGTCTGGCACGCTATAGCAGACAACCAAACCCCAAGACGATCAAGCCACAGACCCGATCATGAAGATGTCTAACCCTACAGTAAACCCTGAACCCTAAACTATAACCTGAACCATGAAACCTGAAAGCCCGAACACCCCTTACACCAAAAGCCCGGAAGACTACATCATAAACTGTAGCTTCGACCGTGAAGGAGGGCAGAAAGCTTTCTGGTTTTAGGAGATTACGGAAAAGACCCTGATGGCTCAAACTAACACTTGCTCTTCAGGCTTGAGGGTTTAGGGTTTGGGGTTCAGGGTTTAGGGCCTAGGGTTCAGATTGTGTGGAGGGTATGGGTTTATGGGTTCAGGGTTGTCCCGTAAGGTTGTGTCGCTGTCAGGCTTTGGGGCGTTCACACGGGATATTCTATTCAAGATCACCGCGGGGAAGATTTAAACAGCTGCTGGGCCCCCTAGCTTGAAAACCTCAACTCGTTTAGGGGCTTTCGGTTTCGGGCTCTTGTAAGGGTTTACGTCCATGTTTTCGTGTTTCCCAGCCATCTTACAAACGTTCACCCCATCTTCCGAGACGACAGAACGACCACGGCATGCTGCGTCCTTTCTTGACGAAGAAGCTATAGAGACATCCGGAGCACGTCCAGTCTTAGCAGCGGCGCGGTTTCAGCCCTACCTTAATCCCGCAACACGCCTTAACACCGGGGCCCGGCACACAAAAGACGAAATCCAAAAGCAGGCACCCAAAACCTAAGGACAACTTTAGGGCCATCAATCCCAAAACCTTGGCAGGGATATGGTTTGGGGCATAGGGAGTGAACCCCAAACCCCGAAGCCCAGTTTTCAACACAGGGTGCCTGGAGCGCTCTGCCTGTCCGTCCGACCGCAAGAGCCGCACCTCGGGTCTTCGCGTTCAAAGATTTAGGAATTTAGGAGGCTGTAGAGCTTTCGGTTGTCGACAGCTTGGTGGGAAAGGGGATGCAGGGACAAGCGGAATGCAGACAAGGGGAAAGGAAGGATGGGGGATGGCAGGGAGAGGAAAGGGAATGCATGGTGGCATGGTAGTGCACGGCAAGGCAGCGCAAGGCAAGGGGCACCGAGCAAAGCAGGGGAGGGCAAGGCACAGCTAGCAAGCATGACAGGACAAATCAAATCAAGGCAGCGAGACCACAACAAAAAACGGAGGACCATCTGGCGTAGGCTGGAGGGCTTCAGGGCTCGGCGAAGTGTGAAGAATTGTGAGGGGTGTAGCAGAGAGCTCTTGGGTGTAGTCGTGAGCTCCCTAAACCCTTAACCCTAAACCCTAAAGCCGCGTGTCACCAGCAATGAAACTAACGAGGATAACGAAGACGACAGCAGCTGCTACTGCTACGGTTGATGATATAAATCCTGCATGACCTTAAGGACCCTAAACTATGGGAATTATGGTATATTCCCCATTATTATGGGTTATGCAGGATTTATATCATCAACAGAACCACTGCCACTACAATTCCACCACCACTGGTACTGCTGCAATAGACTAGAACTACACCACGCAAAACACAACTACGACGACCGGGACGACGACCTCTGCAGCAACGGCGACAACAAACTGCGACGACGACGCTTTCTATTACTAAGACTGACACTGCCCAACCTCTCATCACCCTAGTTCTAAGCCCAGGCGTCGAAACGTTACTTCTTGCGACACTTTGAAAAATAGCTTTGTCCCCCAGACGCCCAAACCCTAAACCCGGAAGACACAGGCCACGAAGCTACCGCAAATCCTGTACCTGGATCCCCCGAAACCCCATCAACCCGGAAGCAAGCCGACCTGGACCCCAAAAGTATCTAGAATAACAACCTTTTTATTGGTATGGAATTTGGGGGGTCTGGGTAGTATGTATCTGTACAATCTAGAACAGCCCCACCATGCAGCACAACACTAAAAGGCCGTTGATCGACCCTGAACTTTAAACGACACTTGAGCCAAACACTTCACAACATCTTCGCTATTTTTACTCACATTGACTTAACATGTAGAGGTAAGAGGCTTTATGGTGTTATCCGTATGCCTACAATTGACATAAAAATGGGTGGTTGTCAAAATTATGGTCCCTTTTGGGTCCATAATAATATGAAATGGGCCATTATTTTACCTACTTTTGAGGGTCTAGGTACCCTTAAATCATAATATTCAGGCCCCTATAGTTTAAGGTATATTCCTTAATTAAGGAATAAACCTTAAATCATAAATTTAAGGCCCCTATAACTTAAGGTATATTCCTTAATTAAGGAATATACCTTAAACCATAATATGTTAAGGCCCCTATAACTTTAGGTATATTCCTTCATCAAGGGGTATATTGGCTATAACCTAAGAATAAAAAGGCCGCCCTTTTTGGTATTGGGTAACTTTATAAGGAACCTAGGACTACAAAAAGGGAATAAGGGTACTACTGGGCATCCTAGTTGGGCTCTCTGGGGCCCGCTTTTCTGCCTGCCTTCGCCTGGCAGAACTTACAGATGCCACGCCAGCATGCCATAGGCTCGGCTCCATGTGGGTGGTTAGGGTTCCTTTAAAGGGTACCATAGGGGTTCCTTTAAGGGATCTATAGGGTTTAGGGTTTTAGGGTTGAGGCGGAATGAGGGGTTCCGAAAATAGATGTGGGAGCTTCCGAAGATTTGGATACCTAGTTTTGGGGTCCTTATAATAAAGGTCCTACTGTTTTGGGAACTATATAAGGGTCCATGTGGGTAGTTGTCAACATTATCGCCCATTTTTGGGTGCGGGTGGCAGGCTTCGGGCTGCGGGTTTTGGGCTTAGGTCCTAGTATAGAGTCTCGGGGTGTCCCCATATGGGTGGTTGTCAAATTATGGTCCCTTTTTGGGTCCCTGATATAGTAGGGTACTTAAGAAGGGACCCTAATTTTGACAACCACAGATGTGGGTGTGGTGTTTCTTGTTTAATCAGGAACCCCAAAATAGTACAGGTAAAGGTAGTTATTATTGAGGCCCCTATACTGTGTAGAACCCTACTATAGATGCCTTCTAGACCCTTTGGCAACCCTTTACAGGGAATCCTATTCCAATTACTAAGGCACCTACAAGTACTTGCTTCGGTTTAGGGGTCGTGAGCTTACCGAGCTTTACAGTCCTGGTGGGCAGAGGAGGATTGGATCGATGTGGGTTTAGTTTAGGGTCTTAGGGTTTAGGCTTAAGGTTTTGGATAATTTCCGCCTCTGGCGCATCTTTTCTTCAACATGGAGGGGCAAGAAATGCGAGACCTCGGGGTGCTCGGAGGTTCTGGTCAGGGACCTACTAGCGGCTCTCAAGCACAAGAAGCTCCAGCTGTCTCAAGTGAGAGGGTACCTGTCACATGCGTGGCCATCAGCATCAAAAAAAGCTGCTCGTGCAATCCAACATGTGATGAGACAAGATGAAAACAAGCCATGTCTAACATCGCCCGTCCGTCCGTCTGTCTGAGCACCTGTCCAGGTGTGCCGTGCTGCACCGGTTGACTCCACTACGGCTACACTTGAGGGTTTAGGGATCATAAGGGTGATCATAATAGCAGTAGCGAGAACACTAGCAATAATAATGACAACGACAACGTCACGACAATGTCAATAACAATAAAAACAGTTACGATAACAATATCAATACCAATAGTAATCACAACTGCAATGTTGACAGTAATAGAAACGGTAGTAGCAATAACTACAGTACTAGCGACAGTAATGTTATAGTAATTGTTACTGCAGTAGTAATAGCAAGAAACATCATACTTAATCATAATCATAATAGCAGTATACGAATACCAATAAACAATCGTCTTAGCCATCATAACCACGTTAGCAACAATAAGGTCAATAATTGTATAATCATGACAGCCAGCGTAAGTGCAGCAGAACTTGCGGCGGCCACTACGCGTGTTTTGTCCCGGCATGGCATCCGAGGAGCAACTGTGCAAACAGCCAGCCGCGATGCTGTGTGCTGCTCCAAGAAGGTAGTCTTTGCTTGATTTACTCAAAGGTGTCGAAAGTTGATGTTGCCACATGTGTTTCTGAAGCAACTAGCTTACCTTTGTAGAACATGAATAACATAGTCCAGCATAGCTCGTGCTGAGCAGACCTTTCACGGCTGGGCTAGTTTCCCCATCGTTAATGCACGCTTCTGTCGACGAGAGCTGCAGCTGAGCGACTGAGTGCATGTACTGGGGTGGGCAGGCCTTGATTCCTGCAAATCCAAGCTGAAACTGAAGCTAGTTAGTACGATCTTTGGGCTTAGTACGATAGAAGCAGTTAACCGAAACCCTGAGCTACTTGACAGAAAGAGGTCGCCAGCTTCAGCAAGTGGATCGTCAGTGCGTTGATTCAATCGCACGCGTATTGGGTGAAAGCACCGCATAGCTGTTGCATCACCTTGGCCAAAACCTCAACCCTAACCTCCTGATTCGCGAGCCTCGGGCAACACCTGCAAGCAGACAAGAAAACATGCAATCACCCTAAAACTTAAACCCCATCATCAAGATCAACCAGTCACCCTGCACACCCCCTGAGCCTTAAACCACCAAAACCCCAATCCCCAAATATCCCTGCACCTGCCGTGCACTGTGCTTTCGGCAAAGTATCGGGTTTATGGCTACGTTCTTGAAGCTTTGGCTTCGGGGTTCAGCGCTTTGAGGTCTAGCTCGGCTTGGAATTGGGGGTAGACGGCTTCAGGGTTGCAAGCCTCGTAGCAAATGCAATCACATGAGTTTTTCTTCAGAACCCAAATCCACGCTGTCCAAACTGTAAGCCCCACGAGCAGCGTTGCTACTTCACCCACACCATGACCTGAAGGTCTTCTCATCTTCCATCCATCCTCTCATCATCCAAAGACTCTGCAAGACGAAAACGCCCAGCAAGCCTCTGAGTGAATCACAATCGGAGGGGAAAACGTCGACCAGGTCTGCATGCTTCTTCGAGGTCGATGCAGATGCGGGGTTATGGACATTGTGGCCACGAGTCCCTGTCGTAACAAATTCATCGTGGATGAAAAAACTAGTATAGAGGGTTTGAACAGCTAAACATCGCTTTCTTAGGGCTCCTTGATAATCTTAGCAAAAGTATAGAACCCCGGAACAATAACCCAAGTGAAGCAAACACAAGCAAGTAATCAACACTGAGACTTCTGCTGCCTTCGGCTACACAAACGGCAAAGGCTGCATACGGAGTTTACACGGATGGGCAGGCCGGTATGCCGGACATCCAGTCGAGGTTGTTGAAGTTGCGTGCAGGGTATGGGACGGTACAGAACAGAAACATCGACCCAATGCCAACATGCTTCTGACCTGAAAGTAAAAGCCAGAAAGTTGGAATATGATTATCCTAAATCCTAAACCCTTTATGGCAAATTATAGGGGATCCTACCCTGAAACCATATTCCAACTTTCTGGAGTTCCCTGTAGTGTTATCTCGGTGGGTACCACCGAGGCCTTTGAGGCAATGCCTTGGCCGCCAAGAGCCTATCCCCAAGGGTCCAAAGGACCCGGTTTAGGGTTTAGGGTTAAGGGTTTCGGGGAGGTACTTGGGTTTAGGGTAGTAGTTGTGTAGCTTAATATTTGGGAGAGTATATGATTATTGGGTACTTGGACCCTTAGGGTATCCTTTCGACACGTCCAAAAAGAAAGCACAATGAGGAGCCCCCAAAAAGTAGGTTGTTAGGTAGGGGTTAGGATTAAGCAGGGGAGCCGCTTCGGGGATATAGACCCTCTTTAAGGGATCTCCCGAACACTAACTAGGAATAGGGCTAAGGTAGGCAGTAGCTCGGAGTAGCTTTCTCGAAGAATACATGCAGACCTCGCTCTGGCGGAGCTTGGTAGCGGAGCTGGCACGTGGTTTGCAGCAGTAACTTACTTGCGTAGTCCATCAAAGTTCGGTCTTTGTCTCTATGCGCATGTCTGTGTGTGTGGGGAGGGAGGGAGAGAGGGAGAGAGAGAGAGAGAGACAGCGCGACTGAGAGACTGAGACACAGAGGCAGGGAAAAGAGAGAGAGAGAGAGAGTGAGAGAGAGATGAGGAGAGAGCAAAAAAAAAAAGGTGTGAACTCGGACTTTCAGAAGCTACGAATCCACATCCGACAGCCGAATTAGATCGTTTAGGGTTTAGTCTGGACCTCAAAGGTATGTACAATGGACGCATTTTATAGGTTTTCACCAGCATTTTACCTACTTTTGGGGCTCGAGGTATGGGTTAAGCCCGAACATGAGATCGACGCAAAAGCCCTGATCTGCGCCACGCGCGCAGCTCATTCTGAGACTGTATCGGGTCCTGAGAGCCTGTGACTGCAGACCCGCTCCTTTTCCTGTCTGTGTATGGCTTAGGGTTCAGGGTTTAGGAGTAATTACGAAACAACCCCTAAATCCCGAAACCCGGAACCCTAAATCATAAAACCTGAAACCCTAAAACCCTAAACCCCTACCTAGTCCCTCAAAAGTAGGTAAAATAATGGCCCAAACCCTATAGAAGGCTATTATTCTACATACTTTGAGGGTCCAGGTAGGAGTATCACTACGGTCTGGGCAGGCGAAAATAAAACCCGACTGCCAGGCCGACGACCTATTCACTAAACCCTGTTTCCTTAAAAGGATGAAGTTGGCTCCAGAAACTCTATACCCGGGGCTGTAAGCCCCGTAAAACTCCCGGAAAAGGTTTAGGACTGCATCACGATGTTCACGCCCACGCTCGCGAAGCCCTGAATCAGATCCTGCTTTCGAAAGGTTCATGCGTGTTCGATCACTTTCTTACCCTTCCCTAGATTGCGACGGGCTACCTGTCAGCATGCATTGAGTATAAACTTTTAGAACAGGTTCAAGGTTACATCTTCGACTGTAGGCATAAGCTTGGAATTAATCCGCATTTTCTCGGCGAAGTAAACCAATAAACAATAAACTCTTTCCCAAATCGTCTCATGAGTGTGCGGGGAAGCTCTTGGGGTTCCGATTTCATGGAAAAGATCACAGAACTTCTGTACGGTTCTATTCTAGGGGCCTTCATCATTGGAATAGGGTTTGGGGGTATAAGAAATACCCAAAGGCCCCAAAGTAGTTCCTTTTTGGGGTTCGTACACAGTAGAAGCCCAAAACTTGGAAACCCAGAGCCTCATTCCTTAACAGTACTGCAAAGGGAATCCCAGCGCTATTTGGCGTTTATCCGGTTTCCAACTTTCTAGTAGAAGCCAGAAAGTTGGAACATGATTATCCTGATGCTCTTAGGGTAAAGTATAAGGGATCCTAGCACTAATCCTCCTCAAACCATGTTCCAACTTTCTGGCTTCTACTGTATAGGGTTTACTGTATAGAATCCTATAAGGCAATCCCAAGAAGAAACTCCTACCCAGACCCCTCGACTACCCTCTTCTATACCCTAAATGCCCACTATTAGGGACCATAAGGCTTCCATTAAAGGGCCATTCAAGGGGCTTGTATGGGGCCTCCCTGCATTAGGCTTCGGGTTTCAGCTCTGAATTTGGGGTCTCCATGGTTTCAAGGCTTGGCGCTTCAGAGCCCCTGGAAGCGAAACCGAGAATTGGACTGGGGCTTGGGGTTTAGGGTTTAGGGTTTAGAGTTTAGAGTTTAGGGTTTAGAGTCTGTAGGGTTTAGAGTTTAGGGTTTAGGGTTTAGGGTCCAGCGTTTAAGGTGAGCGCTCAGGGCTTAGGGTTCAGGGCTGAGAGCCGTGGCTCGTGGGGTTTTGGGATGTAGGCACATACGGACTACAAGGGAGTATAATTACGACTAGCTAAGAAATACTCCGATGATTTGTGTTGAAGGTACGAATCCTGAACCTTAAAGTGCTGAAGCCGTAAACCCTAATACTCTAGGGATCTAAAGACTCAGCTTATTCAGGCTTTCGGGCCCAAAGACCATACTTTGTAAGGCTTTTTGGGCTGTTTTGATCCCTATACGGATTAACGGCCCTACTCCCTAAACCCTCTCCTGAATCCTTGCGTACTACACAAGGGCAATCTCTGAAACCCAGCACTACCTGGCTCGGGGCTGAGGCACCGCAAACCTATGTTGTGATTAATACGTTATGGTATATGGGAGTTTCCGCTGGCTCGGGGCTGAGGCACCGCAAACCTATGTTGTGATTAATACGTTATGGTATATGGGGGTTTCCGAAAATAGGGGACCTAAATGTAGTACCCTAAATTGTAGGATCCTCATTATAAGGGCCCAAATGAAGGTACCCCTAATGTTTTTGAAAAATCCCATATGTTGCAGTTTATGACAGCATAATGGGGAATTCATGACAATATTGTCAAATATTCTGGAATCCTTTCGCCCGACACCAAAGCTCACCCCCGAAACTCGTCTAGCGCGTAACGTCGCTCAAACCATTATGGAGCCACATGCAGCCTCAGTCAAGTCCAAAGAACCCCTTCGTAAGGTTTAAATACCATCCAAACAAGTAGCACCTTAACCCCGAATAGCCTACCTTTTTAAGGACTTATATAAGGAAATCAAAATAGGGAGCCCTAAGAAGGTAGGTTCTTTGGGGTCCAGGTAGGTGTCACGGCGAAGTAAACTTCCCTAAGCCCGAAATCCTGGCGGAAACCCGACACCCAAAACCGTTACCCTAAACCCTAAACCTCAACCCTAAACCTCCTAAACCCTAAACCCGAAGCCCAAAACCCACAAATACACCCGAAACACAAAATCCCAACCCTAAACCCTAAACAACCCTAACCCTAAACCCCAAGACCCAAACATAAGCCCGAAACAAAAAACCTATAGATCCCTTAAAGGAACCCCTATAGCGCCCTTTCAAAGGCCCCCTAAACCCAAAAATCAACTTTCCGTCCCCTAAACCCTAAACCCCAAACCCTAAACCCAAAAATGAACGTCCGCTCCTGAAGATTCAACCCGAAGGCCAAAAACAGAAACAACGAAACCCTAAACCCTAAACACAGAATGAACGTCCGCTCCTGAAGATTCGGGCTCCGCTGGGCGGCCATGGTGGACCAAATAAGCTCGTCGCCCACGTAGATTTCAAACCTCAGGGTTTTGGGGTTTCTTAAGGCTCCTTAAAGGGATCTACGGGGGTTCCTTTAAAGGGATCCATAAGGGATCTAGATAAGGTTTAGGGGTTGAGGGTTTTAGGGGTTTAGGGGCTTAGGGGTTCAGGGTTTTAGGGGTTTAGGGGTTCAGGGGTTCAGGGGTTTAGGGGTTCAGGGGTTTAGGGAATCAGGGGTTTCGGGTGGTGTGATTTCAAACCTTTGCGGGGATGCTTTTTCGACCTTAACCCTCTTCGACTCCTAGAATAGGGTTGGGGTTCGGATTGATGAGGTTTACCTAGTCCATCAAATGTAGGTAAAATAATGGCCCAAACCCTATACAGTAGAAGGCTATTATTCTACATACTTTGAGGGTCCAGGTATGGGTTTAGAGTGAATACTGGATTTGGGCTGGGGTTCGGGATTCAAGGTTTGGGGTAGGTTCTTAACCTTTCGTGGCTCAGAGTTCGTGCTTCGGATTGCCAAACGTTCCATCTATCGACTCGGATTCTCGCGGAGCTTGGGCAGGCTAGACATTAAGTATGCCAACAGTTGGTGAACAAAAGCAGGTACTGGGTTAGACGAAACATGTGCACACATAAAATATCTTTACTTTACTCATTCATGGCAGACCAGCTAAGCTACTATAGGGGCCTGAATAATCAGAACAGGGTTTTGGGGCCCATTATACTATAATTATAATAAGGAACCCCCACAATAGTATAGGTACTTATTAAGGCCCCTACATTACCCAAAACCAAAGTTTATGAACTCATCCTTCGAGGTTATAGGTTAAAACCAAGCATTGCATGGACTTTTGGGGGTGGGGGTCTGCTCAATACGACCGGCAAAAACACACGACACACAACCCAGGTTCCTGAGTAGCCCCATAGTATGGGTACGCCTTATTGTTCCTACTATTCTGTTTTAGTATGGAGACCCCTATATAAAAAATCTCAGGAACTTGGACCCTAAACTCTAAACCCTGAACCCTAAACCCTAAAACTTGAACCCTGAACCCTAAACGACAAAGCAGGCTCGTGGGCTGGGGTCACCACGCATTTGTCTTTGTGAGAGCGCCGGCGAACATGTTCGTCCTCAGTCGTGCTGTCGCTGTCGGAACCAGGTTATGGGCTGCTGCAGCTGTACAAATACTAGCTACACTATGGCCTTAATATTTCGAACACTGAATTGGTTTATCTATTGGGATACAAATATACAGGGACTGTCGGAATATATTATAAGTATATATAGGAACTGTCGGAAGGTACTGCTACACATTGCTACTCTCACTATCCCAACCCTTCCATATCAATCGTACCGCGTTCCAGCAAGATCTCGATGTGCCAGGCTGTCGCATGCTGTTTGCATACTCTACCAGCGGTGGCATTTCAAGGACGACATGGCGAAACGTTGCCTCGCCCGAATCTGAACAATATCGCTTCCCCAAACCCGTATCTACCCGGCTTTTCCGAACTGAGCCGTTAATCCCGAAAAACCGCCGTTACGGTTTATCGTACACTCTAACGTCCATTCCCTGTCACTACAGTCACTATATAGATGCCTAACCAGGGGGCGAAAGTATAAACTTGTGTTAGATAATGGTTCCTTTGAGAAAAAATACTCCGAAGCACAGTAAAGGTGTCTGAGGTCGTGGCACCATGAACAGCCCGAAAATGGCGGACATCTTGTTTTCGCGAATCTTGGCAGGTTGGGAGCCCGAAACAGAAAACGAATACACGGGAATCAATGATAGTCGGTTCCTTTACAGGGGTCTGTCAGTGGTACTATGAAGGCTTCATCAGCTGTTCCTTTTTTGGGATTCAACTTTGGGATCCTATTAAGGTAATCCTAAAAGGGAACTACTATGAAGCCTATGGGTATAGCTACAACCTCAAAAGGCTCCACAAAAACAAACACGTAAGAGTGGCCAAACTCGAACGATCAGCGGGATTGCTTGGGAAGTAGCGATTGCGTGAGTGAAGGCAGGAGAAGCAATAACATTCGGCCTCGGTTGTTCTTGGATTTCCTGGTTTACCAAATAACTTGTGAATACTTGCGCAGCAGAAAGAGACTGAATCTCATGCGGCCAGACTACTCCCCAGAGAGCCCAATAATGTTGACCTAGGATTAATAATCCCCCTACGATTAAAGGCGGCCTGCGGGCGGCTCCGGCCCCAATCTGTACTACTTTAAAGGCAGCACCCAAATAAGGATCGTTTTTTGCAGAAAACCCCCCACGATTAAACGCAACACCGTCTGGGGATCCAAAATTTCAAAAAGTGCTTCGAAGACTACTTTTAAAGGGGGCAAGACTACATTTAAAGGGCGTCTTGTCCTCTTTCAAGCGGTTCTTTCAAGGGCTACTGCTATTGCTACTGCCACTGCTACTACTGCTGCTACTACGACTACTACTACTAGCACCACTGTCTACTGCAATTTGGCTTCACGGGATTATTTGGGGGTCTGTGATCCTGTGGGGGGCCTGCGACCTTGACAACCTTGAGGGGGGGGGGGGGGGGGGGGGGGGGGGTTTATTAATCAGGGGTCAACATTACCCCTTAATTAAGGAATATACCTTAAATCATAATATCAAGGCCCCCATAATTTAAGGTATATTCCATGATTAAGGGGTATTGGGTTCTCTGGGTCTGTCCTGTGTTGATGTTTGGCTCCTCTGTGCCCCGTCTCACGTGCTGCGACTCCTGGGTGCTGGTTTGTTGTTCATTCTTTTGTGCTCTGGTTTATGCTGTCGCTTGTTGTTTGCTCTTTTGTGCTTTGTCTCTTGCGGTTTGACTCCTGTGTCCTGGGAAGGTGGTTGCCCTGTCTCATGCCGTCCATGCGATCGTTGTTCGCTCCTTTCTGCTCTGCCTCATGCGGTCGATCTCCGGAGTCCTGAGTTAGTTGTTGTTCGCTCTTTGTGCTCTGTCTCGTGGTGTTGTATTGTCGTTTGCTCCTTTGCGCTCTGTCAAAGGCGGTCGGGTTCCCGTGTCCGGGGTTGTTGTTGGCTATTTTGTGCTCTGTCTCACGCGGTCTGGACTTCTGTGTCCTGGGTTGTTGTATGCTCCGTTGTGCTCGAATACCTACCAAGGTCCAATCACGCTGGTAGACCCGAGACCTGGAATTGAAACCCTCAACCGCTGACTTCCCTGAAAAACGTGATAGGGCCTCTGTGGCAACAGCCGCATCTTTTGTGCAAAGTACTTTCAAGCTGTGGTGCCATCCAACATGGCACCGTGTATTGGGATTGCCACCTCATGCCGTCACTATCCAGCCACGAGCCTTCTTGAAAGGGCGAGCGAATGTGCTTGTGCACGGGACTAGGCATGAAAATTCCCTTTTGAATTCGGATGGTACACAGAACACACGAAACTTGAGATATGGGAGTTTCGGAAAATAGGGGACCGTAATATAACACCCTAAATAGTAGGATCCTTAATAGAAGGACCCTAGAAGAAGGTACCCCTAATTTTCAGTAGCTCCCATATCGGCGAAAAGGGCCCCGCGATTGTCAGAACGACACATGGTAAGCCCGGAGCTGCTTCGGGTAGAGCGTCACCCACAAGCAGGAGCATGCCTCCACACAGGAAGCCCTAAACTCTAAACCCCAAGTCCTAAACACTAGACTTTAAATCCTGGAACCTAAACCCTAAAACCTAAATCTTAAATCTTAAGCCTTAAAATTGGCATATGGGAACCCTGAGTCAGGATGATCTTCCGAGGATCGGGCCTCTGAATTCGAGAGGGTTTCGGGTGTGTAGGTTTTTGTTCAAACGAGTGACCGCGGCCGTTTAGGGCTTACCTCTAGCCGAAAAGACCTACCTTTTCAAGGAGCTATATATAGAAACCATAATAAGGAACCCTAAAATGGTAGGCCTTTTCGGCTACAGGTAGGGATGGCTATGCAGTATTTAGCATGAGGATAATTGCATGCAAAAAATCCTGGGGCAAAGCTTTTGCATTAAGAATTCCAAGGGTGTCTAGTGCAGGAATGCAATAGGCAACTACCGACATGTCAGGAGTTTCCTTGCAATGGCACCGTGCGAGAAATTGCCAGTGAAACGCTACCTCGGAGGCAGATCCTACAACCCAAAATACTCAAGCCCCAAGACGACCCGAAGGTACGTTTTGTTTTGAGGGTCTGTCTAATGAGCTTTCGTGTAGCATGAAGACACATCCAACAATATGATCATAAAAGATCCGTACTACTGCACCCTGGGACGTAAATGTGTTCAATTGGGCAGATCTTGCTGGAGTCTGGGACTTTGCGACCTCCGAAATTGTGCGTGTTCCGACCGTGTTTCTGAACGATTGTAGTTCTAGTCGAAAATTGGGATTCTCAGCGCCGTGGATATTAGCCCGTGAACCAGGAAGTGTTCCGATATCTGCTACCCCGCCCGAACCCCCAAGATACCGCACCTTCAGCAACACACACGCATACACCCAAACTAAGGAACTGTGCATGATGCCAACACGTTGTTTCAAAACGACGACCCAATTATGCACCAATGAGGCGCTTACCATGACCTGGCACAAAGCATGCGGCTCTGCTGACAGCTTTCACGGTGCACCTTGAGCGACCGATGATGACAAACACAAATGCTTGGCTCGAGCTTGCGACCAAAACTCATCGACTGAACAAGTAAGAATCTTCGATACTTCTGCAGCAGAGCATCCGTTAGGGAGAAATTCCAAGCCAGCACATCATCAAACCGTGACCGTGAACGAATCACATGGATAGCAGTCTCTTCGCAGGCCTATGAGGAGAATCTGCATGATGCTAACCTTGGCTTTGCGACTGTGGAAAAATACACAAAGGGACTGTGGATAAATTTTTAAAAAATAAGGAATATTCTGGTCCTAGGACTGAGGTGGAACAAAAAACTAACGGAGAACATCATGATCCTAGAAAGCACCAGACAAAACCCAATCGCAATCTCGCATGTGTTTGCTCCGTCTGCCTCTGCGTCTACGTTGTCATCGCACTGGAACATGTACTGGTATTTCCGGGCGGTTCCTGAACCTTTACTGTGTTATTGTAATGAGACCTCTACTTGCACTTCCTGATTGCATCTGGTATCCGACTAAATAACATAGGAGCCTTAACAATTAGAATATGGTTTTGTGGCCCATTATACTATACTTCTAATAAGGAGCCCCCAACACAATATTGGTATTTATTAGGGCCCCTTTCTTAATGCTGCTTTGGGGAAATACAAGGAGTTTTGGCAGGTCTGACATCCTAATGTTGGCGTGCGTGAGAAAGCTGTGAGGAACGGCATGACGAATTCTCCGTGGCCATAGATCTTGGGTCTCCATGAGGGGCAAGCATGCAACATGAAGAGCATGCCGGGCTAAAGCTGAAACGGACCAATCACCCCAAACCAAGCTTAAACTGCCTTAAACCCTATATCAACGCTGAACCCTGGACTGTAAACTCTACCTTAACCTCTTGAGGATTTTTAAAACAAAAAAAGGGAATCAGAAAAGGAGCCATAAAACTGTGGGTGAAGGTAACTCCAGGCTGCCTGAAGCCAAGTTGCAATGTTCGCATAGAACTGGGCGAGGGGTGGGGCGGGGTAGCCAGCGGGATGCACATTCAGAGGTACCGACGCGCGGCTTTGGATCAGCTGGGCTATCCTTGGCTGAAGGCTGCAGGGTCCAAGGTTTATGGGGCTCAGGGCTTGCGGTGTGCGGTTCAGAGTCTAGAGGTTCCGGTTCGCCCCCGAACCAAAAGCCCCAAACCCCAAGATTCCTACTAGTGAACACCGCATTCCGAGCCATCCCTCGCCCCAAACCGCGTGAGGCCCGCTCTAGCACAAACAACTTCGGGCCTTGCGGCTCCGCATCGTGGTTAAAAGGACTACCCATAGGCTCCATGGTAGTTCCTTTTGTGGCTCGCATTTAGGATCCTGCAAGGTCACCCCAAAAAGGAACTACTATGGAGCCTATGGGTACTCCCCCCAAACATCTGGGAAAGGTGCAAGTATCCGAATCTGAAGTTTCGTGGACTGAGGATTGATGTCTGCTCACGTTGGATGTCTGCACCCAGGCTTTTTGTTGACATAGGTGCCGAACACATCGACTGCTCTCCTGCTGCCAGGTTGCTGGTTGAATAGCCCGTTTGTGCCTGATGCAAGGTCTGCGGTGCCGATTGTCGGTGAGGTGCGATGGAACCCAACCAACACACAGCAAAGTGCGAATCTCGCAAGCCACCTCAATGCCCGCAAAGCAAATGCACACCCCGGTCGTGGGCTTCGGGTGAAGACGGCTCCCGGGTCTTGTTTAAATTTGAGTACAAGGGCCTGCCTGCTTGTACTGGGGGGTTACACTTAAAATACACAGACGGACTTGCAGTAAACCCCATAAAGTTGGAAACCGGATTAAGGCCAAATAGTGCTGGGATTCCCTATGTATGACTCTTAAGGATTGAGGCTATTGGGTTTCCAACTTTTGGGCTTCTACTTAACGACCTCAAAGATCTTTCCGGCGGGCTGCGATAACTTGGGTCTGGAGACCCGGAAGGGCGAACAGAACGACCACTTGGAAGGGACAGCGGGGGCGATACCACCCATAAACACCATAGGAGATTTCGTACTTTAGCCCAAGCAGCCCAAGCACTAGCAACCCCATGAACAACTCCGAAACCTGCTTGCACTGAGGGGTTTAAACTGGAAGGGGGGACGGCCTTTGCATTGTAACTTGAAAAGTCAGTGTTTCACCGACTTGATGAAATGCTTCAAGCGAACCGTCCCTAAACCCTGCCTGTACCCCAAATGTAAGCGAAATATTGGCCCAAACCTATAAAACGCTGTTATTCTACAGACCCCAGATGTAGGTCACATAGCGTCCCAAAAGCTTCTACGACATGCTTTGGGGTCCGAGTAAACCCCTACAATAACAACCGGCCCCCAGCCAGCCTCAGCTCTGGCAAAACTGGATGGTGCAAACCTCGCATCGGCTTTCGGAGTTAGGTGAAGAGGCTTTAGGGGCTAGGGTTTGGGGTTTGGAGGGTTTAGGGGTACTTGGATGTTCATGGGCTGTAAGTAGGGTAACTATGGTTATAAGCCCTCGTAGGTTTAACCGTTTAACCCTACTTATAACTGCCCATGAACCTGCAAGTAGGGTTTATGGTTTATACCAGTAGGTTTAAGGCTTTAGCGATGTCGGGAGCGGGAGTGAGAGTCCGTATACAAATACGCACACGCAAACTGTAGACCCCTAAACCCTACACCACATCGGTATGCACAACCCTGCATGTCACTCGAGACCTCAAGGAGATGGAAATCTCGTTGTGTTCATTCCGATGGGTTTCGACTCCAGGGTTCGGGGTTTATGGTCCGTGCTTAGGGCAGTTTTATGGTTTAGGTAGGGTCCTGCATCAAGATCTTCCCGTGCCAGCAGCACGGCACTGAATCGACTTTGCCGCCGGCTTCAGGGCATGAAACATACCATACACTGCTAGCGAAAAAGCGCCAACCGCAATCCTCAAGCCGATCAAACCCTTTTTGAGAGATAACAAAACCTTCTGTCTTGTAAGGTCCGCGCAACTTCGATATCAGGTTGAAACGGGTATAATAAACACATAGCACAAAAACGCCATGACAATTTCCCAAAGCCCAGAAATGCACACGAATTGCACCGGCGAGTGTCGGTGAACTAACGGGTGCTCCGAATCTTACCCGGGACGGTTTAGGATTTAGGCTTTACCTGGACCCTCATAGTATGTAGAATACTAGCCTTCTATAAAGTTTGGGCCATTATTTTACCTACTTTTGGGGGGTCTAGGTAGAGGTTAAGGGTTTAGGGGTTTGCGGCTTCGGAGTTTAGGGTCTAGGGGTTCAGGGGTTTGGGGGTTTTCACCCCAAACAGCCCCCAATACCCACTATTAAGGACCATAAGGGCTCTATTCAGGGGCACTTGGGGGCTTGGGGGGTCCTGGTAGGAGTTCCTTAGACCCTCAAAACTAGATACAAAAGGGCCCAACCGCTTAAAAAGCTATTATCCTACATACTCTTGGGGTCCAGGTAGCGGGCGGGGTTAGGAAGTGGTGACCTGACATCTGACCCATATGTAATTAACACGTTTACAGTCAGAGTCACATACGCTTCAATGGGTGCATATCTTGAGTAATAGCCCCTGACAAACGAGCACCTGGTCCGTTAGCCCCGATATGTCGAACAAGCAACTCTTCTTCGCCTATGATGCCGCGTAAACAACCCAATCCCAAAATCCGAAACCCTTCAACGGAACCCCGGTTTGGGCGCTGGCGTTCTTTGGGGCGGACGGCGCAGGGACGATGTGCTCAACCCAAAGAGAGTCCTGAACAGTAGGACGGTGTGGGGAGGAGCTCATGGGCTTGGCGCTTGGGGTTGAAGGGACAGGGGCGTGATGTTGGAGGTTTAGGTTTTGGATTAACCCAAAGGGTCCTATGTAGTCTGAGGGATCCGGGCTTAGTTTGTGAGACGCATCTCCAATACACCATGAAGCCTGCACCCGAAACACCCCAATGATCCCAACTCTCAACTCCACAACCCTAAACTTTACCTTGGGGGTTCAGCCGGAAACCGCAGGGCCCGAACCCAAATCCCCCGTTGAACATCTCTCCTAGGGTTTGTGCAAGGTTTAGAGCTGATTAATTTTGATGCTATGGCTCGGGACATTGGCTTCTGTTTCGGCTCGGAATGCGTGCATTGATGATTGGCGATACCCTAAGGCACCATAGTAGTTCCTTTTTGGGATTACCTCATAGGATTCTAAATATTAACCCCAACAAGGAACTACTATGGGGCCTATGGGTAAAGTGTGGAAGGTTTAGGGTGCCGGGTTCATGGTTTCAGGTCCAGGGGCATCCAACTTGAGGCCATCAGGTTCAGGATTGAGCCCTAAAACCGGTTTGGGTTTAGGGGGTTTGGGGTTTAGGGATTTAGATTGGGGTTTAGGGGTCTAGGGTTTAGGGTTCAGGACTGAACCCTCGAAACCCAAACTCAGGGCAATAAAAGAACGTAATATGTAAACCAGCACCGACACTTCCATCCCTACTAAAGATTTTCTGGTGCATTGCCAGTATTTGCTGTTGCGATCGCCCGTCTTGCAACGGCTCTTAATAAGACCGATCTTGATAAGCCTCTATACCCTCTAAGCCTAAGCCCTGCTCTTCTTGATTCAAAGGGGAAAAGGAGGAACTCTTAATGCGGACCCCTACTCTATCATGGGCTATATAATGGGTATATAATAGCTATGTTGAGAGTATATACCTAGGGGTCCTGATTAAGGGTCCCTCCTTTTACCCTTGGATTGATGAGCCCTAATTACATACCCTAAAAGCCTAAGCCCTGTATTGCATTCCATGTCCATGTGTTGTAAGAAGCTCTGGAGTCGAGGTGTTGGCTGCAAGGATGGGTTTACCTGGAACCCAAAAGTATGTAGAATAATAGCCTTTTATGGGCTTTGGGCCATTATGTTACCTACTTTTGAGGATTTAAAGTTTAGGTAAGACATCGAGTTTAGGATGCTTTTTCTCTTCTGAGCCCAACATCATTCCGGAAGAGAGGACTTCCCCAAGATTTTATGAACGAAGAGGCAGACCACATGCTTGCAAACGTATGTCGCAAAGGAGTGAACCTAGCAAACGCCAACATGCTTGTGAGTTTGACAGGTTTAATTTTTTTCGGGGTTCGAGGCTTCAGGGAATTCTGTTATAAGAGCATTGACTCTTCAGTGGTGCAACGTCTGGGTGCCCGGGCGTACCAACGGATTAGGCTCCCACCATTCATCACGTCGCTTTGCCTGAGGTGTGGGCTCCGGGCAAGCAAACCCAAACCCCCGAAAGCAGGTAAATCAATGGCCCAAAACTGGCCCCAGACCTGTAAAACGCTATTATTACACATACTTTGCGGGTCCAGGTAGCCTTAAACCCAAAACCCTATGTAAATCCCGATTCCTACGAGGCCAAGGCTTTTGGGGTCCAGGTAATACTGAACACCCTTGTCCTTTTAGAGATAATAGACAGAGCCCTATACCTATATCCCTTAGTAAGAATTATTTAAGAAGGTCTACTAGCCGGTCTGTTTATTCTTTGGGGGGGAACCATGAAAAGGGACAAGGCTGGTACTGAAACCCTTGGATTCAAGGCCATTCGGCCACAAAGGTCGCCGCGGCTCCGAGATGAATGACACATGCATTACTCAGGGGCCCCAAAGTAGTTCCTTTTTAGGTAGTATATTAAAGTCCCTAACCAAAAAAGAGGACACACCCAAAAAGGAACTAGTTTGGGGCGCCTGGGTAGAAGGGGGCCCCCACCCTGTAATAGTGGTATAATAGGAATATAATAGGGCCCTAATATAACCCTTATAGTCACTTTTACAGGGTGGGGGCAGCTTCTAACACATGCAACTCAAAACCACAAAACAACTGTTACCAATACCTGGACCCCATAAGGATGTAGAAGAACGGCCCTTTGTAGGTTTTGGGCCATAACTTTACCTATTTTCGGGGGTCCCTGTCAGTCTCGGTATTCTTAGATTCGTGGAGATGCATCTTCATTGCCGCTAGTATACACCGTACTTGGGTGTCGGCACATCCCCTCTTCTCAGGCCATGATGTATAGCTCCCAAGGCCCTGCGGTCCATAGCCCGAATCCCTAAAGCCCGGAAGGTCCTGAACCAAGGGCAGCTCAAACTCCGCACCTCTCAGATCTACTAAGGCCCCCAGATCGCAACCTTACCGACATCCCTGTATCGCCCTGTACAACTTCACCTCGAAGCTTCTGAAGAAGTGGATGCGGCGGGAGCTCATGTGTTTGTGTTGGTGTGCGTGTTCGCAGGTGAGTTATTCATTTGTATGATCGGGCCGGGGTGTGTTGGGCTTGTGGTCTGAGGATTTGGAGTACAGGTACCAAGGCTCAAGGTTCTCTTCTCGCCTTCTAGTCCGAGACAACGAGTCGTCGGGATCAACGTTCATCAAAAGGAAAATGCGAAGGCGCTTCAAGTAACCGTAAGCTCATGTTTGCCACTCAGGGGCTTTTATGGACCCCACAGTTAGGGGGTGGGGGGCATTACCTACGGGGTTCTACGGCTTGGGGCTGTAGACAAAAGGTAACCAAGGTTTAAGGTGCAATCGCTTGAAACCCCTGACACCACACTTTACAACTTTGTTTCAGCACTCACAACTAGACAAGCAGTCGAGGATCCAGGTTCGAACAACTTTGTTTAGGGTTCGTGGTCTATAGGGATCGTATAGATCTTATCCGCCGAGGGGCGACACCACAGCTGACACTGTTGCGATTGCAAGGCATCCTGCGACCTAGCTGAGAAAGGATCCGGGCTAGTAATATAGGGGCCTTTTAATACAGTATGGTACGCCCTGGCGGCGTGTATTTTCGAGTCTCTTTTAATACTAGGATTCCCTCTAACCTAAGAATAGAAAGGCCTCTCTTTTGGTATTGGGTAACTTCCTAGAATAAGTAGAATAGGGTTCTGGGGGCCATTATACCATATGTATCATGAGGAACCCCCAAAATAGTATTGCCAACTTCTTAGAGCCCTATAGTATCTCCCAATCACCCTGACCTAGCCCCATACATCTGGACACTTGAAGAGGATAAATGCATTGCTGTATTACCACCTTAACGCCTATACACCTCAAGTCTACAGACCAGGATCCTATCCGTAATCTCTCCCCAGAAGCCCCATATAATTCCTTCTCGGGATTACCTGTTCGGATTCTATATACGAACCCCAAAAACGAACTACTATGGGGCATCTGGGTATCCTCTAGAATCATTCGCGTAGTGCTCACTTGCTTGATTGAGCGCCACGTGCCTTCAGGATTCAGTCTGTAATGGATCATAAAGTTCTGGATGTCATTACCCAGCATCTGTGACCGGCACATGCTTTCCAATGTCACATACGCAAAGACGTCAAAACACGGGGCACCCTCCAAAAAGAAAATGACGTGCTGCAGAACCCCAAAAAGCCTTACACGATGAACCTTATGAAGGACAGCGAATCACACGGACCCGAACATAGACTCCGCAACTACCCAAGCCGTAAACCCCAAACCCCAAAACACCATTAGGCCCAAAACCACAAAAACCCTAAACCCCACAACCCTAGATCCTGAACCCCGAAACCCTAAAACGTCGTCTCAGTGCCAAGGCCCTTTAAAGAACCTTTATAGATCCCTCTAAGGAACCCTTATAGATCCCTTTAAGGAACCCCTATAGATCCCTTTAAGGTCTCAGTGCCAAGGCGCCAAGGCAAGCAAGGTGGCAGGCGATGCCTCTTGGGGCTTCGGCTTGGCCTGGCTGCCATGCTTTGTGGCCTTTCGGGTTTAGGTTTTAGGGTGTGTGTGTCTGTATATATACAACTATGTGTATATAAATATATATGTATGTATGTATCTGTATATGTATATGTATATGTATATGTATCTGTATAGGTATATGTATATGTATCTGTATCTGTATCTGTATATGTATATGTATATGTACATGTACATGTACATGTACATGTACATGTACATGTACATGTACATATACATATACATATACATATATGTATATGTATATGTATATGTATATGTATATGTATATGTATATGTATATGTATATGTATATGTATATGTATATGTATATGTATATGTATATGTATACATACATGTATATAAATATACATGTATGTATGTATCTGTCTATGTATATGTATATGTATATGTAGATGAAAGATGTAGATGTAGATGTATATGCATATATTTATGTATATGTATATGCATATGTATATGTATATGTACATGTACATGTACATGTACATGTACATGTATATGTATATGTATATGTATATGTAGATGTAGATGTAGATGTATATGCATATATATATATATATATATGTATATGTATATGTATATGTATATGCATATGTATTTGTATATGTATATGTTCATGTATATGTATATATATGTATATGTACATGTATATGTATATGTTAGAAGGGGCCCCCACCCTGTAATAGTGGTATAATAGGAATATAACAGGGCCCTAATATAATCCTTATAGTCACTATTACAGGGTGGGGGCAGCTTCTAATGTATATGTATATGTATATGTATATGTATATGTAGAGAGAGAGGGAGGTCCACAAAACAGAACAACAAATACAGAAACGCCAAGGGTTTAAAGGCCTCATTTTTGTTCTGTTTGTTCCGTGGTGGTTTTGTCTTCTGGTGCTTCTCGCATTCCTTGGGTCGGTCATGGGATCTGGTGCTGATTCTCCTTCCATGTTTTTGCTTGTGATTTTCATTGCATGATCAGGCGGGGGCTATCTTAACCATATTCATACCTGTACTCATACTTTTATTCATACTTTCTTTAAAACTTAAATGAATGGTTCTTGTGTGTTATCACGTGTCACATGAAACCCTCAATAGGGGCTGTTTCAAGCCTCGAGGGTCCGGCACTTAAGGGATGCCATGAACTACAAGACTACCCCAATCAAGGTGTGGATGGCTTATAGTTCTGACGCTTTGTACTCAAAGCAACCCTGAACCCCCAAACCCTATATGTATCTCTCTCTCTCTCTCTATATATATATACACACACATACAAATGTAATGTCACATGGCCCCAAAGGAATGCAAACATGGAGTTTCGCAAAGGTGCCTCAGCTCCGTCTGCGCTCTTGCCCTGCGGCAAGTGAGTACTTGGAGGTTCATGGGTAGTTATAACTGGGGTTAATAGGTCCCCTAATAGGGGTTATAATGATAGTTACCCTACTTATAACGCCACTTCTGACTACCCATGAACCTCCAAGTAGTTCACGGAGGTTACAAGGCATCGACGCTCGCTTGCGAGGGATGGATGGAAGCTGTACTCTTGTACCCTACCACAACCCCCAAACCTAGGTAAAACAATGGCCCGACACCTACAGAAGGCCATTATTCTACATAGTTTTGGGGTCCACGCAAACCCGAAGCACCTGAAATCAAACCCAACAACCTTACAGCACCATTCGATGCACTCAGCGCCTCAAAACATCGGATGAAACCAAAAAACTCGGCCAGAAAAATCCAAGAACCCCTTGACAGCAAACCTAGGGGCCCAGTGGTCGGTGCAGGGTCGCTGGTACAAAATGCAAAGACAATCTATAATACGTCATAATCATTCATAATCTGTTCCTGGAGCCACGATTCCGGTCCAATGAGTCTGGGGTTCTTGAGCTTGCTGGATTGAACCTGCGAGTGCAATGACCTACTTTTTGGATTTTGGGGGTCAGACACTCTAAAAGTTGCCGTCTGAATACAACAAGACTACTTCTTGAGGTGGGAGTCCCGTGAACTCGGAATGAGAGCTGCCGCGGTGAGAACCATAGATCCCGGAAACTTCAACAGCGTTGTGACAGTTTGTTTTCCCTTTGTACACGTCTATGGTAACGTTTTAGGGTTTAGGGTTTAGGGTTGTCATGCAGGCATCTGATGCATGGACTTGATTTTTGACGGGCTTCAGCATAAGCATACCTATTGCAATCCCTTCTAGGGTGGGGATCCTCTTGCTTCGGGGTCTACATCAATTAACTCTAGGGTCCTATGTCGAAAGATTTCGATGATTTATTTTCACGGGGGGGGCTGGACAAGCACTAGCAGAATTACATACAGTCCCTTGTTGGAGGTCATACAAACACGAAGCTTTCCAAAACTCTCTTCCAACCCCAATCATACTACCCTTAACGAGTGAGCCCTTCAGAACCCCGCAAAGGATTTAGGGTTTAAGGTTAGGGGCTTAGGGTTCTTTATGGAGGTTTCGGGGTTTGGGGCTTCAGGGGTCTCCAAGACCTACAGTCAAACAACCGCCCAACGCATAATGAATAACATTTTTTAGCTTTGAAAGCTTGTGGCTAGGGCAGTGGCTGAGGTTAGTTAAAAACATCCCTCTGGCAAACGCTAGGAAAACAACAACCGAACCCCAAAACTAACACTAAAACTTCAAGATTCAAGCCTTGAATCCTGAAGGTTTCTATGTTTGGGCATCCACTGCACCATGGACGCCTCTGTCTTTTCGACGACCTCCTGTTCCTTGGGCTCCTTGTCTTTGGGCTCTTTCTCTTTGGGCTCCTTCTCCTGGTCCTTCTCTGGGACCTGTCCGGATACTGGGTCGGAGTTTAGGATGCCGGGTCGAAGAATAAGTGCTTTGGGTGTGCGGCCTAAGTGGGCTTTGAGGTGTGGGTCAGGGCTACGGACTATCGCCGGCAAAGGCATGCAGAATCGGGTCGAGTCTATTCGGGAACGAAACGCAAAATGGTTCATGTCATGTGCGAGAAGTTTTTGGAAGTTTTGTCGGCGGTCAGACCCGTCTTGAATGGAACGCCACCGTGAATTGAAACGTGCATTTGTAACAGCTTCTGTTTAGACTTGACTAAGTTGCGACAGGCTGCACCGACGCTTCAGGAAATCACACCATGCAATGCCAGCCCATAAGCTCAGTTTTGACATTACAATGGGATGCCGGTACAAACCATAAACCATAAACCTTATATGAACGATAAACTGACAGTCACAACTAACCGTTGATATTAGGGGAGCTAAGGCTCAGCTAAGGAGCTAGGGATGATGATAATCCCTATTGAATGAGGAGCTAAAGAGCCCAGGGAGCCCCAAAACCACGGGTTAGACAAGCAGTGACATCCCAGAACCTAGCCTCGGCTTCCACCTGACACCGTGCCTGCGCTCCGCACTGCCCGTCACGTGAACTGCGAAGGTCTGCGTCTGAATTTCGTGTAAACCATTTGAAGCAAGAGAAAACCCTACAAGAGAGTGAATCCATGTTGTGGGTAAACACCTCCAAAGAAAGGCAGTTGAAGCATCGGAACCCCCTCAAAAATTGCTAACCCTGGAACTCCAGAGCCCAAAACTCGGGATCCTGCCAACAAGGCGCTTAACGCAAAATTGGGAGGATTGCGTACTTCCCGCAAGGATCCAATCAGGTATTCGGGTACAGGAGCAGGCTAGTAATCGGGACAGTCTATGATTCTTAGGTACTTGGAAACGTAAGGCATCGTAGGGTTGCGGCTTAGCAAAAAACTCTAACCCCAAACTCCCAAACCCTAAGCCCTCAACACAAAGCTGTGAAGCCCATTCGACGTCCGACCTGCAAAAACCTCACCAGAACAGTCTCATGAAGCCCGGGGTTGCCCAAATCATATCTGAAACCCTGCACAACTTGCGTGTAAAACCCCTCAAAATGCGAAGGACTTCCTAAACCCCAAAGTACCCTCTACTGCACCTTAAACACCCACTTTCCCAGACCAGAAGGGCTCGGTTCAAGGGCACGTGGGGTGGGGGGGGTCCTGCTTCGAGAAGACCTTAAAAACCCTAGATCCCAGCACCTTCTCCACGGTGTCGCCCGCCATCCCCCTGGCCATGGAAGTTTCTTTACGGCTTAGGGTGTAAAGTTCAGGCGCTGAGGGTGTACTCGTAGTTGCTCGGATTTAGGATTTCGGCGGGCATTGAGAATTTTGACACGAAGCCATCAAGTGGCAGTATTGGGTTTCGAACTCGAAACAGCGTGCTAAGGCTTCGGTGAACTCAGGCCACGCAACTCCAACGACGAACCTTTGTTTGAGACACTTCTATTGGTATTCTGCTTGCTCCACAGGAGCCTTCTTCCAGCATGAACTTGCGCCCAAGCGGGTTGGATGGCAGAAGCTGCATGCAGTACACATGAATATAGAGCGATCAACAGCATTCGATTCTTTGCATTTTTCACACTTGGGCTCTAAGGTAGCTGTGAAAACTCCTTCCATGAAACAACCCGAGATAGGGGACTGATAACAAAATCAGGCACTGCCGCGTGGAAAGTCTCAACGAACCGCTCTCAAAAAAACAACTGCCCGTTGCTGAGGACGCTGCGACTGTTGGGAAGCCAGGTCAGGCCAAAGTAAGTATTCAGGTCTCATTTGAGCCGCAATGGAGCGATGGAATGAGGCGAGCGTGAATACATGTGCCCATGATTTACCCATGTCTACGCCCAATGCAACTATAAAGAAACCGACAAATATTGGTGCAAGCCAGCAAATTCATCTTGCATCGCAAACATGCATGCTGTTCTGCAAACACCCATGACTGTTGAAGTCATCTTGAGCGTCACGGGAGCGAGTGTCGAGTAAAGCGACAGTGTTTTTACTGCCCGCCCCGCCCCCCCCCACCCCCCTCAGGAACCGCAGGGGAAGAGTTGCAACAAGTGCAAGTAGCAACGTCCGTGCATACACGGAAGCATTGATGCTCGTCCATGTTCCGATGATAAGACCTGCAACAGCTCCAATGTTGGGTAACGTAACAAACCAAAAATCTAGTCCAAGCAGTTTGGATGGCTGCCGGATATTTGCATGTGCATCGTGATCGATGAAACCATCTGCGAATCCCTAAACATTAAGCCCTAAACCCAATATAGCTTTCCAGACGAGCTTGGCATGGAGCACCCGACATCGCCGAAACACGCGTGTTGAAACAAACTGGTGACGAGCACAACGCGATATACCATGAGAGTACTTAGCGGCTTGACGAAACCATGCGAGCTCTTAGTAAAGGAACCATGAAAGCACTTACAAAAGCCGTTGAGGTACTTGAACGAAGTGTCAAAGTCTGCAACAACAGCAAAAGCAACGCATGATAATCTGCCTTCTCAACCGTGCAGCCATGCTCACAGGATCTCAGGGGTTGGGGCTGGAAGGATCACTCGGGCTCCGAAAACGTGCACTGGACTCGTTCGGGCACGAGCAGCTTGCACCAAGTATCGTGCCTACCCAGACCCCCCAAACCAGTTAACATAATGGCCCAAACCTATAAACAGAAATTATTCTACATACTTTTGGGGTCCAAGTACACTGCGTTGTGCAACTTCTCAACCCACTGCTGCATTGACGAAAGCACCGCCATGAGAATCGGGTAGAAGTGTTGCCAGCTATCAGGCAGATTCACTCTAATGATGTTTTCGATGAATAGAATCTTGAGGTTGCTGCATGACTTGGCCGAAGCCATGCGAAAAACTACCGAATATCGGCGAACACCACGAAATAACCAAATGCGCGAGATCACGGTGCGACACCTTACACAACACATGCACGCATTACCACGGCGACAAACACACTGGCAAGCTTGGCATGCTGTTCGCACATCCCAATTCGACAACTTCGACCAACAACGAACTGCCGACAACCAGAAACATCGCGGTTGTGCAAGCTCAACAGTTGAAAACATAATCACCAAACCGCAACACAGATTTTCAATAATCGATTTGTTTTCGATTTTGGAATACATATGGAATAAACAAGACTTCAGTACCACCATGTCCTACTCCCAATGCGTCCTAATAAGATACAATATTGCTCATAAACAACTGACGGAGCCATGTAAACTTGGTATGCTGACCAAGTTTCATTCCGGAAGCTCCCCCGTTGCAGTCATTCTTTGGAAACTCCCGAACTGGATGGCAATCATTTTACCTCCAACGCCTCACATTGGAACACGACCCATATTGGCATGATTGTGGCAAGAACGAACCTCACCTGGTAGTGTGGCAAATCACCATCACTTAGCCCCAACCCTGCTTGCCATCATGTCCTAAGAAGTAGTGATGCGTGCTGCTTAGGACGGAAGGTCAGCAACAGCAACATAAAGTAAGGGCCTTCAAAAATAGAAAACTGTTTTGGGACCATCATAACATAGTTATCAGAAGGAACCCTAACGACTGGACTGCTTTGCTGTGGTTTTCATCACGGTCTTTAGCTTTGCGAATTCGCAAGCTCGCAGCAGCTCTGACCTCCATCAGTTCATGCCGTTCACCTGGAGTCTGCGTACTAGTCTTAGATTACACAATCAGCACTCATCCAACACTGCAAATGATTTAGCTAAACTCATGCTTTCAACTGGTAGCTCTGCTGCGAAACTCTCCAATCGAAGCTGCATCGCATGCATGGAACTGGGGATCCCATCAATGATGCCGCGACCTTAAGATTTGGATTAGGGTTTCGAGGATGTTCGATTGTTTATCTTTGCAAATGAGTGCAGAAAAACAGGGGAACTCTACGGATCTTTGCGTCATCCATATTTGGTGAAACATGGGATGTGGGCAACACCACTGCCGCCTCAGGTTGCCAAGTCATCACAAACATCAGGTAGCCTGGCGGCATTCGGAAAAGAAACGCGCATTTTTTGGTCGCCCTGCCCCCCCCCCCCCCTCCGCGGCTCCATTGATCTTGCAACGTCGGTTTTCCTGACTGGTTCTCTGCGAGCAGTTCTTCTTTTGCCGCTGCCAAATCGGAAGGCGCAACATGCAGGGCCCGACAGTCTTATCATTACGATCATTATTATATATATATATACATATATATATATACACAACATATTACTATGTGATTATACTACCGATTCCTACTTCATATTGCTACAGGGAGATGCAAGTTCTGTTTTCTGGGGCTCGGGACGCTCAGTGGCACCTTAAACTGGTGGGGCGACCTTCCTTCAACGGTGTAGAAGAAGGGCCTTTATAGTTAGAATCTTCGAATGGGGTTCCCTGAAAGGGTTAATCCTTTTAAAGGGCTCCTGTGAAGGGATCCACAATAGGTTATAATAATTAGAATATGGTTTGGGGACTGTTTGGGTGCTGCCATTTTTCTTTCGTCAAGAAGGAGCCCGCCAAAAAAGTATGTTCATTGGTTGTATCAGAGATCCTGGTTACATCCCTGTCACATGGAGGTGGCGGCTCAGCTGTGAAAGCGGTGGAGTGTGGTGGGAAGCGCATATCGTAACTGCGCTGTCATGCGCTATCCACGGCTTCGCCCAAGCAGTCTAAAGGACCGGTAGATTTCGGGATTCGCCTTCTCTGCGTGGACCTGCTGCATGGAGCGCCTCTTTTCGGATGTCCAGGTGAAGGGGAAACGTGCAAACTCGGCCGAAATGTGATGCATGGCACGGCTACGCCTGCGGCCAACTGCAGTCGACCTTAACCCTGATCTCTGTATCAACTCTGAAGGCACCAAATTTCACAGGGGCCATTGTTGGATGTATGAAACTTGAAACATCGTAACGATTGCGGCGACAACTACTGTGACTCCTGATGCTGTTGCTGCCACTGCTTAGCACGCATCTTGAACAACAGCTTTGAAGTTGAACACGTTTGCGTGGGTCCGAAAAACAAGCTGTGTAGTCTTGTGTCAACGTTGGTGGCCCTATACACGGCCAGTACTAAGCCACTACTACGATCTCATGCATGATAGGTACCCGGCGGAACAAACTTGCACAAGTGGTGAATCCCAAAGCTCTTCTTGGGTATTCAGTCTCATCTGCAAGACTTGTTAGTAACAGTGACAATGACCGTTCTTCTGTGCTTTCTAGCGCGTGTTGTTGCCACCTCCATCACCACCAGCAAGGGTATGACACCACTGCTACTCCTATAGCACCGATTTTAGCTGCTACAACAATACTGCGGAATGGCTGCTGCTGTACACACAGAGACTCTGTCCGTCCCGCCTCTGCCCGCCGCGGGCAGTGGTTCGTGGGAGTAGACCGCTACATACTGGCGATGTCTCAAGTTGCCTCTGAGTCACCAGAGTGAGCAAAGGTAGATGCGCACACATAGCCCAGAGCGGCTCATCTCAAATGCGAAATTCAACTGCAGCAATGATGAGGAACCCTGACACAACCTCATTGTCCCAAACTGCATGCCGTTTCATAGCAGCGTCGCAGATCCCGAAACCCTCTAGACCTTCAACGCCCCAAACCCGCTCCCTGAGCAAATGGAGCCAAATAACCGCTGATGCCTTACCCAACGTCCCACCGCCCGTTGACGGTTGGCTCCTCGTGGATCTGCGCCGCCCGGGATTGACAATTCTGGTTGAGGGCTGAGGATGGAGCGGGTTTTTGGCCTGCTGTCTGTGGCCCCGATGGACCAGGACCAACGGTGGCAGTATCTCTTTCCCATGGGTTATAGAACCCGATGAGCCTAATCGAGCCTGTAGTTACACTTGTACCACTTCTCAAACCCACTTTCCCAAGCCAGCCGACAGTAATTCTGAACTCCACCAAACAAGACTAACCTCAGGCCCTACATTGCAAATCAATAACCATAATCCGCCGACCTTTAAACTGGAGGGTGCCTTTCAACTTCACCAAACGCTTACACTCCTTTTTTCTGCTTTAAGGTTTAGGGTCTTGGGTTTTTTTTTCGAACTTAGGTTTCAGGGTTAGGGTAGACTCCATGTGAAGGGCGGGGTGGCTCGATCCACGGCCAGCCGTGTTCTCAGTGAAACTGCTCTGGTGAAAAGAAAATCGAGTAGCTTCTCGCTTTCGAAGAGTAGTATAGGGGCCTCAATGTGGGGTTCCTTTGAAGGGATCTTCATATGGGTTCTAGGAGGGCGTGAAATGGGCTTTATACAGCTTTCTGCAAACCGAGCAATTTTAGGGGCCCCAATAAGATTGAAACAGGATTCCTGTAAGCCTTACTATAAGGAACATTGCACGGGTTTAGGGCTCAGGGGCCTCAATCACTAGAATAGGGTTTGGGGGCAACGATTGTTTCCTTATAGTAAGGAAACTCAGTAAAGACTACTATCAGTACTTATTCATGCTTCGAGACTATGACTAGACATCCTCAGAGATGCGGACCCCTTGAAGCCAGGGGTCTGGTTTGAGGATTTGCGTCTAGCCGGGCTCTGCACTTTTCGTTTGTTGCAGGTTTCAGGGTCTACGCTACAGGGATTTCGGAACTCTGTAGCCACAGATAGCATTACTTAGAGGTTCATGGGTCGTTATAAGTTAAGTCCCCTATTAAGGGTTATAAGTACAGTTACCATATTTATAACCCCACTAGTAAGGAACTGTGAGGAATATTAAAGTAGCATGGACACCGTAGGACCGATGACAGTAGACCGGTGACGATTTGGCCGAACCCTAAACCGCTCATTCTCCGGGCATCCTAGCACGTTAAGTTTCATGATAGTATTCTGCGAGTGGGGCTTTAGGGTATAGGCGCGAATCAGGATCATAAGGGTGTTCGGTCGTAGGGCTTGTCGCTTTAGGATCTAGCTTAGGATACCTTAAAACCCACAAACTCAAACCTACAAACCAGCCCAAACCAAACCAGTGAGAAGTTACCTGCTCCAGCGCTGTGAGCATCGCGCCAACTGCGCAAGTGAGCAAATCTGCCCTGCGGCAGCACCTATACCAAACCCCAACCCCAAACCCTAAGCCTATGCCTATATCCACCTTTTCCCCCCTAAGCCCCAAACTCCAAACCCTAAGCCCTGCACCACATACAAACCCTAAACTCTTGTCGGGCCCACAGCCCACAACCCGCCCAGTGCTGCGGCAGAGCCGGAGAAACGTCGTGGAGAATCCAAAAATAGCGGGAAACTCCCCACCTTCGATCGGAGCTCCTTCAGGATTAGGTTGACAGTTTGCTTTAAACTTTCGGCCAACTTAAACCTTAAATTAAACCATAAGCCCATAAAGGAACCCGTGCAGATAACCCAAAGAGACCCTAAATTATGGTAGTTTAGGGTCTGTATTAATGGCTTACAGGTTGAGGGTTTTCGTTTGAGGGTTAAGGGCCAGTTTCGGGTTTACCTGTAGCCCTAACAGCCTACCTTTTAAACCGTGAATGCTACGAATGATGAAAGTTCAACCATAACCCAAGCCTAAACCCCAACCGCCCCAACCCTACCAGGCCTACCACGAGATCAAAGGTGAACAGATGCCTCCTCGCTGGAAAAACAAGCGCTGGGTGAAAGGAAAGTATTCTGGCACCATGGTCTCCAGTCCAAGCGTCAACCCCGAACCACAAACTCCGGACATCCTCAATGAGGGTAAAAGGTTGAGGGCGTAACCTAAGACCCAAAACTGATACTTTACCGAAGCAACAGTATTGTAATGACGTGTAGCAGCTGCAGGGAGGAAAGCGCGCGACCCTGCGCAGAGCAGTTGGATGAATCTCGAGCTCCGTGGGCGTTACAACGACATCTATATGTCTACATCGAACCGGTATCGTCACCGAATCGTACTCCCTTGGCAGAAAACTACATCACATAACTCGACACTGCAAGACCCCGCATGGTGGTATCGGGGTTCAAGGACGATTTGAGGTGCGGGTGTGGGTGTGACTGCAGGGGTATCGAACCGCACCTCAACGTCAACAGCAACACCTAGCGGACCTAACAACATTGTACAGCACACCATCGCTAACAACCGCAAACCGATCGAACCGATCTCTTACCAGAGTCAGCCGGAGCAAAGGTAAGCTTACCCTCAACCTTTTCCTTTACCGACAAACCCAGAACCCTACATCACCATGGCGCGCCCAGCCTGTCTAGCGCAGGTGATACGGTGAAAAAGTGATACGAGGTTTCCTTATGGTAATTCTTGCACGTCAGACTCAGCACGGTATGCCTTGCACTGTTCGCTCCGCCCAGCGCACTCCAAAACCCCAAGGGTCCATGTACCCATATAGAGATACATGAGCCCCAAAGTACCTATATAGGGACTACATTAAGGCCAATGTATATACTATATGAATACATGGACCCTTAGGGAAACAAACACCTAAATCGAATGGTCGTTTTGGACTTGACTTGAGCTTCTACTGACGCCGCCTGTGGCTTAAACGTGAGCTTAACATCTTCACAACTACCCTAGGGCCCTAAAGTGGTTCCTTTTCGGGGTTCATATGTAGAATCCTATTAGGTAATCCCAAAAAGGAACTACTTTGGGGCCTATGGGTAAAGGACAGGGAACTCCAGAAAGTTGGAATATGGCTTCCTGGTAGGATACCCTATAATTTGCCATAGAAGGGTTAGGATAATCATATTCCAACTTTCTGGCTTTTACCCTAAAGGGACATTGTCAGTGAGCTTTCCGTTAGTTCCTGGGCGGTGGTAGTCGGTGAGTTCTCTGCCGTATTGTTCCCTCTGAAGCCCCATGTAGGCAAGTTGAACAAGCGGCACAACCTGAGCTGAGTAAGTTTACAAGTTCTGCATTTGATGCTGAGTAAATGCTGTGCAGGAGGACACTCGATGTGGGGCACAATGACCTGCAACCAAGTGCCCAAAACCATGCAAAATGATGCCTAAACGCTGCACAGCAGTCTACAGTCTACTGTACACCCCCAAACGGCTAAATTCTAGCCCCCAAAGCCGTGCAAGCATTGGCCTTGTGTCGGCACTGGTTTGCGTTTGCTTCTATGGACATAAAAGCAACGATTGGAAAAAAGCAAGAAAAGCAGGCCAACGAACGAGTGAGAAGCGTAGCTACGACACTAACTACCAGCAGGAAAAGTAGCATTGCTAACGATACTGTCTCTATTTGGAGGTTCATGGGTAGTTATAAGTAGGGTTCTAAGTCCCCTAATAAGGGTTATAACTATGGTTACCCTACTTATGACCCCACTTATAACCACCCATGAACCTCCAAGTAGAATGAGAATGGAGCTCTGGTTCGGCTTGACCTTGATCTCAAGCTTGCAGGGTCCAGGGTTTACGGGTTTACGGATTACCGGAGGACTTCATCCGGAGGTAAGTGTTTGCCCATTTGCCCGTTCTGATGTGCTTTGCTATCACCGTGTGGGTTGTCAGTCTTGAGTGACTTCCGTGTCCTGATTGCCGGATTGCTAGCAAGTATGAGATAACCTGTAACCTAAACCTCAATTGCCCCAGAACCCCGAAGCCCCTTTTTGGTAAACGCCCTGAGCTCTGAACCCTAAGCGCCCTAAACCCTAAACCTCCATTGCTGCAGAATCCTGACCTGACGTGCAAGGGGCCGATGTTTGCAAAGAGAATGCCTGGCCTGGGGCCACTCAACCCCAGAGACGCCCAACGCTGTAGGGGCCTTAAAAATTAGACTCGGGTTTCTCTCAAAGGGTTCCTTTAAAAAAGGTGTCTAAAAGGGTTACTACCCATTGTACTATAATTGCTATAAGAACACCTGAAGAATAATATAGGTAATTGTTTAGGGCCCTCTACTACCACTTAAGCCATGGTCTCTTTTTTAAAAGTTGATGTGCACCCTTTCTCAAAGAAGCGCTGGCATTTTGCCCTCAACTTAGTGAAACTAAACACACATCGTAGAGGTCCACTTAAGTCATGGTCTAGTTCGGGCTTGGGTTCCGGGTTTAGGGTAAGTGATTGTGCATGATAATTCTAAAAAGGGTTTCGGGTTTAGGGGTTTAGGGTTTAGGGGTTTAGGGGTTTAGGGTTTCGGGTTAAGAATGCTATGCTATTCAGGGGACTGCAATGGGGGAGTACTGTTGAGTTGTAGCGGGCTTTATCTGACAATGTGGGATATGTTCCTCAAGCACGGGGTATAGTGCTGGGGTCTCTGGGTAGGGATGTTCTCAAAAGGGATGGCCTCACCCAAGAAGGATCCAAAATTCTGAGAAACTCCCATGTAGAGAGGCCACAGCATTCAGATCTGTCCGCTGAATATGGCTCCCAGTGCCGCGAAAACCACGGCAAGTGTCTCAGATCGCTATCATTCTTCTCACTATACTATGTGTTCTTACTGCCTAAGCCGCCATGCAGCCATATAGTATATACGTAGGCCTCAAAGGGGTTCCCATATAGGTACTTTAAGGCCTAATGTGTGTACTATATGGCTATACAGAGCCTTAGCGACTGCCATTATGAATGACACTCAAATTACGAACTCACAACACATTTGTCCTCTGGTAAACGAAAAGAGAAAGTCCTTATACCTTAACCCCGTTAAACATCAACTGACCTTATTGCTTCCCCCGTAGACAAGAATAGCACACAGGTTCAATCTGTGAGAAGAAGCCTAGACCCACTAACTTAAATGAAGAACCCGCCACAAATGGTATTGGAGAATTACTTAAAATCCCTACCCAGAAAAGCCCGTATAACAAGCAAACGGACCTACAGCCCAAACTCGAAAAATCATGTGGCCCTTTCAAGTTACAAACTTGACCCTTTTACCCCGATATAGTAGGATTCATATAAGCCCTAAACCCTAACCCCTAAAACCTAAGGAACACGAAAGAAGACCCAGGGCTTCTTAACTAACACCCCTTAGAAATAGGACAAGTCTGAAATCACTGTCGCCTCACGTGTCACCCGGTCATTGACGGTGAAACTTTGGGACTACTGAGTCGAAGATGTTGAGAGTTGAAATCGCGCAGGGTTTAAAACCATCATGATTTTAGAGTTTTTGCGTTTGACACTTTAAAAGGGCCTGCATGGGCTTAAAGCCTTACAGGGTTCAGGGCGCTGTAAGACAACCCTAAGAACGTGGGCCGTTTGTTGAATGCTTTGGGCACGTAATACTTTCAAGGTTCTGCAACAAGATGTTCGAAAGGGGTCAACAAAATCAGAAGGGGGGTTTAGGGTCGATTTACTGATGTATTCTGCTAGAACCATATGGGAGTTTCCGAGAATTAGGGGTACCTTATTTTAGGCTCCTTAAAATAAGGATCCTACTATTTAGGGTACTTTGATTAGGGTTCCCCATTTTCGGCAACTCCTATATTTGAGGGCTATAGCGACGTAGTATTGCCAATGAATGGCTCCGACCACTGGTGAGGGGCCTTGGGGCCCAGCTTGGGTTGACGAAGGGCTTTGGAATTACCTTAACCCGGAATAACCTAAGGTTCCGCCTTTTGGATGAAAGTTTAGCCCCAAATCCTAACATCGAAACCTAAACTCTAAACCCTAAGCCCTACCTTAACCCGGAATCACCTACATTCTTAAGGACTTATATAAGGAAATCATAATAAGGAACCCTAAAAAAGGTAGGATATCCAGGGTTCAGGTCCAAGGTAGAGGTTTGGGTTTCAGGATTCGCTTTGGGAGTTATGGTTGAGACAACAGGGCTTAGGCAACTTTGGGCATTCAGCTGCTTTGGCATCGGCTGAACAACAAAACACTAGACTGCACCCTTAAGCAAACGGCTTGAATCACTGAACACGCATTTCGATTCCAGGCTTTCCCGCATAGGGGTCAACGCGTAGAGTGGACAAACAAAACAAAGTTTCGGTATATTGTACTAGTCCTGTCTCGGGCGTTAGCTGATCAGTCGTCAGTTTTTTTGTAATGCTCTTTGCTTCTGACTACTTGGTATCCCTTCTCGCTCTGAGGTCAACGCTCATGTGCTTCGGCTGACGCCACGACTCTTTTGGGTCAGCCGCACGACCCCCTGCCCTCGTCTGAACCGCTCAGTTGGGCATCGGGCTTGTGCTCAATGACTGGCTTCTCGGCTTCCCAGCTTTTTATTCTGAGAGTAGCAGATGGACATCCTACTAGGCTGCATCTGCGGACCTCTTCGGGGTTCTTGAGGAAACTGGCTTCTGGGCTTGCGGTTCTAGTTTTGCGAGCGGGCATGAACTGCGGAGTCTAAGTTTCTCGCAGAAGGCCCCTACCCCCCTCTTGCTGTTCCTCCTGCTCCTCCTCCTACTCCTCCTACTCCGCCTGAACCTCCTCCTCTCGCTCCCTACTTCTTCAACAGCAACATCAGCAGCTACTCGTACTGCTTATACTACGCACTACTACCTAATACTACATTGCGACCCCACTTACTGCCGCAACAATAACGCCTGCTACTGGCACCACCACTAGTACCACCACCGCCGCCACCACCACCACCACCACCACCACCACCACCACCACCACCACCACCACCACCACCACCACCACTTCCATCCTTCCAACCTTCCCACTCTCCAGCCTTCCCTCCAGCTTCCAGCCTTCCAACCTTCCAGCCCTCCAGCCTTCCAGCCTTCCAGCCGTCCAGCCCTCCAGCCTTCCAGCCCTCCAGCCTTCCAGCCTTCCAGTGCTGGACGACTGGAAGGCTGGAAGGCTGGAGGGCTGGAAGGCTGGAGGGCTGGAAGGCTGGAAGGCTGGAGGGCTGGAAGGCTGGAAGGCTGGAGGGTTGGCAGGCTGGAAGGCTGGAGGGCTGGAAGTAAACACCCGGAGCTAAAACATACGGATTAAAACAGGTGTCTCATACTACCTCTGTTTGGATCTTGGGTTGCCCGCCCCCCACATGATTTAAAATTCTCACCGTACTACTACTACTACTACTACTACTACTACTACTACTACTACTACTACTACTACTACTACTACTACTACTACTCCTACTACTACTACTACTACTACTACTACTACTACTACTACTACTACTACTACTACTACTACTACTACTACTGCTACTTCTACTACTACTACTACTACTACTACTACTACTACTACTACTACGACTACTACTACCACTACCGCTCCTGCTTCCACTTCAACTTTCACTTCTATCGTCGAAAGTAGTGACACTCGCAAGCACAATTGTAATTTCTATTTACGGATATACTCCGGCGAAAACTCTCCCGGCTAGATTCAGTAATTACTAGCAGTGCTACTAAGTGCTACTACTGTTACTAGACTAGTACTGGCGCTAAGACTAAAACTGATACAGCACTGCGATGTACTTCAACTTGCCGATCCCAAAAACAAACAGTCAATGGGGGGTGTTACTCCGATGCGCATTATTTAAAACGGTCGATGCCTGCATAGAAACAACGCAAAATCGACACGATGACAACAACCACTGGTTGCCTGACAGAAGTGGCAGCAGGAAAAGCGATGACGATAAAACCACATCCGCCGACAGAAGTTGCCTCCTGAAATAATGGTGCGGAACATTCCGATGATCGTCACGATTTTCTCGCATGGTTCACAGTTCAGATGTTCCCTATTCAAGAAAGACGTTTAGATTATGCGGCTTTGGGACATCGAGCCTCACAGCTTGGCGGAGCAGCGTTGTGTCAGTCATGTTTCGGGTTTGGGATTCTGACTATGCGTGCCCTGCACGGAGCTGGACAGACCATGACAAAGGCAGGGGGCCGAGCTGGCAAGCGGCAGCTTTGCTGCAAGAGACCTGGAATGAAAGTGTCATCACCGTAAACCGCCACCTGGCAATAAAGACCCTCCGCAAGCCATGACAGAATCCCCGAAACCCTAGACCACCTGGAATCGTGAACTGCTGCAGATGCTGCATTGGGGGGGGTCGTGGGTAGTTATAAGTGGGGTTATAAGTAGGCTAACCATAGTTATAAGCCCTATTAGGGGACTTATAACCCTACTTATAACTACCCATGAACCTTCAACTAGACCCTAACCCTATACCCTTACAGCATCCCACTATAGGTCCCTTTAAAGGGACCCGAAAAGGAACCTTATTGACTACACATGAATCTTGGGGGTCAGTGGCTGGTGATGGCGCCTTGCTGGTGCCCTTGCCTCTTGAAATCTCGCTGCGCCCGTGGGAGGGTCAAACACAAACCGATAGCCTAGAGACCCCAATGCCCCTTAACTAAGGAATATAGCTTAAATCATAATATTAAGGCCTCTAGATATCCCAATACCCCTAAACTCAGGAATATACCTTAGAACCTTAAATCATAATATTAAGGCCTCTATAATTTAAGGTATCTTCCTTAAGTAAGGGGTGTTGGGCTCTCTGGGAGTCTGACACCACTCAGGTTGTACTAATAGATGGGCCTTAATAATTAGAATAGGGTTCCCTTAAAGGGTTCATTTTAAAGGGGTCTATAAGGGTTACTGTGACATAAGGGCCTTAATAGTTAGAACAGGCCTTTGGGGCCCATTATACTATACTATAGTAAGGAACCCCCCGCAAATACTATAAGTAATTACTAAGGCTCCTACACTAGCACCTTTTTCACCGAACGAGTCTAAGTCTGTGCACAATGTGGGCAGGCAAGTAACACAAACAAGAAAAGTATAGACAAAACAACATGTTGCATCAGCAGGCTATCCTGACGGGGTGTAGAAGCGATTAGAGCTGGTTCCATGGGATACTGTCACAACGTCAACCGTTCAGCATGATAGGTATCTGGGTGTGTGATGGACGTCAACCTACGCCGCTGTCAGATCCTTTATAAAGACTCCCAGCTCCGACCCATCCTAGAGTATTCTGGCAGAAGTGGTGCCTCGAATCATGGAGTCGCTGTAGAAGTTGTCCAAGATCTAACCCGGCTAGCATACGAAATATTGCTTATCAAGGGCAGGGGAGAAGTTATACATCGGTGGTCACTCTTCGCGTCCCTAATTGCTCATGCAAGGTCCCAAGCTCGGTCCTACGTTTTAGCACTCAAACCTGGGTACTGCCCCCACCCTGTAAACGTCTATTTAGCAGGGGTCATATTACAAGCTAGACACGTACATAGACAAAACACACATATACACATTATGCAATAAAAACCATCCAGCTCTTACTGAGCAGTGAGGGGGGGAGTGTCCAAACAAACATCTCTGAAAGCCACCGAAGTCCTTGTTTTGCATCCGGGCGTGGTTCGTCGTCCGAGAAGATGCCAGCAAAGCAAATTCGTAATCTGTGGTCCTGAACAAGTGAAATAACGCTTGGCGGCTCATTTTGCGACATTTATATCGGGGCTGTGTAGAGGGTCATGTGCTGGTTCCTTGTGCAGACTCCTAGAGTCATGCCCTCAAACAAGCTAAGAAATAAACAATAAACCGCTCAACACCCCAACTAACAACACTTCGACCCAAACCCTTACGTAGGGAACCCTCCAAGTCGACCCGAAACCCCAAACCCTGCACCCTTTTTTGAACGAGGTCTCCCTGAAGTGCCTCCAGCAATTGAACTTCATACAATTTTATCAATGTCTCTAACTTTTGCAACCCTACACCCTAAACCCTAAACACTTACGTAAGGAACCCTCCCAGTCGAGCCGAGCAGGTGCGCTTCTGGAACATTGAAACCTGCTCCCCTGCTCACGGGGTCCCGACGGAGCCAGGACCGAGGTCGATATGGAAGTTTCCGAAAATTCGGGGCACCTTATTTTGGGGTTCTTGTACTATCCTTATAAGGTTTAAGGTTTTGGGGTTTAGGCACTGAGACGAAGTGTGGGTTTCCAAAAGTTCGGGTACCTTAAAGGAATCTATAAGGGTTCCTTATCGGGATCTGCAGGGTTCTATAAAGGTTTATAGGGTTTAGGAAGTTTCAAAAACTTTTGGCTTACCTTATTTGGGGTTCTCATATTGGGGTCCCCTCAACTCCCATATGGATGGATACTATCAGTTTCGGGAAGTTTGGGATAGGTCTACACATAAATGCATATAATATACATATATATATATACACATATGCATATATACACGAACACACATCGATCTATCTATTTATCCATTTGCCTAATGTTCTACATATCTTCTTAGCACATACAATCGGACGGGACTTACAAAATGTGAAAATGCACAAATCTTGTGGCGTCTGGCTACAGCTTAGAGAGACAGTTGACAATTATAGTTACGAATAAAACACCTTAAACAAAAAAATACACTAGAAACCTGGAAAACAGATAGAGCTTGATAGAAGGAGCCCTGCTTGATTACATAGGGCCTGGGGTTCAGGGTTTATGGTGCTTACGTCCTAGGCTCTCTATAGCCAAAGGCTCCAGGTACCCTTATAGTAGATACTTAAGCCCCAAAGTAGTCCCTACATAGGTACTTTAAGGCCTAAGTATCTACTATAAGAGTACATGGAGCCTTAGGGATAGCCACCTCGACCACGGTTTTCCCTGGCTTCGGGCACCCGTCCCCAAATGCGAGCCCCCAGGGCCCGGGCTGCAGAAACCTTCCTTTGTGGTTCCTTTTTGCGTTGCTTTACTTAGTTGCTGAGTTCATAAGCCCCAAGAAAGTGTACACTTTCAGTTTTATAGTGGGTAACATGTTGCCAAGAGGTGTGAAGTGTATCCACTGTTAAGTTTAGCCTACTTGTCGGGTATCATGGGGAACTCAAGGTTAGGCTTTTTGGGTATGTAGGGACTATAATAGGGGCTATACTACCCCAAAAAGGTTAAAGGTTACCTACTCTGCTGCTGGGTTTTTGCTTTGCTTTAGCTTGTTGCTCAAGGATCCTTGCCGCACAGCTGGTTGACCAAGACAAAAGGAACTACGCCGGAAGGTCGAGGTAGGGCCCTCAGAGCTACGCAGGTTGCGCAGCCAGGCAACTGACTGCAATAGCCGCCAAAAACAAGCAATCACGATGACTCCCTCGACCGACGTGCAGGAGGTGAAGCTGGTCGGCCGGCCAGGGCCCCTAAAACGACCCTAAAGCATCAAGCAACGCATGTGACCTAGACCCGTCGCACCAGGTTTCAAAACACAAGCCAAAGAAATAATAGAGATTGGGGCCTTGCGCACTGTATGATGGCGTTGGCTTTCGAACTTTAGGTATGGGGTTGAGGCCCGAACTCTTCAGAGCGGATGTTCGTAAGCCAACGGCCCTACCCTCATAACGTACCTGGCTTCGAAGTTTTCAAAGTCACAGCGGAGGTTCGTAAGCCAGAGGCGACATACCTTACATGTTGGGGCTGAGTAGCCCAGCTCAACAAAGGCAGGTTAACCCTTTCAATGGTGGTACGATTATGTAACCCCAAGAGGTTGAAGGCGACCTCCTCAGCTGCTAAGTGCACCTGATAGAGTGCAACACTGTTCTTGCACCAGGACTTGTGCAATCGCCAGATAACTCCCAAGCCCTACGCTAGACCCCAACCCACCACTCAATACCCTAAACCCTAAACGCTACTAAGCGCTACTACCTGACTTAAGCCGAAACGAGTGAGCGCCTGGACCGCCCAAGCAAGTTCAGAGCTCCCCACTTGACACTGAGGAACACGGTTCGAACACCCGTGAGAAGCAAGCAACGTTCAATCCTAGGGTTCTGGGTTTAGGGTTTAAGGTTTATTATAGGTTTACGCTCTCGCAACTCGGACACAGCCAGACGAGGTTCTTGGTGCGCATGGTCGGACTATATAGGTTTAGGGTCCAAGGTCTGTTATAGGGTTTAGGGTATGTAGGTTTAGGATCTAAGGGTTATAGGGTTTCGGGTTCAATCCAATACATGGCCGAACAACACCTACCTTAAGACAGTAGTTATTCACTGGGAAACTCAGAATACGAAAACAGCGACAAGTTATGCTACAGGTAGATATGGCTCACAGTCACAATGATGCTCAGGATGAACAGCGACGATGACGCAGGTGGCGGTGCAAGAAAATTTGCACTTTTTGGAAAGAGGTGTTGGATCGATCAAGATAACGACATCCCCTCCTGGCAAAACATGAAGCCCACACAACAACAAACAGACACAACCAAACACAAACCACAATGTGTCATTAAGCGATACATAACCCGTTAAGGGCCTGCGTATCTGTTAATATGTAGTATACACTGTATACGCACATGGATCCTTAGGGACACATCTCGAACCCATAAACTATATGCCTTGCCGTATCCTCCGGGTGATCGGACCTTCAACTGTTCATAGCCATCTATTTTGAGCGCAGTCCTCAAAGGACGCTCTTCTCGCCTTCCGTACTACCCCAATAAGCCACAGAAATACAAGGCCAAACTTTCCGTTAGCTACTAAACTATAAGAACCCCAACGTTGTAAAGGTTAGGTATTGGGCATATAAGCTTCCTACAGAACCACCAAATGAGATGCCCCAAGCGCAGGGTACAGGGATTAGTGGTCTGGATGAATGCCGGGACAACGCAGTCAAGATCCCAGGTAGACTCCATCCCTAAGGTAGGGGCCTTAATGATTTAGAATAGGGTTTTGAGGGAATTTTGTATACTATAGTTATAATAAGGAACACCGAAACCCGATTCTAAGTATTAAGGCCCCTACATTTACACCCCAAACCCTAGGCCTTAAATCGTATACTATGGACGAAATATCAGACCCAGGATCCCTCTAAACTTGAAGATAGGGCGTGGATTTAAATTGGCATTGAGCTGCCGAAGCTGTCACCTGTCAAGACATCCCAAAAAAAGGGCTGAATAGGGCTTATGACTTGTAAGTAAGGATACCTGGGAAAGGAGGCTTAGGGATTCAGGACCTCCGATATGGCAGTTTAACGATATACTTGCGGGAGGCTTGCGTCCAAGCAAACAACAAAGGCTGCATAATCTGCCTGCAGCCCTGGCTAGCGCCTGTGGTCTAGGACGGTTGTGGACTTACACTTCGGAGGCAATGCCATAGACCCAAAACCTTAAAGACACAGTGAATGGCATGGTATCTTGGGCCCAAGTGAGGAAGAAGCCGGACGACTCCTACAAAACTTCATTTCTTAAGCCTGACAACTCGCCTTACGATTGAAATTATGAGACAACGAAACTCTTTTGGCCGGACTAAACGCTTTGAAGCCTTGCACTTCTAAGGTTCCTAGATAGTTCGCCCAAAAACCCCTAAACCCCGAAAGAAAGGTGTAAATTATGGTATGCTTGTACAGGGACCATGTGGGTTGCTACATGTTTAATTTAGTTTATAAGGGCAGTCTGTTGCACTCATTCCGACCCATTAAACAAAACCCTATAAGCTCCTATGTAAACACCCGAAGAGACCTGAGAAGAATCCGAAGCTCCTACAAACCTAGACCCCTTGCACCCTAAAGCCCTAACTCTTGCACCCTAAGCCCCTAAACCCCTAGGCCCTAAACTCTAAACCGCAGAGCCCTAAACTCTAAACCCTAAAGCCCTAAACCCTAAAGCCCGTAAACCCCTATGACCCAAACCCTCAGCAGTTCTGTGTCCTTCGAGCCCTGGGGTTCCACCCCTCGCAGACATAACGAGCTTCCGACGAGAATAGACCTGAGTGCTTCCGGAACTACTATTTGCTTAAGAAACCCCCAAAAATTAAAAATAATAATCCCTATATTACCCCAATAAGGAAAATGTTTTTTATTTTTTGGGGGCTCTTAAGCAAATAGTAGGGAAGGCTCTTGCTAAGGAACTTCAGTGGCTTAGGGTTTAGGGTTTACAGTTTAGCGCTAAACTACGACTACTATAAGAGGGATCTATAGTGAAAGGAACTTAAGACTACTATGGAGGGAATCTAGAGCAAATCGTATGCTTTCCGCATTATGGTAACTTGAACTCAGTTCCTTGGCAAGAACCCGGCTTCAATGTACCAAACGGGGTACTACAAGGATCTGCAGGGAGTCTACACGGGTTCCATTAGGGTTTAGGGCTTTATGTAGACCCCTGTTGAATCAACCCAGCTCCCTCAGTAAGGATCACAACAGGGACCTTCATATCAGGACACTTAAGGACAGGACCCCTCTGAAATTAGACACATTAATCAGAATTCTACGTTAGTCTTCTCGCGGTGTGTGTGTGTGTGTGTGTGTGAGTGCGTAAGCGAGTGAGTGAGTGCCCTGTACGCAGTGCATAAGGTTTAGGGATGATATGTATACCTACTTAGAATTACAAACATAACACAATTCTGTATGTGTATATATGTGTATATACACATGTAAATTTCTTTTACATACGTATTTGTGTATGTATGCACGTGCGAGGACCTGTGAATACATTTTTATGTATTATCTTGCAAACTACCACGGCGTCACACATGCGTGCATACGCGAATACACATACTACACTGTCTCGGTCTCTATGTGTTCGCAGGCTCCACGGTTTAGGGCTTGATCCGGGGCTGAGGTTTCAGATTTATAGGGGTTACCAGCACCCGTGAAAGTCTGACGCGCCAGAAGTTTTCGAGTTTTGGGGTGCTTGTGACCCTTGGGGTGCTTTTGACCCAGAACCCTAAACCCAAAACCCTTATAAACCCTAAACCCCAAACCCGAAAAATCCGCACCGAGACCCCGGCGAAAGCACTCACAGCACAAGTCGCCTCGTGGGTGCGGATCTCCCAAACTGGGGAATGGGTACCTGCAATGAAGTTTAGGGTTTAGGGTTTGGGGGATTTAGGGGTTGAGGGTACAGGGTTTAGGCAGGGTTTGTTGTTCAGCCTCTATAATACGTAAGACTGCTTGGACAGTTCTGGATCACTTTGAACCTTATGTTACACAAACTACAAGCGGTGTTGGCAATAGTGTCGATATCATCACGAATAACATAGTGTTGATATCATCACGAATAGACCCCTTGGCTCTTTGAGAAAGGTAGGTCGCTCTCTTTGGTAATGCCTCAAAAGCCCTTTGGTATCGACCCTGGCTGCTGTGAAACCTCAGCTGTGGGACAACTGCCCTCTGGACCAGGGGCGAACACGAAGAATGGCATTACGAAGAAGCTTGCTTTCGGGCGCCTTCCTGTTTTGCACGAACTTGAGTGAACCCCGACTGCACCTGTTCTCTGAACAAGCGCTCTTCCCTGAACCCTTTTTGCATCCGGGCTTGGGGAGTCTGCCGGGAAAGTTAGATTTCTCCCAAGTGTTTCAGAAAAGTCAAAGGCTTGACAAACTAAAACACTAAATTTACGGCTCTGGTAATCTCGAGGTTCGCTGTTTCGGGCTTCATCACACAGCAAATTAGGTAGGTTGCATTGCGAAACGAAAGTGCTGAAACAAGGTCCTTGAGCAAGTGGCCCTGAAGCACAAAAGCGCCTCATGAACCAATCTCGAAACTTCTGGTAAGTACAACATTATCATAAGCAGAGACTCTAAGTGTTCGAACTGGGATTGTGGTACCACTTAGACACTAAAATATCAAGCCGACATCGACAGAAACGCTCGGCTCTGTTGAAGGGCTTCTGGGCTTTGGTATGGGCTTTGCGGCTAGGATTCTAAGGCTTGGCAAAGAGTGTGGATCTCGTGTTACCGGTTCTGGAACTGACAATTATCAAAGGGGAAAAGGAGGGACCCTTAATGGGGACCCCCACCCTATATAATGGGCTATATAATGGATATATAATAGCTATATTAAGGGTATATACCTCGGGGTCCTTACTAAGGGTCCCTCCTTTTACCCTTGGAAATTAGGTCTATCTGTGACATTGAGTTGGGCTTGGGGGTATAATGCGGTGTTCAGGCCAAAGTACATACTGTATAGCTGACCTAGAGGCATATGGGCAGCTGTTGAATTGGGCTTGGGTGTATAATGCCGTATTCAGGCCAAAGCATATACTGTGCAGGTGACCTAGAAGTATGTGGCATAGACCTTTAGGGTCTATGTGAGTATACACTCGGGGTAGTACTAGCATCGGTATTAGCAGTGTTAGTACCAGAAGGTTAGTACCAGAAGGGAAAAGTAAGACTTGTACAGTTATCAGTAGTAACTAAAACTAGTAGTGCTAGTATTTGCAGCAAAAAATTTATCCATTTCATCCATTTCGAAATGGTTGAAATGGTTAAAAAAATCCTGGCCCTCGGACAAAGGCAAAAGGATTTGAAATGGTTGAAATGGTTGAAACGGTTGAAATAGATGAAATGGTTAAAAAGTTCATCCATTTCATCCATTTCAACCATTTCGGTTGAAATGGTTGAAATGGATAAAAACTTTAACCATTTCAACCGTTTCAACCATTTCAACCATTTTTAATGTTTTGGGCTTCTGCGGGAGTTCAGGGCCAAGAATTTCATCCATTTCATCCATTTCAACCATTTCGAAATGGTTGAAATGGTTGAAATGGTTAAAAAATCCTGGCCCTCGGACAAAGGCAAAAGGATTTGGTGGAAATGGTTGAAACGGTTGAAATAGATGAAATGGTTAAAAAGTTCATCCATTTCATCCATTTCAACCATTTCGAAATGGTTGAAATGGATAAAACTTTAACCATTTCAACCGTTTCAACCATTTTTAATGTTTTGGGCTTCTGCGGGAGTTCAGGGCCAAGAATTTCATCCATTTCATCCATTTCAACCATTTCGAAATGGTTGAAATGGTTGAAATGGTTAAAAAATCCTGGCCCTCGGACAAAGGCAAAAGGATTTGAAATGGTTGAAATGGTTGAAACGGTTGAAATAGATGAAATGGTTAAAAAGTTCATCCATTTCATCCATTTCAACCATTTCGAAATGGTTGAAATGGTTGAAATGGATAAAAAACTTTAACCATTTCAACCGTTTCAACCATTTCAACCATTTTTAATGTTTTGGGCTTCTGCGGGAGTTCAGGGCCAAGAATTTCATCCATTTCATCCATTTCAACCATTTCGAAATGGTTGAAATGGTTGAAATGGTTAAAAAATCCTGGCCCTCGGACAAAGGCAAAAGGATTTGAAATGGTTGAAATGGTTGAAACGGTTGAAATAGATGAAATGGTTAAAAAGTTCATCCATTTCAACCATTTCGAAATGGTTGAAATGGTTGAAATGGATAAAAACTTTAACCATTTCAACCGTTTCAACCATTTCAACCATTTTTAATGTTTTGGGCTTCTGCGGGAGTTCAGGGCCAAGAATTTCATCCATTTCATCCATTTCAACCATTTCGAAATGGTTGAAATGGTTGAAATGGTTAAAAAATCCTGGCCCTCGGACAAAGGCAAAAGGATTTGAAATGGTTGAAATGGTTGAAACGGTTGAAATAGATGAAATGGTTAAAAAGTTCATCCATTTCATCCATTTCGAAATGGTTGAAATGGTTGAAATGGTTAAAAAATCCTGGCCCTCGGACAAAGGCAAAAGGATTTGAAATGGTTGAAATGGTTGAAACGGTTGAAATAGATGAAATGGTTAAAAAGTTCATCCATTTCATCCATTTCAACCATTTCAAAACGGTTGAAATGGTTGAAATGGATAAAAACTCTAACCATTTCAACCGTTTCAACCATTTCAACCATTTTTAATGTTTTGGGCTTCTCCGGGAGTTCAGGGCCAAGAATTTCATCCATTTCAACCATTTCGAAATGGTTGAAATTGTTAATAAATCTTGGCCCTCGGACAAAGGCAAAAGGATTTGAAATGGTTGAAATGGTTGAAACGGTTGAAATAGATGAAATGGTTAAAAAGTTCATCCATTTCATCCATTTCAACCATTTCGAAACGGTTGAAATGGTTGAAATGGATAAAATCTTTAACCATTTCAACCGTTTCAACCATTTCAACAATTTTTAATGTTTTGGGCTTCTGCGGGAGTTCAGGGCCAAGAATTTCATCCATTTCAACCATTTCGAAATGGTTGAAATGGTTGAAATGGTTAAAAAATCCTGGCCCTCGGACCAAGGCAAAAGGAATTGAAATGGTTGAAATGGTTGAAACGGTTGAAATCGATGAAATGGTTAAAAAGTTCATCCATTTCATCCATTTCGAAATGGTTGAAATGGTTGAAATGGTTAAAAAATCCTGGCCCTCGGACAAAGGCAAAAGGATTTGAAATGGTTGAAATGGTTGAAACGGTTGAAATAGATGAAATGGTTAAAAAGTTCATCCATTTCATCCATTTCAAAACGGTTGAAATGGTTGAAATGGATAAAAACTTTAACCATTTCAACCGTTTCAACCATTTCAGCCATTTTTAATGTTTTGGGCTTCTCCGGGAGTTCAGGGGCAAGAATTTCATCCATTTCATCCATTTCAACCATTTCGAAATGGTTGAAATGGTTAAAAAATCCTGGCCCTCGGACAAAGGCAACAGGATTTGAAATGGTTGAAATGGTTGAAACGGTTGAAATAGATGAAATGGATAAAAATTTCATTTACGTGTTTAGCGGTGTAGACGTGGGTACCCCTTGCAATTGAGGCCTTAGGCCGTATATAAACCAATTTAAAAACCCTTGGCAACCCTAAGTTCTAGAGCCCTAAACCTTAAACGCGGAAAACTCCTAGCTCATGAAGCTATGTCCGAGTTCATTTTGGAGATCCTCGGACTAGCCCCCGGGAAGTTCTCCTTTTCAACTGAGCGCTACTTCAAAGGTTCTACCGCTACTCCTGTTCTCATCGTGCCCCTCCACTTTTGGTATTCCTGGTCTTGTCCCCATCTCTACCACTGCTGTTATTCCTACTGCCCTACCTCGCTCGATGCGCACTCCTTAAGGGGGAGGAAGAGAAGCGTAGGAGTAGGAATGGAATAGTAGCAGTAGGAGAGTAGGAGTAGACGTAAGGTTAGTATTCCAACAGAAAGAGGAGACTAGGGGCAAAGAGAATACGAATCAGAGCGAAGGAATAGAAGAGTAGGAGTGGGAGAGTGCGAGTAAGAGAGTAGGAGTAGGAGAGTGTCTTGTTGGAAGAGCAGGAAGGGAGTAGCCAGAAAGTAAGAGAACAGGACAGCAGGAGAGTAGGACAGCACGAAAGTAGGAGAATGAGGAGTTCAGAGCAGGAAAGAAGGTACTTGAACAAAACGTGGAGAATGAATCTGTAATAGGGCCACAGGAGCATGAGCATGGAAGTAGGAGAGTAGGATTATGAACATGGGACTAGCAAGGTACGAATGGGAGGGTAAGAGTGGCAGAGGGCAGGAGTGGAAAAGCGGTAGGAAAGCCACGGTAGGTTACCAATACAGGAAGGTAGAAGTAGAGGAACGAGAGGGTAGGAGTAGGAGAGTAAGCGAACAAAATGCAGAAAGGTGGAGTGACATGATGGGATTGAACAAAGCAAAGCGTAGACTCCGATCCCCATCATATTCCCACCCCATTACCTGTATGTTCCGAGTCCTATTCCTCTATTGCTGCCTAGGAGTAGGATGAATTCGACACTAGGGATAGGAGAAATAGTGTAAGAGAAATGATGTTGTCAAGGCATCGAAAGTAGATTTTCCAACAGAGAAATAGTAGGTTAATAAGAGAGGCAGAGCAGGAAAGTAAGTGTAATAATCGGAGACTAGGAGTAGGTATATAGGAGTGCAAGATTAGGAGATTAGTAGACTAACATAACAGGCTAGTAAGATGGCATCATTTTACTCCCACTCTCCTATCCGCCTTGTCCTGGCACGTCTCTTTTACTCCTTTTCTGCTAATCTTTACTCTTGCCTTCCTCCTCTCCTACTCCAAATGTGTGGCTCCTTTTCAACTAGTCGAACTTCCCGGTTTTTGTTCGCATATTCCTCTCCTCCGAATCCTAATGTCAAACTGACCCTGCACATACTCCTGCTCTCTCCGCCCCCTGTCCTCCTGTTTGAAACGTGCTACTCTGATTTTCTTATTCTTATTCCATCTCCCTCACGTCCGCTTCTAGACTGACTATCCTATTCTTTTATGCTACTCTCTCAATTTAGTTTCCTACTCTTTAGCCTCCATGCACCTCCTCTTAGGGCTACTCCTGCCGCTACTCCTGTTCTTACCCCTACTCTCTCCTACCCGTATGTGAATGATTCCTAGTTTTTCCCGATTCCCACCACTATGTATCATGCTTGATTCTTATTCCAGCTCTCTTATTTCCACGTCTAGACTGCCTGTCCTAGTCTTCTACTTGTAATCTCTGAATTCGCTTCCCACTCCTTACCACCCCCCTCCCCCTCTACACCTCCGCTGAGCGCTACTTCAAAGGTTCTACCGCTACTGCTGTTCTCATCGTGCCCCTCCACTTTTGGTATTCCTGGTCTTGTCCCCATCTCTACCACTGCTGTTATTCCTACTGCCCTACCTCGCTCGACGCGCACTCCTTAAGGGGGAGGAAGAGAAGCGTAGGAGTAGGAATGGAATAGTAGCAGTAGGAGAGTAGGAGTAGACGTCAGGTTAGTATTCCAACAGAAAGAGGAGACTAGGGGCAAAGAGAATACGAATCAGCGCGAAGGAATAGAAGAGTAGGAGTGGGAGAGTGCGAGTAAGAGAGTAGGAGTAGGAGAGTGTCTTCTTGGAAGAGCAGGAGGGGAGTAGCCAGAAAGTAAGAGAACAGGACAGCAGGAGAGTAGGACAGCACGAAAGTAGGAGAATGAGGAGTTCAGAGCAGGAAAGAAGGTACTTGAACAAAACGTGGAGAATGAATCTGTAATAGGGCCACAGGAGCATGAGCATGGAAGTAGGAGAGTAGGATTATGAACATGGGACTAGCAAGGTACGAATGGGAGGGTAAGAGTGGCAGAGGGCAGGAGTGGAAAAGCGGTAGGAAAGCCACGGTAGGTTACCAATACAGGAAGGTAGAAGTAGAGGAACGAGAGGGTAGGAGTAGGAGAGTAAGCGAACAAAATGCAGAAAGGTGGAGTGACATGATGGGATTGAACAAAGCAAAGCGTAGACTCCGATCCCCATCATATTCCCACCCCATTACCTGTATGTTCCGAGTCCTATTCCTCTATTGCTGCCTAGGAGTAGGATGAATTCGACACTAGGGATAGGAGAAATAGTGTAAGAGAAATGATGTTGTCAAGGCATCGAAAGTAGATTTTCCAACAGAGAAATAGTAGGTTAATAAGAGAGGCAGAGCAGGAAAGTAAGTGTAATAATCGGAGACTAGGAGTAGGTATATAGGAGTGCAAGATTAGGAGATTAGTAGACTAACAAAACAGGCTAGTAAGATGGCATCATTTTACTCCCACTCTCCTATCCGCCTTCTCCTGGCACGTCTCTTTTACTCCTTTTCTGCTAATCTTTACTCTTGCCTTCCTCCTCTCCTACTCCAAATGTGTGGCTCCTTTTCAACTAGTCGAACTTCCCGGTTTTTGTTCGCATATTCCTCTCCTGGGACTCCTAATGTCAAACTGACCCTGCACATACTCCTGCTCTCTCCGCCCCCTGTCCTCCTGTTTGAAACGTGCTACTCTGATTTTCTTATTTTTATTCCATCTCCCTCACGTCCGCTTCTAGACTGACTGTCCTATTCTTTTATGCTACTCTCTCAATTTAGTTTCCTACTCTTTAGCCTCCATGCACCTCCTCTTAGGGCTACTCCTGCCGCTACTCCTGTTCTTACCCCTACTCTCTCCTACCCGTATGTGAATGATTCCTAGTTTTTCCCGATTCCCACCACTATGTATCATGCTTGATTCTTATTCCAGCTCTCTTATTTCCACGTCTAGACTACCTGTCCTAGTCTTCTACTTGTAATCTCTGAATTCGCTTCCCACTCCTTACCACCCCCCTCCCCCTCTACACCTCCGCTGAGCGCTACTTCAAAGGTTCTACCGCTACTCCTGTTCTCATCGTGCCCCTCCACTTTTGGTATTCCTGGTCTTGTCCCCATCTCTACCACTGCTGTTATTCCTACTGCCCTACCTCGCTCGATGCGCACTCCTTAAGGGGGAGGAAGAGAAGAGTAGGAGTAGGAATGGAATAGTAGCAGTAGGAGAGTAGGAGTAGACGTCAGGTTAGTATTCCAACAGAAAGAGGAGACTAGGGGCAAAGAGAATACGAATCAGAGCGAAGGAATAGAAGAGTAGGAGTGGGAGAGTGCGAGTAAGAGAGTAGGAGTAGGAGAGTGTCTTGTTGGAAGAGCAGGAGGGGAGTAGCCAGAAAGTAAGAGAACAGGACAGCAGGAGAGTAGGACAGCACGAAAGTAGGAGAATGAGGAGTTCAGAGCAGGAAAGAAGGTACTTGAACAAAACGTGGAGAATGAATCTGTAATAGGGCCACAGGAGCATGAGCATGGAAGTAGGAGAGTAGGATTATGAACATGGGACTAGCAAGGTACGAATGGGAGGGTAAGAGTGGCAGAGGGCAGGAGTGGAAAAGCGGTAGGAAAGCCACGGTAGGTTACCAATACAGGAAGGTAGAAGTAGAGGAACGAGAGGGTAGGAGTAGGAGAGTAAGCGAACAAAATGCAGAAAGGTGGAGTGACATGATGGGATTGAACAAAGCAAAGCGTAGACTCCGATCCCCATCATATTCCCACCCCATTACCTGTATGTTCCGAGTCCTATTCCTCTATTGCTGCCTAGGAGTAGGATGAATTCGACACTAGGGATAGGAGAAATAGTGTAAGAGAAATGATGTTGTCAAGGCATCGAAAGTAGATTTTCCAACAGAGAAATAGTAGGTTAATAAGAGAGGCAGAGCAGGAAAGTAAGTGTAATAATCGGAGACTAGGAGTAGGTATATAGGAGTGCAAGATTAGGAGATTAGTAGACTAACATAACAGGCTAGTAAGATGGCATTATTTTACTCCCACTCTCCTATCCGCCTTGTCCTGGCACGTCTCTTTTACTCCTTTTCTGCTAATCTTTACTCTTGCCTTCCTCCTCTCCTACTCCCAATGTGTGGCTCCTTTTCAACTAGTCGAACTCGCCGTTTTTTTGTTCGCATATTCCTGTCCTCCGACTCCTAATGTCAAACTGACCCTGCACATACTCCTGCTCTCTCCGCCCCCTGTCCTCCTGTTTGAAACCTGCTACTTTCATTCTCTTAGTCTCATTCCAGCTCCCTCATCATGTCCACTTCTAGACTAGTTGTCCTCTTGTTTTATTCCTACTCTCTCAATTGAGTTTCCTATTCCTTACCCTCCATGCACCTCCTCTTAGGGCTACTCCTGCCGCTACTCCTGTTCTTACCCCTACTCTCTCCTACCCGTATGTGAATGATTCCTAGTTTTTCCCGATTCCCACCACTATGTATCATGCTTGATTCTTATTCCAGCTCTCTTATTTCCACGTCTAGACTACCTGTCCTAGTCTTCTACTTGTAATCTCTGAATTCGCTTCCCACTCCTTACCACCCCCCTCCCCCTCTACACCTCCGCTGAGCGCTACTTCAAAGGTTCTACCGCTACTCCTGTTCTCATCGTGCCCCTCCACTTTTGGTATTCCTGGTCTTGTCCCCATCTCTACCACTGCTGTTATTCCTACTGCCCTACCTCGCTCGATGCGCACTCCTTAAGGGGGAGGAAGAGAAGAGTAGGAGTAGGAATGGAATAGTAGCAGTAGGAGAGTAGGAGTAGACGTCAGGTTAGTATTCCAACAGAAAGAGGAGACTAGGGGCAAAGAGAATACGAATCAGAGCGAAGGAATAGAAGAGTAGGAGTGGGAGAGTGCGAGTAAGAGAGTAGGAGTAGGAGAGTGTCTTCTTGGAAGAGCAGGAGGGGAGTAGCCAGAAAGTAAGAAAACAGGACAGCAGGAGAGTAGGACAGCACGAAAGTAGGAGAATGAGGAGTTCAGAGCAGGAAAGAAGGTACTTGAACAAAACGTGGAGAATGAATCTGTAATAGGGCCACAGGAGCATGAGCATGGAAGTAGGAGAGTAAGATTATGAACATGGGACTAGCAAGCTACGAATGGGAGGGTAAGAGTGGCAGAGGGCAGGAGTGGAAAAGCGGTAGGAAAGCCACGGTAGGTTACCAATACAGGAAGGTAGAAGTAGAGGAACGAGAGGGTAGGAGTAGGAGAGTAAGCGAACAAAGTGCAGAAAGGTGGAGTGACATGATGGGATTGAACAAAGCAAAGCGTAGACTCCGATCCCCATCATATTCCCACCCCATTACCTGTATGTTCCGAGTCCTATTCCTCTATTGCTGCCTAGGGGTAGGATGAATTCGACACTAGGGATAGGAGAAATAGTGTAAGAGAAATGATGTTGTCAAGGCATCGAAAGTAGATTTTCCAACAGAGAAATAGTGGGTTAATAAGAGAGGCAGAGCAGGAAAGTAAGTGTAATAATCGGAGACTAGGGGTAGGTGGATAGGAGTACAAGATTAGGAGATTAGTAGACTAGCATAACAGGCTGGTAAGATGCCATCATTTTACTCCCACTCTCCTATTTGCCTTCTCCTGGTACGTCTCTTTTACTCCTTTTCTGCTAATCTTTACTCTTGCCTTCCTCCTCTCCTACTCCAAATGTGTGGCTCCTTTTCAACTAGTCGAACTCCCCGTTTTTGTTCGCATATGCCTGTCCTCCGACTCCTAATGTCAAACTGACCCTGCACATACTCCTGCTCTCTCCGTCCCCTGTCCTCCTGTTTGAAACCTGCTACGTTCATTCTCTTAGTCTCATTCCAGCTCCCTCATCATGTCCACTTCTAGACTAGTTGTCCTCTTGTTTTATTCCTACTCTCTCAATTGAGTTTCCTATTCCTTACCCTCCATGCACCTCCTCTGAGGGCGACTTCTACCGCAACTCCTGTTCTTACTCCTACTCCCTCCTACATGTCTTAGAATGCTAGTTCTCCCAATTCCCTCCACTATAGATTTACTGTCTGATGCTTATTCCAGCTTTCTTACGTCTACATCTAGACTACCTGTCCAAGTCTTCTACTTCTACTCTCTGAATCCTACTGTCAAACTGACCCGGCACATACTCCTGTTCTCTCCGCCCCCCTGCAGTATGGCTTTTGGTAGGGAAAGGAGAAAAGAACCTCACATAGACCCTAAAGGTCCAACGTACCCTAGAAGTATATGGGCGTTTCCGAACACAGGGGACCCTAATATACTACCCTAAAATAGTCGGATCCTTACTTTAAGGACCCCAAACTAAGGTACCCATAATTCTCGGAAACTCCCTAAACCCCATAAACCCTTTGTAGAATCCTACAGACCCCTTTAAGGAGCCCTTATAGATCCCTTCAAGGTACCCCTAAGTTTCGGAAACTCTCATATGGGCCGCTGTATGGAGCTATTTGCCAGGCCCAGGGCAAATCACCTACATCCAAAATCGCAAGATGCGGTTTAGGGTTTAGGTTTAGGGTTTAGGGTTGAGGGTGATGCTCTTGTCACGGGGAGGACTGCCGCCCCGGATTAAGAAGCCTCTGTTGTTCAGAGACCATACTGGTAGGATCCGTACTATAAACTTTATAGAACAGGGGTGGTTATCAGCATCCCAAGCCCCAAACACCTGCCGATGATGAGGGAGCCCCATGCAGTTTTGGTGTTTTCGGATCTCGAGCTTGATTGAACCCTAAAGCGCAGTCGTGCAGTTTCCGTGGGACGGCGGGGTTTGGGAAAGAGCCTGCGCAGCAGGCGGCGCAGCATCCAGCGCGGCGAAGGGTCTTTGCGGCACGAACCTGCCAAGAAGCCCTTCCGGGACATGTTTCGCATTGTAGCGGGACAAGAATAGTCGTATCTCGTATTGCATGTGTTGTATATGTCTAACTATGTATACATATATATATATATATATATATATATATATGTATCTCTCTCTCTCTGTGTCTCTGCATAGTTGTATGTATATATGTACATGCATATATACACCAGATAATGAGTAAGTAATGTTTCTTTAAAAGGGGGTAAGGGATGCTATAGTAGGGTTCAATGGTATGGGGGCCTGAAATACTTACCTATATTAGTTTGGTGGTTCCTTATACTGATTGTAGTATAATATTAAGGCCCCCATATATTAGAACCCTCAAGGTAACCGTTATAGACACCTTGTCAAGGAATCCTTTGAGGCAGCCCTAGTCTAATTATTAAGGCCGGCCCCTATACTGAATCTTTACAATAGCCCTTCAAGTAGCCCTTACAGACCCCTTTGAACCCTGATCTAATTATTAAGGCCCCTATATTACCATCCGCCCCATCCCTTTCTACGTCCACCTCTGCCTCTACCTCTACGAGTACTACTGCTGCTGCTGCTACTACTACTGCTGCCACTAACTGCTACGAATACGTGTGTTTTGCCTACAATTATTAACATTACCATTACCTGCGCTGTTACGATTACCATTACAAGATACCCCTCCTACTGCAGCTACGACCACGATCAAAACCACCGCTGCTTGTCATTACTAGTCGCAGCAGTCTGGCTATGCATAAACAGCACTCCTTAGAGTAGGATCCCGCACCTACATTTCAAGATGGTTGTGGTCCTACATTTTAGGGGTTCTAACTCGAACAGGGTTTTGGGCCTTAGTGTAGTATGTCTATACTAACGAGGCCTAACTTGTAGTTTGTCTACTTATACTAGCTTCCACAGCAGGGTGCAGGCCTGAGGGTCTGAAGAATACCGTGTCGAAGGGTCCATCTACTACTGCAGTGCCCGCCAACCTCGTGGAACATGGCCAAGAAATACCCTAAACCCTATAAACCTTAGAAGCTGCCCCCACCCTGTAATAGTGGTATAATAGGAATATAATAGGGCCCTAATATAATCCTTATAGTCACTGTATATGTCACTATTACAGGGTGGGGGCAGCTTCTAAGCTAAACCCTATAAACCCTAAACCTTAACAAAGGATTTTCACGAGGATCTTCAGCACCAGAGCATTAACAGGGTGCTCAAACTCACAATGCTGGCATTTCTGATGTGCACACTGCACCCTAAACACAATCACGGACATACACCAGGAAAGCCCAGCACACCTAGGCCTGACCCACAAAGCTCAACTAACTAATAAACAGACGAGCAGTCAGTCCAAAGCTAGGAGCCTCCCCCAAGACCCCAGTAGAGCGTCCAGTTGTACTTTAACTGTACGTACAGTTCAACCCCTATAGTCAGCACTTACTCATCTTCCAAAAAGGGAAATCTGGAGTTCTGCGGCCTCAACTAAACCCCAAAGCCTAAGCCTTAAACTCTAGAACCTAACCCTGAACCCTGAACCCCTAATCCTAAACCCTGAACCCTATAATCCCCAATACTTGCCTATAATCCCCAATGCTCAACTCCCAAAACATCGACCCCTAACACTGTAGACCCTGATGATGATGATGATTGGTGACTGCAGCAACCTGACATAACCTGACCAGCCGAAGCGTGGGTTAACCTCAACTCCAAGATAGGCAACTCCCCAAAACACAGTTGCTAAGCGGCCCGGGAGGAGGAGACGTCTCCTGGGCCTGTCATGGGAAGCAATCTCCTAGCTCTTACTACACCAATAAGCCAGAGAAATAAAAGGTTAAACTTTCCAATTGCTACTAAACTATAAGAACCCGACAAGTTTAAAGGTTGGGTATTGGGGAACGAAGAGCTACTAGATTGTTTGAAACCGTAACCATAGACTGTAAACTGTTCATGCAAGTCTGAATCCATGATGTAGGCGAACCCATATTGCAGGGTCATGGCTTAGGGCTTGATTTAAGGCTTCGGGGTTTAGGCTTGCATGTGAGGGGGGGGTGTTCTGCCAATGAGGACTTCCCTCTTGTTCTTGTGTCTATGTGCCTCTCTCACGATTGTTGTTTGGCAGGCATCGACATGTGTTCATAAGATTTCCGGACAATCGAAACATGGAACCCTTCTAGAACTGCTATGGAAACCCAATCTCTTTGATCTTTGATCGACTTATTTCTCACGCCGATCCGTCTCTTTCGGGTCACGTTCGTGCTCGGTGTATAATGGCCGAGCCTAAATTTGGAGCGCTATTTAGGCAAGAATATACACTGTCCTTGTGGGGGTTTCCGAAGACAGGGGACCCTAATATGGTACCCGAAATAGTAGGATCCTGATAATAAGGACTCCCCAAAATAAGGCACCCCCCAATTATCGGAAACTCCCAGGTGCATGAACAGCCAGGGATCCTAAGCCCCAAAGCCCAAGCCGCATGCGACCTTGCAAATCCCAACCCCCTACCCAATTCCCACACGAAAACCATGTAGAAACTTTATCAAACCCTCATAGTACCACAGAAGGCCGAAGCAGCTAAGTCTATGTGGGTTTCTATAAGGGCTTAGGCTTTAGGGGCCTCAGTAGGAATATTCGACTACAGCATGGTTACTAAGTTACAAAAGTTAGAATAGAAATTCAGGGTCCGAGTCAGGAAGCTTCACCTGCAGGATGACCACATCGCAAATAACCCAAGACGTGATTTCCTGAGGGCTGTCTCAGCCTACAGTCTCCAGTGTGGTTTCGTTTTCTGGTTTAACCATTTGTATAATTTGTATATTAAGAATCCTACACTATATTCTACAAGGTAACCCGAAAAAGAAACAGCAACTTTTGGAGAAGATAAGAGAGGGTTCTATTATCTAAACAGCACGATTCCCCTTGTACGGACTTCGGATCGTGTGTTTGCGAATGGCTGTGGGCAAAAACGAAAAGCTGCATTGGATAAAGATTTTGTGCGATAAACCAGAAAAGGTGAACAGCATCGACCAGTCAAGGAAAGCCGGGAAAAGTCGAACGGACGAGCAACGCGGGATAAGTTGAAAAGCCACGGACAGTCGAACAAAAATACAGGAAGAAACGAACAGTCGCGAAATACAGCAAAATTCGAAAATACATGTTGCAAACCCCTATAAACCCTAAACTTTCCTTTGGTTAGTAATGGAAGAATGGTAGTAATAGTAGCAATACTTGTACCCCATTCCTCCATTCCCTACTAACCAAAGGTAAGTAAACTGAACTCCGCGGGCGCCTGTGGCAGCCGGGGAGCCTCATGCTTTGGTGCCGCCGCCGGAAAGGGCGCTGCTTGCTGCCCTCGGCAAGCTGCTTAGCTAATATGGCTGGTTGTCAAAATTAGCGTCCAATATTAGGTGCCGTACTATATTAGGGCCCCAAAAAGAGGCCACAATTTTGATAACCACCCATATAGTAAACCCAAAATAGTTGGAAACCGGATTAGGGACAATTGGTGCTGGGATTCATTATACAGTACATGACTCTCAAGGATTGAGGCTATTGAGTTTCCAACTTTCGGGCTTCTACAGTAAACAGGGTAGGCTTATGGTTTTTTCCCAGGGTTTGTGAAGCCCCAGAAAGCTGCAACATGCGATAAGGATGAATCGTGCTAGGATTCCCTCCACCTTATATATTTCAGGGGAGGAGGATAGTCACGTTCCGACTTTCTGGCTTATACCCTACGTTTGTCGGGGTCTAGATGGTTTAGGGCTTGAAGGCTCGATTAGTGGTTTACGGTTTTGGGGCTGTAAAGTTGGGGTTAAGATAGCGGTCTGAATAAGTACCTGGGCCGTGTCTGGCGGATCCAAGTCGCGCCTTGCAACTTAAGAGAGTATGGGTTCACGGGGTCGGAGTTTCGGTGCGTCAAGGCTGCAATGTTACGAACACTACCGTACGGACGCAGCAGTGATTTCACGACATTCGCCGCATGGCCCCTGATGGTCAGCACGCAGGGTGTCCTGCCGTCCTTCCAGGGGTTTATAAGGGCCTTGATGGAAATGCGGCACAACAGGGTGTGCTTGATGTATGCGCGGATCAGACGGTCGGAACTGCCTTTCAAATCCGACAGCGCCACTGGGATCAATGCCGTCGCGAACTGACCTGGTAGAAACTTCTTCGACCAGTCGATAGCAGGTATAAGATCACCTGGAGAGCCGCCTTGTCCACCTGAACTTGCGATGCCAGCGGACAGACCATCTTTAGGCCTTTGTTTTTTTGGATTCTGGGGTGTAGGATTAGGGTGGGTGGCTGAAGATTAGCAGAAAGTAGAAGCCACAAAGTTGGAACTTGACTACCCTCGTGTCCCTTTGTTGAAGTATAGGGAATCCCAGGATGCAAGAAGCAGGAAGTTAGATTGAACAGTAGGGTCTTTATCTGGGGTTTGGAGTTTACGGTTTACTTGAAGTAAAAGGGGTCAGGGTTCGCATGACTTGATTTAGCAAGCATTTGAATGAATCTTCCGTTCCTACACTCATTGGCGCATATCCTAAACCCTACGCACCTCAGCCCTAAACCCTTTAATGTCATATTGTGGCCAAGCGTCGTAAAGGCTTCGGCTGCTTCATGACGAAAGCCGGTGGCATCCGCCAGCTTGCTAGCGAAGCACAGGTGCTACGCATGCGAACCTGGCCCAAACACAACTCACACACTCTCTATCTAAGGACCCTTAGGTGGGTAGGCGGGCTCCTGGGTTTAGGGTTTAGGGACTCCAGAGTAACCTAGGAACAAAAAGAGTGCCCTTTTTGGTTTAAAGGGGGGTCGTAAGGGAACCTAAACCTAAGCCCTAACAAAAAGGGGAATAAGGGCCTAAGCAGCCGGAGCAAGGCAAAGTTGCCAAGATCGGAAATTACCTATAGTCTCCATTGTAGTTCCTTTTCTTGGTTAACCAGTTTTATGGTTAGGATCCTATAATGGAGTTTTTGGTTAACCAAAAAAAGGAACTACAATGGAGACTATAGGTAGGATTCAGAGTTCAAGCCATCATAGCTGTGAGGCAAAGGATGGTCTGTGAGAGCTGCGAGCATTCTGCGTGGGGAGCACAACTGCATCTTCACCGAATCTAGGATACCCAGTAACCTAAGAATAAAATGGCCTCTCTTTTTGGTATTGGGTAACTTTATAAGGAACCTAGGACTACAAAAAAGGCATGAGGGTACTACTGGGCATCCTAGGAATGGTCTTGACCATTGAAGCCTGGTGCAGTTGCCTAAACAGTAGGTTGTTAGCCATACACACTTGTGAGCCCGTTTAGGCAGCTGGCTGCGGAATGCTGCAAGACAGATCACCAAAATACTAATCCTCGAACCCCAAACCCCTCAACCGAGCCTAAACCCCTAAACCCCAAAGCCCGACCTTCGACCCGTTTACGATTGTGTGCCAGAGGACACGAAGGTCCCCAAACCCTAAACCCTAGCTCGCCAGACCGAACCCTGAGCTCCTGCAGATGCTCCTCTTGTTCGCTGCCGAGCACGCAGTTCAAGTTCCTGCCGACGCAAGTAGAAGAGTTGAACTTCGGCGAGGGTTTAAGGATTTATGAAGGTTTATAAGGTTTCGACACGCGCACTCGCTGACGCAGGCACGGCTTCAGGAGTCCGATTTATGAGGCTTTTCGAGTTTCAGGGCTGATATGGGCAGTTTTCTAAAGTAGCGTCCCTTGTTGGGTCTCCAAAATAGTGCGGCACCCTTAATCAAAAGGACGCCACAAGGGATCCTAATTTGAGAACTACCCGACCCAAATGAACAGATTACGGTTTAGGCACACAAAGGAAAAACGCTGAGTTCGGTATCCTTCGGGATTTTTGGGATGCACAGGGCCTACAGCCTAAAGACTGCAGCAAGCAGCAGTGTGACGATATGGAATATCGAGGCCTTGGGCCAGTTTTGCATTAAGGAATGCCCTGTTATACTACGTATAGCCCTCGGTGCCCCAACATGAACGATAGTGTTTCGAGTTTTTGCGGACTTGGGCACACAGTCATGAGATGAGCGGTGATTCCAGAGGAACTCTGTGCGTGTGTGTGTGTGTGTGTAACTTAAGCGATTAAGCTGCTGAACAACAACCCCGACACGACCTCATGTGGGTGGGGGTACCTCAGAGGATCCGGCGATAAAGAGGAAGGAGGACTGTCAGTATCTCAATAATGCGTACAGTCATGTAGTCCCATAGTGCCCCCTGTATGGGAGTTTCCGAGAATAGGGGACCCTAATGTAATACCTTCGATAGTAGGATCCTTATGTATGGACCCCCAATTTTCGGAAACTCCCATATCGACATCATAAGATCCTCTCAGTAAACGCGCTCTGGGACTGGGAAGCTCCCTTTAATGCGTCCTGAGGTGGCTACAGCTTGTGTAATATAGGGAGGGGCCTTCACAATCAAAATAGGGTGTTGGGGCCCATTATACCATTCTTATAATGGTTAAGGAAACCCTCAAACTAGTGCTGGAAATTATGTAACCCGTATATATGAAGATGTTTCGATAGGTTTGAGATTTTACTGAACGGGTGCTATAGGTGGTTGGGCTGCATCGGTGGTTGCCCGGCTTAGCGCTTCGGCCACGAAATGCCTTAAACCTCCGCCTTTTTGCGGTGAACCCAAACCCAAGGTTGAGTCGAGGGGCCGGGTACCAACAATTTCTAAAACTGATATGGGAGCTTCCGAAGATTGGGACCCTAATATCGTACCCTGAATAGTAGGATCCCTATTACAAGGCCCCAAAACAAGGTAGCCCCGTATACAAAAAAACGAAGCCGACAGTCCCAATAATGCGGGTGCCCCTTTTAAGGGTTTAGGGTTTATAGGGTTTAGGCTGACTACCTTCTCAGGCTTTTGGGTTCAGGAACTATAGCTGCTTGGGACTAAACACCACACTGCAGTAAGTTCGCAGAGTGCAGACCATTTGCCCTACTTGAAGGTTCATGGGTAGTTGAAAATGGGGTTATAAGTAGGGTATCCATAGTTATAAGCCCTATTAGGGGACGTATAACCCTACAAATAACTACCCATGAACCTTCAAGTAAACCCTGAACCGTCCCTGCATGGGAAGCCCAGCGGAACAGCTGGCTCCCTGTGACTCCATTTAGCCTTAAGGGCGATATGTACCCTAAAGGGTTTAAGGCTCAAGTACTATACAAGGGTTCATAATTAGTATAACGGTATAGTTCAGGGCAGGGCAGGGGTCCCCATTAAGGGTCCCTGTTTTGCCCCTTCGATAAGCGGGATCTCAAAGGTCTGTCAATGAGGACGCTCACCAGTCTTTCGCTGGGCAACGCAATGGGTGAGTAGAAAGGTACAAGGTTTGGGCCACGCTGAAACCTAAATCCTGAACCGTAAACCCGGCCTGTGCGTGGCTTTTCAGCGGTCTTTTTGAGGTCACGGTTTAGGGTGTAGGGTCTAGGTTTGAGGGTTATGGCCGTTAGACCAAACCAGGAAACCTCACAATTGGCAAGTAACATCAGCATCGCCAGTCGAACGTCTAGGCAACCGCCACTCCCCAAACCCTGACCCACAAACACCCGAAAAACAACCCTAAGCCCTAAACTCTGTACCCTAGACCCTAGACCCTAAACCCCAACTCCCGGAATAGAAGGCCTCTCCAATAGAAAAGGATCCTCGATGTGCAGCCGTGGCGCCTGGGCGTGAAGCTTCATAAAAGCTTGGGGATGCGATCCCAATGTCTCCAATACCCTAAGGGTCTACCTTCCTAGCCTGTGTTGCAAGTTGTTCAATAAATCTTCAGGGGTTCTAAATAAACGGACTTTCCATGAGTTTCTACTCGAGTCATAAGAACCCATCTGCGCATGAAGCCTATGCTGTGGTGTTACCGTAACCACATGGGAACCCCCTTTAAAGGGCCCATAGTATTCCCTCACTCGTGGGCCTAGACAGAATAGTTGGTAAGCCTCTGGGATCTTCAAGCCGGGTACTCTGGCGGGGCTTCATCACCTGAACAGAGCTTGGGGGTACATCGTAGTATGACTATCGCAAGGAGCCCAAAGGAATCGTCTTCTTCGTCTTCTCTTCTTCGGTGGACTTCAGTGCCGCAAGCAGCACGTCCCTAAAGGAATTGTCTAGGTAATTATTGTCGCTACATTAGCTTCGTGGCCATCGAAGGCTAGAGACATTGATGTATCTCTGGCGAAGTGAATACAAGCCGTCGGAGACTGAAACCCTAAACCCTAGACCCTAAACCTCTACCAGTGATTGTGTGCTGTGCGTCTGCTGCTGTACAGGGAACTGACTTCCCATGTCATCGGGCAAGTAGAACAAAGACTTCCTCGAGCAATGCTCCTTCCAAAGCCGTAACCTCAACTCTGGCTCTGTATCCTAAATGCTAAAAAACCTTTTTGAACCTGGATCTACCAGTCAGGGTTTACCTTTTTGTTGAGCAGGAACTGCAATGCACCGAGCCCTGAATCCCTTCAGCCAAGCTTCAGAACCCCATACTTGTAGCCGGGTCTGAAACCACAGTGGTATCCCTACAATACCCAGGCAGACCCCCCCTTTTTTGTTCAAAACAAGCTTAAACTGTTCAATTCAACACAATCTTAAATCGTGCAACATGGTCCCACACCCCTATCAGTAGTTGACATTCCCACACCCCTTAAGTAATTAACATGGCCTGTAGATCAACCCTTAAATCTTATCAACGAACCCCTTTGTACTTTGAGGGGTGCTCCCTCTTTCAGGGGTGGCGGGCTCTCGCGGTACGCCAGGCCAAACAGGACCCTTACCCATGTGGCAAAGCCCAATACTGCTTCAGAGTAGACCCGAGGACCGAAGATCCAAGGGCCCCCTTATCATAGAACCCTACTGTAGTATCCCTCAGAGTCCCCTTTTTTAAAGGAACCCTATTCTAATTAGTTAAGCCCCTTGCGTAGCAGAAAAACCCTCCAAGGGAAAAGGAAGGGACCCTTAAGAAGGACCCCTAGGTATATACCCTTATTACAGCTATTCTATACCCATTATATGGCCCATTATAGGGTTCCAGGGGTCCCCACGCCCCGGCCGAAGCGGTCAGAGGTTCCTATTCGGATTCCTCTATTCCCCACCTCTTAATCCCCTCCCCAGTGACCCCACACCACAAATCGGTGTCACTGCCCCCCCTTAAAACTGGAAACGTGTCACTGAGCTCCAAGGGGCAGTCCCACCCAATTTTTCCCCTTCCTCCCCCTCCCCCCCCCTCCCCCCCCCCCCCCCCCCTCCCCCCTTCCCTCCCGCCCCTCCTCCGCTCGCTGACAGGTGCGAGCTTTCTGGAGTTCTTTAATGCTGCAGTACCAAGCGAGTTTCAAACCTGAATTCCTAACCCTACACCCTAACCCCAGCCTGAACAATTCGGGCTCGCCTGTAAGGCTGCAGAAGCAAGGGAATTTCAAACCTGAATTCCTAACCCTACACCCTAACTTTCAAAGCCCGGACAACACCTGCACCCGAAAGCACGACGCCCCCCTTCCCCGCCCTGCCCCCCCGCCTCCCCTCCTCCCCCACCCTCCCGCCCCTCCTCCGCTCGCTGACAGGTGCGAGCTTTCTGGAGTTTTCGACGACACGGGACTGCAATGTAGCATCTTTATGTGTTGGGGCTCGCCTTTAATGCTGCAGTACCAAGCGAGTTTCAAACCTGAATTCCTAACCCTACACCCTAACCCCAGCCTGAACAATTCGGGCTCGCCTGTAAGGCTGCAGATGCAAGGGAATTTCAAACCTGAATTCCTAACCCTACACCCTAACTTTCAAAGCCCGGACAACACCTGCACCCGAAAGCACGACGCCCCCCTTCCCCGCCCTGCCCCCCCGCCTCCCCTCCTTCCGCTCGCTGACAGGTGCGAGCTTTCTGGAGTTTTCGACGACACGGGACTGCAATGTAGCATCTTTATGTGTTGGGGCTCGCCTTTAAGGCTGCAGTACCAAGCGAGTTTCAAACCTGAATTCCTAACCCTACACCCTAACCCCAGCCTGAAAAATTGGGGCTCGCCTGTAAGGATTCGTACTGATACTACCACTACTAATACTACTCACAATCATCCTGCTTCGTGTTGCTATGAACATTACTTTTACTATAAGTGTGATTCCAACTGTTACTTTTTTCCTACAAGAGCTTGCCGCAGATAGTAGCCAATCGCCGCATGCGCGTACAGCCGGGCCGAGGCGGACGACGCGCAGCGTTTCAAATTACAGCTATTATATACCCATTATATGGCCCATTATAGGGTCCCAGGGGTCCCCATTAAGGGTCCCTCCTTTTCCCTTTGAGAAGAAATAATGAGTAACGTCGAAGCCTGAGTGCTTGTGAACGCTACTGTTTAAATTAGGGCTCCTCGATGTGCCTGGCGGACCGCGAGCGGTCTTTTCCCAAAGGGCAGTGGGCTCTTTGGGACCCGCAGGTAGGGGCTTCTGAACCCCTAAATCCACAGAGCCCAGAACGTTATCAGCCTTACTTGTCCGGTATCCTACCGTAGAGGAGCTACATGCTAACCTTTGGGATTCTTTAGGCTTGTATTCAGGATGTAGTACCCTACCTACTATCCTGCTGCTTACACTTTTCCAGGACGGACTGGGGTGTCGGGCAGCACCTGCGAAACTCTCAACCCCCTTTGAAGGCAAGAGCTCGCAGCGCAGGAACAGCCGTGGATGACAACGGACTGAAGCTCAAGCTCTCTTCCCTAAGCCCTAAACCAAAGCCCCGGAAGCTTCACAGCTGCACTGTGATTGAGATCTGGGGACGTGACCACGTGGCCTGCGAGCTGGGACACTTCGGGATCGTCGCGATAGACCCTGGCAAAAGATGCTTTTGCATAATGTATCGGGCACTAATCACCAATCAGTAGAACACTGCTTGAGGATATGTCACAGTATAACGTAAACAAAGCCAAGGAGCAATGTTGGTAATTGCTCAGGATTCTATATTACGGCTCGCCAACAGGCCTCAAAAAGTGATACAGGAAATCCTGACCTCGAGAGGCCCTAAAATAGTAGAGACAGGGTGTTGCGGCTATATTACAACAAACCTCAAGAGTGGCAATTAGGGGATACTATTCCCGCTCCCATATTGCATCCAAGACTCACAAACCTATATAAACCCCAATTTCTACCAACATCCCCTGCTGCCTCAATCCCTACAGTAAGCCTGCGCAACCCCAACAACCCCATTACGGTCTAGGAGTTTAGTGCTTATGCGTTTAGGGTCACAAGTAGCTAAATATTTTTTTTGGCTCCCACTTGTCGGACTCGCTCGGATTTCGCAGTGCAGGGGATGCGTTGACTTCGGTCCTAGAGAGCCTCAATCCTCACTGTTTTCACAAAATGCTAAACAATTAGTCCTGTAGACTATAATAGGGTTCAGGGTTTAGGGGTTTAGGGGTTTAGGGTTTAGGATATATATATATATATATATATATATACCTTCTAACAGTTCTAACATTCCAGCACACACAACCTTTACAAACCCTGAGCATCTCAGCTCACAAGCCTTGAAGCTGCATGCCCAATTTTGCAGCCTACAGCCGATCCTCAAACAGCCTACAGGGAACTCCAGAAAGTTGGAATATGGTTTCATGGTAGGATACCCTATAATGTACCATAGGAGGGTTTAGGATAATCATATTCCTAAACTCTTTTTGCATCCATGCCTATTGTCAAAGGGGAAGAGGAGGGACCCTTAATGGGGACCCCTACCCTATAATGGGCTATATGATGGGTATATAATAGCTATATTAAGGGTATATACCTAGGGGTCCTTATTAAGGATCCCTCCCTAAACCCTAAGTTCGTGGCCTCCGGCCCAAGCGCACAGAGACGACTTCGTCCATCCAGTTGTACTCATTGGTGTAGAAGTGAAAGAAATCCCAAACCACCCTGAGAAGTCTGGATGCGTGTGTACATTTACGAGTGTCTATATACTAATAATAAATACATGTACACATGCATCCATCCATCCATCCATCCATCCATCCATCCATCCACGCATAACATTACGTTACATTCCATTGCATACATACATACATGCACTTGTATGAATCGACACATATATGATCTCATGTGTATCTATGCCCATCTATGCATGGCTTTGCATGGCACGGCATCGCATGGACTAGCGTGGTTAGTCTCGTCTGGCGCGTGTTGTGTATTATGGTCTGGTCTGGTGTCTGGTATGGAGTGGTCTGGCGTGGTCTGGGATGGTCTGGTATGGTATGTCTGTGTATGTATAAGCATTGAATAGCGATTTTTTACCACGTATATGCAAATGACAAAGAAGTGTGTAAATAGAAGTAAATAGTTACATCTATATGAGCATAAAAATGACACACATCCATCCATCCATCCACCCATACATGCTTGCATGGCTTCTTGAAAGGGGAAGGCCGCGAAGCATCTGGCTCCTGGGGCTGAGGCCTCAGGCTTAAGGCTAGGGCTCCAATTACCCGAATACTGGGTTACTGCCAGGACCCCCCAAGGGCCCAGCTAGTACAAAGCCCTCATGGTCTCTAATAGTGGATATTTGGGGTATAATAGAGGGTAGTTGGGGGGTCTAGGTGGTGAACACCTTTTGGAAAGTAACCTACTATTTGGGAGTTTCCGAGAATAGGGGACCCAAATATAGGACCCTAAACTGTAGGATCCTTATTATGAGGACCCCCAAACAGGGTATCCCCTAGTTTTCGGAAACTCCCATTTAAGTAACTGGAGCCCTAAAGTTTCGCCTCGGGCCTTGGTGCTGTATACTGCAGAGAATCTACTGGTAAGGCCCCTATTGGGATGATAGGGTTTAGCGTTAAGGGCTGGGGATGTAGGCTATTGAGCTGAGTGTATGGGCTGAGGCTTGCCACCACGTTCTTGTAGTGTGGACTCGTGAAGAATACCCTTTACGAGTCCTTATATTCAAGGACCGGAGGGGATCTGGCATACAGGCGTCTACACGACATCGAATCCTGACAGCAATCTAATATTAACTCGCGAAGCCCAACCGGCAGGCCTGGACCCTTTAAAACCTACCCCTTCAAGGCTCCTTGCTATGATTTCCTGCTGCATATCCATAAAAAACAGTAGGTTTTATGGGGGGGTGAAGGTACTGTTGATGATAAAAACCAAGCATTACCTTAATGATCCTAAACTATGGGAGTTACGGCATATTCCTTATTGTGGGTCATGCAAAATTTATATCCCTAAACCCTAAACCGCTATAGATCCCTTAAAGGAGCCCCTTAAAGGTACCTTATAGATCCCTGTAAAGGAACCCTGGGATTTATATATCATCAACCGTATGACGTAATCTGTGCGAAAAACCCAAGCGTTTCATGTCTCAGAGCTGCTGCCCCGAACTGTGGAGAGTGAAGCCTAATCCAAAAGGAGCCAAAGGGTGGGGCCTGAACCACCGAGTTCCCAAACCCTCATATATATATATATATGTATAAATACATACATACATATATATATATATATATGTATACTGTATATATATATATATATATAGATCATCCTTCTGAGACATATCCGCCTTAGGCTTAGAGTGTTTTGGTCCATCTACGCATCATTTGGTGAGATTCAGCCTCTGGCAGTGTCCCACAACATGAGACAGGAAGCTGGCTGAGCTGGACGTCCATGGCCCAAACTATCCTGCGTCTAGTGGGCTGGCGTGTCAAGGAGCCCTTTGTCTTGCGGGGTGAGTACCCTAGCCCAAAAAAGGCTAACCTCTTCAATCATGGTCTGAGTATATAAACCCAGAAAAAGGTTAAAGGTTACGTACTCAGCTACTAAGTTGTCTTTACAACCTCTGGCTTCCGCTGCAGAACTCGAACTCCCTCAGGGTTATACACACAATACTGGGGGGCTATAAGTTGCCATATGTTTTATTACCCTAATCATAACCCTCTAGTAACTGAGTCCCATGATCCCCTGAGAAATATATTAAAGGGGCGTTAATAATTAGAATAGGGCTTCAGGTGGCCATCATACCATGCTTCTACTATCGAACCCCTAAAATAGTATTGGTAACTACTATAGGGAACTCCAGAAAGTTGGAATATGGTTTCATGGTAGGATACCCTATAATTTGCCATAGAAGGGTTAGGATAATCATATTCCAACTTTCTGGCTTTTACCTTAAGTCAGTTGCAGTTCGGGGCTCTCTTCGTCGCTGGCAATTCAAATTCCCAGTCTCTCCAGGGCGCTTCGAACCTAAGGTCCCATGGGTGGTTGTCAAAATTAGGATCCCGTTTTGGGTCCTTAATATAATACGGTACCTAATATTTAAGGTACCCAAAAAGGTACCTTAATTCTGACAACCACCCCCATGAAACCCAGAAGGTCTGAAATTGGACCCCGAAAGTAGGTAAAATAGTGGCCCCAAACCTACCAAAGGCCGTGATTCTACATGCTTTTGGGGTCCAGGAAGGCCCTAAACCCGCTTTTTTGAAAGAAGTCTCTCCGAACTAAACTTAAACCCTAAAACCCCTAAACCCTAAAGCCCCAAACCCCTAAAACCCCTAAACCCTAAAAGGGGGGTCCCCTGCGGATCGGTGCCATCGCCCGGGTCGGCGGCTATGTCGAAGCTCGCCGTCGGGATGCAGGGGAGACCTCAGTCGAGGCTGTCGGCCTTATAGGCTTAGAGGGTTTAGGGTTTAGGGGGGTTTAGGGGTTGGGGGTTTAGGGTTTCGGGGTTCAGGGTTTAGGGGTTTAAGGCATAGGGGTTTAGGGTTTGAGGGGTTTGGGGGTTTAGGGTTTAAGGTTTTTTCCCTCCTACCTAGGCTCAGGTTTAGGATTTAGAGGATTTAGGGTTTCGGCGCTCGCACTCGGACGATTCAGGGTTTAAGGTTCAGGGTTTAGGGCTTAAAGGGTTTGGGGCTTACAGGGTTTACAGGGTTTAGGTGTTTTTTTCGAGTGTAGGGTTTAGGGTTTAAGGCTTCAGGTTTAGGGTTTAGGGTTAAGAATTCTGGTTGAGAGTTTCATACAAGTGGCTCGGATGTTTAGGGCTGCTGTGTGATCTATGACGAGTGATTCCGAGTGCTCTCGAAAGCTTTCAAGCTTTTCATGCATAAGGTTTTGAGACTTGACACTTGTTTGGATTTCATGAGTGTTTCTTGGTGTCTTCCAGGGTTTGTCACTGTCAGCGTTGCTGCCGGTGTCGTGGAGGTTCATTGGCACTTACTGTTGTCCCTAGAGGTGAGTCAGGGGGTTCAGCAGGGTCAGTCGGCTCGGGATCTAGAAGCAAAGGAAGCTCAGATAAAACGAATTGGGATAGGTTTGTTGTCGTAGACGTCGCCATCGGTAGCAAAACCCGTGGTATTGGTAGCAGAAAGGTAGTGGTCGCGGTAGCGGTCGTGTGCGACTGCGACTGCTACTGCTGCTACACCTATTACTACTACTACTACTACTACTACTACTACTACTACTACTACTACTACTACTACTACTACGACTACGACTACGACTACGACTACGACTACGACTACGACTACGACGACTACGACGACTACGACGACTACGACGACGACTACTACTACTACGACGACGACGACTACTACTACTCCTGCTGCTGCTGCTGCGGCTGCTTCTACTTCTACTGCTACTGCTACTGCTACTACTACTACTACTACTACTACGACTACTACTACTACTACTACCACTACTACAACTGCTACCACTACTACTACTACTACTACCACTACTACTACCACTACCTACTACCACTACCTACTACCACTACTACTACTACTACTGCTACTACTACTACCACTACTACTACTACTACTACTACTACTACTACTACTACTACTACTACTACTACTACTACTACTACTACTACTACTACTACTACTACTACTACCTACTACCACTACTACTACTACTGCTTGTAACTGTACATAGTCTGCGGGCTGGCTGTTGTGCTGTATGCTTTTATGCATGCTCTTCTGTAACTCGTATTCATAACACTTTTGGCTCAAGTGAGCACGGCAGTGTGTCGTTGGTAGCTTCTCGTTGCCGCGACGCAATTGCGCGCAGCCCGTCCTGGGCGGACGTTCGACCTGTCACGGTTGTTGGACTTTCTGCTTGGACGGAAAACGAGGGTGCGTGCTGCCCCTTTGGGTTTCCGTTCTCCACAATTGGGGGCTGTTCTGGGAAACGGCCACCCAGGCGGCTGCTGCGCCGCAATCTTTTAACGTGGCCTCGAAGGCGCGCTTGTCGTGCGCCTTGAGGCCGTGGTCCTGTGTGGCACGGGGCTCTCTCCTTGGCTAGGCGACCATGAGCGCTGAGGTCGCAGGTCAGCCGGAAGGAGCCACGTTGCTGAGGTGCATCGAGGATGGGTCAGTGGAGTACCCGGAGAAGATGCCCTTTATGTACTGGCTCCGTTGGCGTAAGGAAACGGGGTCCCGTCCCACCAAGAAGACGGACGGACGATCCACGACGCTAGCAGATGAACAGCGTCTGTGGAAGGAGACGATGGAATTCCTCTACGACAACTTCGATGCCGAAGAGGAAGAGGAAGAAGATGAAGAGGAAGATGAGGAAGCTCCAGCTGCGGAAGCGGGCCCGGGTGCTCAGGATGGCGATCCGGGCCCCAGCTCTGAAGAGCTTCTGCCGGAGGCCGGGGTACCGGCTCCGCGTCCTGCCGATGCGCCGGCGGACGTGGCCGAGACGGCGCGCCGTGTTGGTGCGCTTGCTCTCTCGCCGGTGGCCGGCGGCCCGGCCCGTTCCGGGCCTCCCTCGTCTGCTGGGACGGGTGGTCCCGTCACGGCGGAGACCCTGCAGGCGGACCTGCGGGAGCTCTACCGTCCCGAACAGGAACCGGTCGCGGATTACCTGACGCGGGTTTCAAGGCTGGTTGTGGCCTTGAAGGCGCACCAGGCAGAGGTCACGGTGGAGGATCTTGAGAAGATCACTGCCAAGGCCACCATCCTTGCCGAGGAATACGGCAAAATGGGAGGTGACTGGCACCCTGCCAGGATGGTGCGGGCCCTGCGCACCAGGTTTACCGTTGCCGCGGTTTCTCTTGGGTCGGAAGACCGAGAGGAGGTCGAGAAGGAGATCTCGTGCATCGGCGAGCTGATCTTGGCCCTGGGAGGCAAGAGCAGCGGCGATCCCGAGAAGGTTTGGAGCACTCCTTCTTCTGTCCCGGCCCTGGCGGCCCGGACGGGCGCCGTTGCGGAGGCGGGCTCTAAGTCCGGAGCACCGGCGCCTCTCCCGGTGGACCTTCAGCTCGCGATCCCTGAGGATCCGCAACCTGGTCCGGGGGACTCACCCCTGAAGTCCCGCCTTGCGGCTCTGGAGATAGAGCTCGAAAGGCTTAAGAAGGATAAGCCCGGCGAGCCTCACTCCGCCAGCGGCGGAGCCGGAGAGCTCGCTGCAGCTTTGGCGGCCCAGACCGAGGCGCTCAAGGAGGCCTTGGCGTCTCGCGGAGGTCAGACGTCGATCACGACCGTGAAGACGGACCTCCAATGGCCCTCGCTCACCGACGATCGCTCCGACATCCGGGACGTGGTCCAGTTCTACGAAGAGTTCGAGGACGTCTGTGGCCTTGCCAACAACTGCAAGGGGATGAATTTCCGGGAGAAACTCATCGCCCTTCGTGCTCGCTGCCGCGGCTCGAGGCTTAAGACCTTTACTAACGTGTACAAGGCTGCCTCCAAGACCGGGGAAGTTACTGAGAATCCCCAAGCCGTTTACGAAAGGATCAAGCAGCGGCACCTTGTCTTCGGCGAGAGCCGAGAAGAGAAGGAGATGAGGGTGGACGCGGAGCACGTCGCCCTCACTAAGGGCCGTCTCACAGGGCACCAGTTCGAGCCCCTGTTTGAGGCCTCCATCGCGGAGCTGGAGAGTGTGGGTCTTGGCAAGACAGCGAGGGAGCTCTTCCTAAGCTACTTGCGCAAGATGCCTCCACATCTCCAGAAGGAGATCCGCGGTGATAAGCGGTTGTGGCCTAGCGACGGCGCATCCGCAGGGCTTCGAGGCCCTTCGACCTGGGAAGAAGCGCATAAGGTCGTCCTCGAATATGAGCAGCGTGAGGCTGCGCATCGGGTGACGGCTAATAGCGTGTACGCAGGTTCGACGGAAGACCCAGCCTGTCCGCCGCGCGGAAGGAGGTCGAGAAGCTGAGGACGGAGCTCAAGGCTTCTAAGGCCGCGGCCAAGGCGGCCGCCTCTTCCACGCTTGCCGCTGGTCCGAAAGGAAATGGAAAAGGTAAGCCTATCTGTTTCCATTTCCGCGACCACGGGAACTGCCCAAAAGGGGACGCGTGCCCTTACTCGCACGACAAGGAGCTCCGCAAAAAGGCCCTCGCGGCCAAGAAGGAGCGGGACGCGTCCACCCTGGCGACAACGCCGGGGAAGGGCAAGGGCAAGGGCAAGGGTGGACCCGGAGGGCAGCCCAAAGGCAAGGCCAAGGCCAAGCCCAAGGCGAAGTCCAAGGCGGGCGCGAAGCCGCCAGGGACTATCTGCCCTTTCTTCAAGAAGAACGGGTCGTGCCGTAAGGGAGCGGACTGTGACATGGTCCATTCGCTTCCCGCCACTGGGGGAGCCGCGTTGCCTTCGAACTGGGCGGCCCCGAGTGGCGCCGGGATGGTGAATCCCTTCGCTACGCTCTCCATCCAGATTGGGAGCGCTGGCACGGTTGTTGCGGCGAACTCCTCCGCTTTCCCGCTTGCCAAGAGCTCGTCGTCGAAGTTCAGCTCGTTGGACGAGCTGCCTCAGGACTGGTGGCACCTCTGCGAGAACGAGGTCGGGGGGTACCAGTACAGAACAGTCGTGCAGGTCATCGACGGCATGGTGGAATGCATGCTGGACGGGTGTGCAGGCTCGAACCACATCACGGAGGAACTCCTCTGTGGGATCCTCAACCGGGCTGCTGCCTTGGGGATCGGCACGGAGGACCGGAGGTTTCCTGTCGTGAAGTTCGAACGCTGGGTGCATCCGGAGTTCGTCCATGGGATCGCTGCAGGGAAGCCGGTGCCCCTGAAGGGGGCCGTCGTGCTGAGAGTCCGCTTTCTGGAGGGGCTCTCCCCCGACAACTGCAGCGAGGGTCCAGAGATATTCGTGCGCTGTAAAATAGCCGCGAAAGGAACCTCGGATTGGCATGGGCTCATCCTTGGCGGCCGCGCCTTGGATTGCTCGGGACGGCAGGGCTTGGGCTTCAAGCCCCTTCCTGACTGCCACTCCCTGGAAACCCTTGGGATTAAGATCCCCAGGTGCGAAGACTACAGTAGGTCGCGGAAGGACCGCGCCTACGCCTTCGAGTCCAGGCTTTCTAGTCTCGACGGTGCTCTGTGCTTTGAGCCGGGTACCGGAGGCAGGGACCTGCTCCGGTACAGCGGGGAGAACCCGCTGGAGCTCTTGGCCGGAGATGGGGTCATCGCACCTGTGAAGAGGGAAGGCAGTGGAGGCCAGGATGGCTCCCTTACGGAGGCTGTCCTCCCGGTAGAGTCCGCCAACTGCGAAGCAGTGCCTGGGCTGTGGCCCACAGGAGCCGAGGAAGGTTCGATCTTGCTGGTAGCCGAAGAGGACACGACTGTCTCTCCGGGTGCCGTCGTCGGCGAGGTCCGGACCGGGCTCGCGCAGACCACCGCGTGTGAATGCGGAGGGGTTGAGACCCTCTTTACGGACGCGAGTGGTGACCCGTGTGGGAACTGCGGATTAGGCACTGCCGAAGACTCGACCTTCCCTGGATGCTTTGCGTGCGGGTCCACCGAGAGGACCGCCGTCTGTGGCCTGCAAGGCTGCGGCGCATGCTCGCACAGCAGGGGTTGGCGTAAGGGCCTGAGGGTTGGGGCGGTTTTCGCCCTTGCCGCCGTAAGCACGGTCCTAGGAGGGCCTTGGGCCACGGAGTCCGTGGTTACGGATCCGGATGCCGTGTCCTTCCTCTCCTCCATCCCCACTGAGGGCCAGTGGTGGCAGACGAAGGGAGGAATGGCTGGCCTTTGGAGCGGCAGGCCCCAGGAAGGTGACCCGGAGAATCGGCCGGATGTCGAAAGGCTTCCGTACGAGACTTGCCTCTTGAAGTCTTCTGGCGGCCCGTGGCGGTTGTGGCAGACTAGGGACCTCAGGCTTTGGCCCGAGTCTGTCGACTGGTCGACCGTGCCCGTCACGTCCGATCTCGCGGTCTTCAGGACGAAGACGGGGCCGCGTTGGGCAGGATGGGATGCGGGTTCCGCTACGAGGGGGCTTGGAGGAAGCCACGGCCGAGACGTCACTAGTGGTTCCAGAGTGGACACTAGGAACGAGCCGGTGTACCACATAGTGGAATCGGCCGACATTGAGAAGATGATCGAGGAACCTCCCTCCGACTACTACTACGACAAGCTGCGGGAGGATATGGGTGCGAGGCACAAGGGTGCTTGCCCGCACCTTCTCGATCACCTGGTCTCTTTGGAAGCTTTCCTCGACAAGAGCATCCTCTTTGGGTTCTCCTTTGGTGTCGCCAAGGCTGAGATCTGTGTGTCAGAGGGTAAGCTCCTCGGGCACCGGATCGGGCGGCACGGGAGTGCGCCCGACGAGGAGCGATGCCAAGCGGTCGTGGATTTCCCGCCGCTTAAGGAAAAGCTCCACATCCAGCAATTCCTTGGGTGTGCGAACTGGCTTCGGGGCTATCTGCCAGCGGAATATGGCCATGCTGCTAAGGTTTTGGGCCAATGGCAGAAACCGGGAGCGGAGTTTCCGGAAGGTGGCCTGGGGACAGGCACCACTGCCGGCTGCAAGGCTTTCAAGGCCATCAAGAAGATGATGAGCCACCATATCAGCCTGGCGGCCTTCGATGAGGCGTCGGCTGCTGATGGCTCTTGCCCGCTTGAGCAGATAGCGGACGCCAGCGGGATTGCGGTAGGGGGCTCGGTGGTGCAAATGAGCAGGGACCTCTCAAGGATTAAGGTTCTTATGACTCACTCCAAGAGTCTGACCCCTGCGCAGCAAAATTGGCCCCCGCTGATTCAAGAAGCCTTCGCACAGCTCGAAGTCAAGCGAGCAACCCGAAAGGTCTTCGGAACTATCCGAACCCTGTGTTGGACGGACCATGCCAATCTTACGAGAGCGCAGTCCTCTGATATCGGCTCCGACCAGAAACTGGTTCGATGGGTTGCGGAGATCTTGATGGATGGGTCTGAGATCAGGAGTCTCAGTGGTCGCAGTGCGACGCTGGGGGACTCCTTTTCCAGGAACCCGAAGGGTCGGGACGAGCTCTTGGCCGCCCGGACCAAGGACTTGGTCGGGATGACTGGCCAGCTGAAGGGGTTCGACCTGGACCAGTACCTTGGAGAAGGGACCGAAGGTGACGGTCCTGTTCCCTGGGCAGTAGGGGAAGACGCGGTTCCCGATCACGCGACGCAGGTTGCCCCGGCGACCGCGGCTGCGGTGCCGGTCGGGGTCGCGGGCGGTCCCCCTGTCCGCGTTATGATTGTTTTCGATTATGCCCCTTGGACGGAGCAGGAAAGGGCGCTCACGGAGATCCGTGAAGTCTTCGTCTCGGGAATCCCGGGGCACTCCATTGCGGTGAGAGGCTGCTGGGGCCCTTTTGAGGACGATGACGGAGTGGCGTCCCACTTCGACGGTATGACCGGTAAGCTTACCGGGCCCAAGAAGGTCAAGAAGCTCCGCGTCGACCTGCTTACGTCCTGTGCGAAGGTACTTCGGGAAGCCGCTGCGTTTTCCCCTACCTTTCTGGTAGGACTTGGCCAAGGAGGAGTTGTCACCGCTGCCTTGCGGTGGCCGCTGGTGGTTGAAGTCACCCTCCAGGCTCGCAACCTGCAGCGCAAGGAAGCCCGCGTCGCGGGCCTCGCTTGGGCAGGGATCAAGGGTATCTGGAGCCTTAAGCCTAAGGTCTGGAAGGCGCACTCTACTCATGCTGAGGTGGCTGAGGCGTGCCCAGAGATGGGGCGTGAGTTTCCCGAGCCCCCTATACCAGGATATGGGATAGTGGGCAAGATTGCCGCTTCCGCTGAGGTCCTTTCGTCCCTGAAGCTAGAAGGGATCTCCAAAGTCGCGGATGTTTCCTTGCGTGGTCTCGTTGACGCGCCCTCTCGGGAGCTTTGGGATCACGAAGGAGTCTGCGCCTGCGGAAAGAGGACATACCTATTTTCAAGGTGTCCTTCGTGCATCCGGCAGGAGGCGGAGGAAACAGCTCTGGAGGTTGCTGAGGCCCAAGCCGAAAAGGAGGCCGCTGAGGGCCCGGAGTCTGCCGACCCGAGCGTGTCACTCGAGGTGAACGCCCTCTTGTCCGCCAGCCTTGCTGATGGTTCGGTGGACATTGATACGGACCTCATCCGAGCATGGGCCAAAGGTTTCCTCCAAAAGCCCGTGGAAGGGCTCCTGCCCACGGTGTACGGCAGGATTAAGGCGAGGGTCTGGACTGGGGGCGACCTGGAGCTTCCAGTCGAGGGGTGCGAGAAGGACGGCCCTTCTTTGTGGAGTTCCTGGGTCGTGAACGCCTCTGGTGAAGTCCTGCAAGGGCACCAGGCCTTCCCGTCCTGCCTGAGCGGGCCGAGCTCGCTCAACTGGGCTGTCGAGCCCAACTGGCACAGCCACAGGCATGTGGTTAATTCTGAGTGCGAACGCATATGGAATCTCCAGGAGGGCGAAGTTCGCCTCCGGGAATCCTTTGCGTGTCTCCTTGGTCTCAAGGGAGAGGTGGACCGCGTGGAAGGTTGGAATGATGGGGACGGCATCCAGTCCCTTGGGCATCGGAAGTCGCTCAGGGCTTCGCCTGTCATCGCCGCCTTCCAGTGTTCAGGAGAGGAAGGCCATTGGATGGCCGTCCAGCTCTCGAAGAAGATCGAGGTCAAGGAAGGAGAGCTTAGCAGGACCCTGGCTTTTGTGGGGTCCGCTACCAAGGCCCCACGGGTGGTTGTGGAGTTGTACTCCTCCCACCGGCCCTTTTGTGTCAAGTCACATTCCGTGCGGACTTGCCGGGTTAAGGTGTCCGCGTCCGGGGGTTCTGGTCCCCTCAGCCTCGGTTCTTTCCCTGTGCTGTCGGACAAGGACAGCCCGGAGAGTCAGAGAGAAAAGCTGGCCTTGGCGGCCAGGGATGGCGCCGGGCTCTGCGAGTTCGGCGTCACGCCAGCTCTTCGCACGGCTTGGCACGAGGCTCAACGGAGAGATCCGTCCCTTACGGCTTCGGTCAAGAAGCCGGAAGCCCCTTTCAAGCTTGGCTCGGACGGAGTCTTGGAGAGGGAAGTGACCATCAAGACTGGCCAGACGGTGGTCGTCCCGGTCGTCCCGAACGGTATCGCCGGGCCCAATGGCGTCACGTGGCGGAAGTCATGCTACATGACTGTGCATTGTGGCCTCCTGGGGGCGCACCGTTCGGCGGAGGTCACGTTCCGTCTCCTTGAAAGGGCCGTCTGGTGGCCAGGAATGGAACCAGACGTTAAGTTGTGGGTGTCCAAATGCCTGGCGTGTGTTAAGGGCAGGGCCCGAGCCACGAAGGTCGAAGCGAAACCTGTCAAATGTCTCGCGGAAGCGTGTTGGCAGGAAGTTTCCGTCGACTGCGAGGGTCCTAATCGGGAGGACCGCGATGGCTTCCGATACAGTATTACGTACTTTGATTGCCTTAGCCACGCAGTGCTTCTGGAACCCATGAAGACACTTACGCATACGGATGTGCGTAGGGCATTTCTGCGGTGCGTGCTGAGATCACGCACCCTGCCCCGCCTCATCCGATCTGATCGAGGCACTGAGTTCAAGAATGCCATGATGCTGGAGTTGTGCTCCATGCTTGGGACAACTCAGCAGTTCAGTATGGCTCTCAGGCCTTGTGAGATGGGGTCCAACGAGAGGGTCCACCAAGAGGTCCAGAAGGTTCTGGGTAACCTCATCCGGCATATCGGCGGCTCCATGGAGAACTGGAGCGAATGGCTCATGGTCGCCGAGTATGTGTTGGATAATACCCCGGGGGCGCATGGGTACACCCCCAGGGACCTGGAACGGTCCTGGAGCCTCGCCTTGCCGTTGGAGAAGGACGTTCTCCGCGAGGCCCTCCAATTCGAGCCCATCACGGACTGGGCCCGTTCCCAGTTCAAGCAGTTTTCCGACTTGGCGGCCGCTGTGCGGCGCCATTGGGACGCGAGCAGTGAGGCGCGTGCCCGACTTGCTAATCGGTCGCGTCGCACAGTTGAGCTCCGCGTGGGGGACAGAGTTGTCTGGAATTCCCCCAAGCCCCGGCCAGAGGGGGCGGGGCGTGTCCCTTGGAAGCCTGGTCTGACCGGCCCTTGGAGGATAGTGGCGGTTAAAGGCCATAGGCTGCAACTCGAACTTGTTCCTGGTGGCCCTGGTGAGGCGCCAGGCCGGCAATGTGAAGCCCACGCGGAGGATGTAGTGCTCGTGCCGGAAGATGCGGAGGTGCCCGAGAAGAGGGACCCCATAGAGTTTTTCGACGAGCCAGAGCATCAGCCGCCTTCATTGGGTCAGCAAGCGGCCGGTGAAGCTAAGCAGGTCGAGTTTACTGTCAAGCGCCGGGGCCGCAACTTCGTGTTGCGTATTGGTGACCATGTTGCGTACCATGGCGCCCGAGTGGGCCCTAAAACCTGTCGCCTAGGCAAGGTCACGCAAGTGGACGAAGCCAGGGCACAGGTGGGCGTCCACCGGTACATCCCCGACGCCTCAGGACTCAGAGTCCGGTGGCACCTTGCGTTTTTGGACGAAGGCGGTTCTCTGACCCGCGAAGGGACGAGACAGGCCATAGAGTCCATCACCGTGAAGGAGATTATCTCCAAGGTGGATCTTAGTAGGGATGGGGTTCTCGCTGCGTCTTCTGCCCGGAAGCTCGATAAGGCCGGTTACTCCTTGCAAGAGTCCGTGCCGGACCGAGTGGGTGTGGCAGCTTCCCCGATTGACGTCCCTGCTGCGTTGAAGGAGCTCCTTGCTGAGGCTCCCGCGCCCTCCTTGATCGTCGGTAGAGGTAGCTCCTGTGCCGCGGTCCAGGGGTGGATCAGAGATCACCTAGAGGGTATGGACGTGGACCTTGTCGAAGTAGCGGTGTCGGAGCACTCGCTTACTCAGGTCAGTAAGGCAGGAGGCCTGCGTAGCCCTCCTGCTGCGGTTCAAGGAGCCAGCTCCTACGGGATCCGCTGGGACTTCTCCTCAGAGGAGGACCGGCAAGCCCTGAGCCTTCTGGTCGATACGCTCGACCCCAAGTGCCTCGTTGTGGGCCTATCCGGTAAGGGTATCCCCAAGGAGTTCCTCTCCCTGGTCAGTAGGTGGGGAGCAATGGTGGCCGAGAAGGGGCGCCAGATGCTTGTTACTATCTCAGATCAGGAAGGACTTTGGGAGCCTTGGGAGGCCCAGGGGTGGGCTCCCGTGTTTGGGACGCTTTCGGAACCGAAGTTCCCTTGGGCTTTCGGCCGAGCTGATCGATGTCAGCTCTTGGGATCAGTTCCTAGGGGTTCTAAGCATTCGGAAGGAGCGCTGATCTGTCTTTCCAACTTCAAGATGGATTCGGTTTGCGTTCGCTGTGCAAAGCCTGACGCTTTGGGCAGGGTAGCCCATCAGCACGCGAAGGCCCGGACCTCTTCGAGGGTGCTCGCTCCGGCCTTGTGCCGTTGCCTGGCGGATGCTGGTCTGAGGGGCGACCAGCCCCCTTGCTACGACAGCATTTGCTCAGTGAGCGGCCAGCCGCCGGCTGAGCCTGCGAAGCCTTCCGCTCCGGAGGTACCGTTGCCGGACGTTAAGTCTGGCGAGGACCTCTCCCCTCAAGAGAGAGCGAAGATGGAGGCTGAAGTTCTGGAGTTCTCCAGGAAGATGGATGCTCACTGGCGGTCGAAGGCAGACGCCAAGGATTGGGATGGTGTCTTCGCGGACCTGGAGGTCTATGCGTTGGCAGGCCAGGCTGTGGCTGCCGATCCCCGCCGTACGCCAGAGTATAAGGCGCAGGTCATTGAAGGCCTCAGGTTGGGCCCTACGGAGAACCGTCCGGGGCTCACCGAGGCTGATCTCGCAGCCATTAAGGAGACGGTGGGCCGGAAGGCCGCTGCATTCTGGGTCGAAGGTACGGCGCGTACCACGGTCCGGAAGTTTGCGCACGACTGCGTCCCTACGGGGCCTCCGGTCAGCTCTCAGCCCCATGCGCTCCGCGGGGAAGCGGCGCAGTGGGTTGATGACCGGCTTGAGGAGGAGGTCCAGAGAGGGCAGCTTGTGCGAGGCCCTTCGGCCTGGGGTTCGGCCCCTTTCCCTACGAAGGAGATGCCTTCCCACAAGCGGGCGAGGAAACGCCGCTTGGTGGTAGATTACCGCAGGGTAAACGCCAGGGTGAAGAGATCCACTTACTACTGCCGGCGGAGCACGGATGTGCTCGCTGCAGCGGTAGGATCAGTCTGGTATAGCTTCGTTGATGCGGTTTCCGGGTTCAATCAGATCCGCAACACGAAGCGTGCCAGGGAGGTTCTTGCCATTGTTGCGCGTAGCGGTAAGTACCTCCCTATTGGGCTTACCTTCGGGCCTGTCAATGGTCCCGACGATTTTAACTACGTCGTGGACCGCGCGTATGCGCCGGGTCGCAATCGAAGGCTTAGGTTCACTAAGGAATGGGTGGCCTATGTCGACGACCTGACGGTTCGTACAGGTAGGGTCGTTGACGGCCGTTTCCTCACGGATGCGGAGGCAGAGGAGGAGATAAGGACGGCGTGCCGGAAGGGCAGCCGCTCCGCGCCTCAGACCGCCGCTTCCGCCCTTGAAGCCTTAGGCGCTCGAGGCCGCGACGGCTCGAGCTCCAGTCCGCCTGACGCGGACCGGAAGGTCGCGCCTAAAGCAAAAGCAAAACACGATGAATCCCTAACGGACACTAACCACCCCACAAGAGCCCTATACCCTAACTCGCTTGTGTTCGTCTTGACCGCTTGTGTCTTGACCGCGGGGTCTAGGTTAGGGTTCGGGGTCTTAGTGTGCCGCGTCGGGGGGGTTCGGGGGGGAACGTGGGGGGCAGCTCGGACGCAGGCCTGTACGCCCGTGGGTCGCTACCTCCTTTCTATGCTACTACTCGTTGCGTGCGTGCTGCAGCAAGGGTGTAGTGAGGTAGTCCAGGGTGTAGGTCGTGCTGAGTGTGAGCCCTACCCCCTCTCTCTGTGCAGCCCCCTTGAACCCCCTGCCTTTCAGGACATGGCCGCGCAGCGTGGGCTCAAGACGAGTAGCCCAGTAGCTTGCGACGGGCCGCGCGGGCCCTTGCCATCGGCTTCTTGCGCCTCGCGGTGTGCTTTGGCACACGTGGGCCGGGAGGTCGCGTGTACCCCTCTTTCCTTCGCTGCCGGTGGGTCCTCCGTGGACCGGCTGGTCGCGGAGCCACTCCCACTTTTTCCTCCGTGTGCCGGGCCCCTCGTGGGCCAGGGAGCCGCGAGGGGCGCCATGGGAGGTGGCCGCAGACGCGGGAACGAAGGGAAAGGCGGTCGTGATAGCAACTCACGATGGCAGCCGTGGGTGTGGCTAGAGAACCCCGCGGTTTGCCAGAGGGCGCTTACGCAAGCCCTCCGCCACGGCAAATTCGGCCTGCAGGGCCATCTCGGCGAAGGGGGCTGGATTAGCGTATCCGCCTTAGCCGAGAAGCTCCAGATCACTTCGTCCGCGATCGAGGCAGGTGCGGCGAGTGATCTGGAAAACGCGGCTGGCGGTCGGGAGAAGCAGCGGCTGGAGCTGGTCGATGGCCGGATCCGGGCTCTCCAGGGACACGGCCGTGGGTCAGGATTGACCGCGGGCACCGTGTATGGAGACGGCCTCGATGAGGCCGGCATGAGGGAGCTCTCGGTAGAGTACGGAGGCTCCACCCTCTGTCATGGCACAGAGGTGTTTCATGCGCGGCGGATCGGCCGCGACGGCCTCCTCCCGGGAGGCGGAAACGGCCCGCGCCTGACTGTCCATTGGGTGATCGGGCCCGGGTACCCAAGACAGCGGGACAGTACGTCGGGCTTTAGAAAGAACTCGACCTGTCTTGTGGTCTCGAACCTCGAGCTCCTAAGGGCTTCCGGGGTGCCCGTCTGGAGAGGGACAGACGGATGTGTTCTGACAGGGCGTGTCCCTCCAGAATGCATCCTCCGAATCCTCACGGTGCAACCCGGCTGTGAAGTCTTCGACCTCTCGCTTGCAGAGCGTCAGGGTAACACCCTGCGGTGGGTCGATGATGCGGAGCCCGGGAGCGGAGTCCGCAGAGAGCAGTCGGCGCCGCCTGGCGGAGCCGGCCCGGTCAACTACTATATCGGGGACGAGGACTCGTCTTCCGAGCTGGAAGTTGAGGTGCGGGCCAAGAGCTCGGCAATGCCGGCGGGACCCCCGCCTGGACCACCTAAGGAGGGTGGTCCCCGTGGGATGCCCTCTGCGCTGCATCGGTCCAGGACGGTCGATGATAGGCCGCCGCCAGGGCGGGAAGGCAAACTAAAGCCTACCCCCAAGGTGGCCCCAGAGGGAGCGCCTTCGGCAGGGGAACAGGAGCGGGGAAGATCACACCGCCCCCCTCAAAAGGTGCCTCCCGAAGCACCGCCTGCGGACACGATCCGCTACAAGACGCCGCCCAGGGCCCGGGATGAGCTGCCTGAGGATCCTCAGGCCGCGCCCGGTGACCCTGAGGGTGCCGGTGCAGCGCCTGGGGATCAGCCGATGGAGGCGGACCGTACGCTTACTCCAGCGGATTTGTTCCACCCGAAGAACTTCAGCAAGAAGGCGAACCCGAAGCCGCCGCCGAAGAGGCCAGCCGTTCCGGAAGGAATGGTCACGGTGAAGCCTGGCCCGACGCCGAAAGGGGTCAGGCCTCCACCGCCGTTCCTGATCATGGAAACCGAGAGGGCCGAGGAGTTCTTGAGCACCAGGCCTGGATGGTTGCTGGGTGGGCCGGCTGAGCCGCCCATCGCGCGATCTCCTCCTCCGCCACCTGCTGCGAGGAACCGGTCGGAAAGGCCCTTGCCTCATGGAGGGCTGGGGCCCGGGCCTTACCAAGGCCCTATCCGGCCTAAGCTTGGTGGGCCTCCGCTCAAGGCCGCTCCGAAGGGGGCCGTTCCTAGTGCTGAAGCCCCTTCTGCGAGCTCGGCCTCCACGGGAGGCCCAGAGGGCTCCCGAGAAGGAGGTACGGCCGTCCCAGAGGAGACCGAGGAGGAACGGGCCAAGACTGAGGCCATCCTCCGCGGGATCGACGATTTCATGGCATCCGTGGAGCGTCGGTCGGCAAGCCAAGAACGGCCCGCTCCGAAGTCTCCTGCGCGGCACACCTTTGTGCCTTTCAGTGTGGATCCGATTCCCGAGGAGGCTGCAGTGCCTGGGGAATTCGTCGATCTCGGGGACACCCCCGACCGGAGTGCGATCCATGGCGGGGGCGTGGCTGGTTGCCCTACACCCGAGGAGATTGGGAACGGAGACCCTAGAAGGGTTCCTTCCCGTGGGTCCGGCCACAAGTGTGGTATCCGCGGGTGCCGTGCCGAATTCGAGCACGAGTACGAAGCCGCGTACCACCGAGCGGCGGTCCACGGAAGGGGCCTTCCGGCGAACATGGTGCCGGCCCCGTGCGACGATGCGTTCTTTGGAGAAGCCGCTGTGGCTCTGAGACGCTTCCGCCACGGAGAAGCTCGCAGAGACCACAGAGACCGTGTCTGGGTCTTTGAGGCTGACCTGGGCCGGTTTACGCATATCTCCAACCCGGACCGCTTCTGTGATCGCATCGGGGCGGAGCTGCGTGATTTCAGGCGGCTCCCGGATGGGGCGCCTTGTGTCACTTCCGATGGTCTCTGGCGCACGTATCGCCTTGACCGGAGGCCGGTGCAGCGGGCGAAGCCTCCCGTGCGCTACCCGAGTACCATTCTCGGGCCAGCGTACGAGGAGACGGACTTCATGATGCCCAACGCCGCAGCTCCGAGTCCCTACCGTCACTTGTTTAGGGACGAGACCCCGCTGGGCGAAGCGTTGGAGGCGATTCGCGAAGAGCAGGGGAGATCCGGAGAGGTTCCCGAAGATGTTGAACCGCCTCCTCCGGCGTTCCCCGACGAGCTTTTGGAGCCCCAAGATCCGGACGTGGACGCTCCCCGGGAAGATACCCCGAGGGAGCACGTCCAAGCGATGAGGGAAACCTTTTCAGACCTTATCTGGAACGCCCACGATGGGCTCAGAGAAGAAAAGCTCGCCGCGGGTGTCTTGAACCCTATCGCAAAGCAGACTGACACCCAACTGGAGATAGATCCCCCTATGCTGGAAACGGATCTGCTCCCTCGAGAGAAGGGGGGTGTCCAGAGGACTGGAACCCCGCCTGATCCACGATGGGGTGCGGAGCCTCAGGCTTCCAGCCCTAAGAAGAAAGCTCCGCCATCTTCGGCGACGCATTCCGAGGATCAGGAGATGGCTCCTGCTCCTCCGGATGCCTCTCAGGAGGCGTCTTCCTCCTCTGCAGCGCCTGCGGCCAACGTGACTCCCCCAGCTGAGGCAGGGAGTCCGGAGGTCCGGATCCCTAGCCTCGCGGAGTCTATGAAGGCAGGCTTGGCACGGGAAAGAGCGGCGGCACGCGCCAAGGAGGAGCTTGCTGCTTCGGCCCAGGAGGCCGCGGCTGCGGCTCCTGAGGCACGGCGCGACACCCGCCTTCCTGCAGTGACCAAGGAGGAAAAGGAGACAGCAGAGGCTAAGTCCCTCTCCTCCCTCAAGCGCGCCGTTGAGGAGAGCGGCTCTGAGCGTCAAGGCCCCGCGGCCAAGCGGGCCACCACCAAGAAGGAAGAAGCGCCCTCGGCACCAGCCGGCCCTGCAGGAGCCGCGGCCGGGACAGGCGCGGCTCCCTCGTCTAGTGGCGAGGCAGGTGCCGAAGAAGGTGCCAGCGGGGCCGCTGCTCCGTCGAGCACAGACAAGCGGCGACCCGCGGAGCCGGAGGGACCGCCGCCGCCCAAGAAGCGATTCACAACATGGCAGGATACCATGGAGTCGCCGGCTCCCCAACACCGAGTTTCGGGGGTTTACGGACTCTCGAACGAGGTTCCCGGGGCCGATTGGCGCGACGTGGACTGGGATGCGACTCCACCGCCGGGGCCTGGAAGGCCCGGCGCCCGCGACGTGGATCCCAGGCTCACGGTCCCCCTTGATCTCCAACATGATGAACAGATCAGGGAATTCTTCCGAGGCGGTGGTGAGCATACGCTCGAGCAGCTCCTCGCGTTGGCGCGGCGCCGGAGGCGCGCGTTCGTCTACCAGGCTGCGATTTTGTCGAACAGGCCAGTGTTTGAAATCTGGCCCGATTACGATGAAAACGAGCTTGGACCGACACCCGAGCGCGTTCCGCTCCTCACAGGCAAGGTCTGGCCTTGGGGCTGGTGGGATTGCTTTACTTGTGGGCGTGCGAACCCACCAGAACGCAATACCTGCCGGCACCATGATTCCGAGGAGCTCGGAGGTGCCCCCTGTGTGGGGATCTTCGAGGACAGCCTGTACTGGAGCACGCCGGTGGACCTGCGAACGGCGCCGGCGTGGTTCATCGAGGTCTGGCTCGATGAACATAAGGAACGCATAAAGGAGTACCTTTATGCGAAGCGTTCGGACGCGATCGCCGCCGCAATGTCCAACGCCTACTGGACCTGTGGGCGGGACACATGCCAAGAGAGGAACATGTTATGGCGCAAACTGTGCTTTAAGTGCAGTGGCCCTAAGTCGGGCGCGTCGTTCATAACCCACGGCATGCCGCCCCAGGAAGGCGACGATGAAGCTGCTTCTTCGTCGGAAGAGAGCGAGGGCACGAAGATGGAACGGATCGAGCGTTCCATCAACGCCGATCCCCTTGCGGAGCATGCGAGGAAATTCCTCCGCTCCGGACGGAAGAGGCTCCGCGCTGAAAAGCGCAGGCAGGCAGAGCTCTCTCAAGACTCTGCCCGAGCCTGGTGGAGCCAACCTTCCTCCGGGCGCGGTGCACCCAGTGGGGGCCGCAGCTCTGGCAGCAAGGGTGGTGGCAAAGGTGGTGGAAGGGGAAGCTCGAACCGCTACGGCAACCGAGGATGGTGGGCCGGAGGTGCTGCCGGACTGGCATACTCCTCCCGACTCGGCGAGCGTGCTGGGCAGCCCGCCCTCACGCTCCCACTGCGTGGCCCGGGTGGCCACAGAGTGGCGCCCGAGGCCCCTGCCGTTTCTTCTCGCCCCGCTGTCTCTTCCGGGCCCTCGAACCGTGGTGGGTTCCTTGGGGCCGTGCGCTCGATAGGCGCTGCGGTCTCCAGCTGGGCTCTCTCCAGGAGAGCGCGCAATCGCGCAGCCCACGCCACAACGGGCAACATTGGATGGAAGACGGGTTTGGTGGCCGCTGCGCTGGCGCCTACCCTCTTCACTGTTGAGCGCGGTGCCAGAGAGGTGGCACACGTGAGCCTCACTGCAGTTGCCACTGCGGCGGAGGACCTCATCGAGGAATCCTCTGGTATCCTCGTTCGGGGTGTCCGCGTGGTTGGCTTGACGGCCGTCGTCCTACTGTGGACGTTCGCGGCCGTAGTGCTGTGGTGGGCCGGACGTGTCGCCACTAACCGGCTAATGCACGCCATGAACGGTAACCCCTTTGGGAATGCTGTTCTGGTGTCGCTCGAAGGCCGGGAGGCTGTCTTTGAGGTTGCATCAAAGACTAAGGCCGGAGCACACAGGGTTCTTGTGAAGGTCGGGTCGGGCGCGGACGGCGCAGGCTGCGACTGCAAGGCATTCCTCAACGAGGGACGTTGTGGTCACATAGAACGCGCTGTTGAAGCTGCGGGGCAACTCGTGGCCATGACAGGCGCGAGCGCTGCCCCAACGCTGTCCGTCGCCCCGGCCGCGACTAGACGCGCCCGTGCGATCCTCGGCGCGCCGGCCCTGGAACAGGGGTGCCTTGCCGGCATGGTGTCGAAAGCGAGATCGCTCTCTGAAAGAGCTCGGAATGTCGGGAACCCGTCCGAGGGTTGCCTTGACGGCTTTACCAAGCTCAGAGGCCGCCACGAGGTGGCCACAGTGTCGGCGCCTCCGACAGAGACTGTTCCGAAGACGCCTGCAGCGGAGGCTTCCCGCCAGGGTACCTCTGCGGCGTCTCCGGCTCCGACAGCTCCCATGTCGAGCCAGGCACGGCGTGTCAGAGACTTCCCGATCCCTGACGGCTTCGAGCGAGCCGGGGTCAAGTTTCTGACCCTTCCGGAGTATCACGCTGTGGTACAAACGATGCTATCGGACGCTGGGCATGGGGACCACGTTTACGTGCGAGCCTACAGCTTCGATAGCAAGCCTTTGGTTGGAGCCCTCGTGTCCTCGCTGGAGCGAGGCGCCCGAGCCCACGTGCTTGCCGACAACTCGCAGACGAGCCGGACCAAGCTCCAGCTGCAGTCCCTCAAGGAGCTAGGGGCGGCTGGCGTCCAGGTCCGTGTCGGCAAGGGCACCTCGGTCAAGGCGGCTTACGCCGCCGAGAACCGCACGGACGTGAGCATCGGCGCAGGCCTCGCGGGCATCCACCACGCCAAGACGGTGCTCGTGACGAGGCCGGACTCCACAGTTAGCGCCGTGATAGGAAGCCTAAACTTTAGTGCTAGTTCACGGGCCAACGCGGAGGTCGGCATCGCGGTCGCCAGTGTGCTGACCTCTGAATTTAGCCAAAAGTGGCTAGATTCGTTTGGCACCGAGTGGTCCAAGGCGCTGAAGCTCGAGGAGTTCGAAGCACCTCAGCGGAACCACCGCGGGCGGGCAAAACCCTCAAATGTCCAGCAGCCCGCCGCGCAACCCAACGTGGAGCCGCAGTGACCGTGGACTAGAAGTCGCGGACTGCGCTCCGCCCTTCTAGCCACCTGTGGCAACTTCAGTTTTGGTCGCAGCACCTAGCTGCTTTCCGATGAGACGACAGGGTGGCGTATCCGCTCTACAGGTCTTTGACGGGAGCGGCTAGGGAGGCACGGTAGTGCTCCCGAAGCGCGTGGAGTAACGCCGCAGCTTCAGCTGCTCGTTTCACCAGCCCTGTGGCCGCAGTGCGGCGCAGGCTGTGTACAGTAGGAAACCAGAGCCTCGTGCAGCACAGGCCGTGAAAAACGAAGGTCTTGTGCTGAGTGCGAAGGGTTTGTAGGAGGGCAGGGTCTGTAGGTCAGTTTTACGGCCTCCGGCCGCCCGCGGAATCCTACGGCTCTATCGTGCTCTCGGCTGAGGGGCGAATGTAACTGTACATAGTCTGCGGGCTGGCTGTTGTGCTGTATGCTTTTATGCATGCTCTTCTGTAATTCGTATTCATAACATTTTTGGCTCAAGTGAGCACGGCAGTGTGTCGTTGGTAGCTTCTCGTTGCCGCGACGCAATTGCGCGCAGCCCGTCCTGGGCGGACGTTCGACCTGTCACGGTCGTTGGACTTTCTGCTTGGACGGAAAACGAGGGTGCGTGCTGCCCCTTTGGGTTTCCGTTCTCCACATGCTGCCGCTACTACTACTACTACTACTACTACTACTACTACTACTACTACTACTACTACTACTACTACTACTACTACTACTACTACTACTACTACTACTACTACTACTACTACTACTACTACTACTACTACTACTACTACTACTACTACTACTACTACTACTACTACTACTACTACTACTACTACTACTACTACTACTACTACTACTACTACTACTACTACTACTACTACTACTACTACTAACTTACTACTACTTACTACTACTTACTACTACTTACTACTACTTACTACTACTACTACTACTACTACTACTACTACTACTACTACCACTACTACTACCACTACTACTACCACTACTACCACTACTACTACCACTACTAACTACCACTACTAACTACCACTACCACTACCACTACCACTACCGCGACCACGACCACGACCACGACCACGACCACGACCACGACCACGACCACGACCACGACCACGACCACCACCACCACCACCACCACAACCACCACGACCACCCCTACCCCCACCCCTACCCCACCCCCACCCCTACCCCTACCCCTACCCCTACCGCTGCCGCTGCCGCTGCCGCTGCCGCTGCCGCTACCACTACAACTACCACTGCCACTGCCACTGCCACTGCCACTGCCACTACCACAACCACAACAACAACCACAACCACAACCACAACCACAACCACAACCACAACCAGTACCAGTACCAGTACCAGTACCAGTACCACTACCACTACCACTACCACTACCACTACCACTACCACTACCACTACCACTACCACTACCACTACTACTACTACTACTACTACTACTACTACTACTACTACTACTACTGCTACTGCTACTGCTACTGCTACCGCTACTGCTACTGCTACTGCTACTGCTACTGCTACTGCTACTGCTACTGCTACTGCTACCGCTACCGCTACCGCTACCGCTACCGCTACTGCTACTGCTACTGCTACTGCTACTGCTACTGCTACTGCTACTGATACTACTACGACGACGAGGATTACTCCACGACAACTGCTACAGGTACTCCTGCTGCTACGACTACTCCGACGACGACTACTACTACTTGCTGCCGGAGATCCTATACTGCCTGCGCAGCTAGACGAAATACGACAGCAAAGCAAACATCCGACACATCGGGGAACGATCTTTAGATCCCGCTTGCAACGGAGATTCCCAAACGACAGCTTCAACAGGCCACAAGGCACCAGATCTGAAATCATGACGTTCGCAACCACAACAATCGACCGGCATGGAACTGAGATGCTGCAAACCACCCCTTTGTGTTGAAGCCTTCCTCCAAGGGGCGATAGTTGGGATGTACCTGAAGGAAGAAGATCGCCTCAGCTTTCGGCAAAACACAACGGAACACCCTAAACCTGAATCGGCACATTCCCTAAATCCGGAATTCCCCTCAACCTGAAAAGCAGAACCCGAGAAGCCATGCAAGGCATGTTTGCCTGATCTTGCAATCCACGTGTAGCCTGGTAATTCTGGCTTGGGGCTTAGGGTTTTCATGCATGCATCATCGAGGCGTCTATTCGTGCATTAGGTCTTGATAGCCGACCCTGACAGACATCTGGGTGGTTGTCAAAATGATTATCACTTGTTGGGTACCCCAAATAATAAGTGCCGTATTATGTTAAGGATCCACAAAGGGACCATAATTTTGACAACCACCCATCTGAGTCTCCCCCGAGCATCTCCGTCTGGGATTTCTCTGTTGGGTTACTATGGGGGCCTTAATGGCTTTTAACCCCAAAGGGTCCGGGGTCCCTTTGAAGGATCTATAAGGGTTCCTTTTGGGGTTTATGGTTTTAACTTAAGTTACCATAATGCGATCTATGGTAATATAGTTTCCTTAATACCGCAAGGGTCCAAGTACCGAGTAATCTTATACTCTCCAAAATCCTAACCTACATAACTACTATCCTAAAGCCGAGTACCTAATTATTGGGTCCTTTGGACCCCTGTGGATAATTCTGATAGGGTTTTGGGGAATATCATATTATGATTAAGATAAGGAGCACCAGAAAAGTATAGGTAATTTATTTGGGACCCTGTATTAACCCTGTATGATTTACCAGTTGAATGAGCACGGGAAGCTGGCAGTATCTGAGGGATCGCTAAGGTTCCCTAGGTCCGTAAACCGTAAACCCTAAACCCCTTAAAACCTAAACGCTCCGAAGCCTGAAACCTTAACTTGTATCCCGGGATTCGGAGTTTGGCATTTTGAAAACTTTGGTATATGGGGATGTTCGACCGTTTGGGGCCGAAAGCAACGGCCCAAGAATTCGGTCCGACACCATCAAGATTTGTTTTGGGTGTACAACTGCCAATACGGCTCTTTCTATCAAGGTCGAAGTCTCCGGATGTTGTAAGAGCTGCTTGATTATCTGAGCCTCAAGTGCCCCTACTCACATGAACCTCAGCAAGGCCCTCATGCCTCGCCAATAGAGGCAATACAGCTGTGTATAATCCTGAAACCCTTATATAAACCCTGAAGCCCTCAACCGGCATGCAAGCCCAACACCCCGCAGTGCTCCCATCTGCTAGGGCAGCGGCCATCAGCGTGAAGGAATACCTTGGAAATCATTGCTAGACGGTTTAAAGGCTCAGGGTTTCGGGTTGCTGCTTTGTTAACCTGGTTCTGCTTGGCAGGGAGTCTGGGGCAGTGTCCAGGGCAGGCGAGGCAGACGACGGTCCAGAGAACGAGAATACACAACCAAAGCGCACTTAGGACCGCAGCTGACGTTAAAGAAACTGAGAAGTCACCACACATGCCAACTGGCCCACGTCGTTGACCCTGGATTTTACGGAGGCCCCTTGGGGGTTCCGTAAATAAACCCCAAACCCAGAAGCCTAAATCCCACCAAATCCCAAACCACTATGCCTACTACACAATATCATGTTGGAAGATTCTACTAGTAACATACGAGTATACCCGTGTACTGTATACTATGAGCAACACTCAGAGAACTTTCTAGACCCCTAAACAGCTTGGGCACGTGGAAAGATGTCGGATTGTCGCACCGCAGACCTGCTCGAACTTCGCCCACTGCCTCGTCTGAGGGCTCTGAGTCTGGGATCTCAAAAAGGATTTATGTAGGGTTTCGGTTTAGGGTTTAGGGCTCTCGCAAAGGGTCTACATCGGGTTTAGGGACTAGAGTTTTAAAAGGGGGTCATAAGGGTTTCATAAGGCTCTATGGGGTTTGTGGCCTTAGGGTTGTTGGTCCCGAGGTCTTGACGAGCAAGCTAAGCATTATACCAAGAACTATCCCCTACAGCCCGAAAGCCCTAATGGTTGAGGCTCAGGATCTTGTGATGAAAAACCTCTACATGTTTGGATGCAACACTTCGGGCTGCAGGATGTCGAGTCTATACGCTTTGGAGGCAGCTCTATAATCCTCAAAACCAAAAAAAACCGTAGTCCAAGATACGACTATCGCGCAGTCCTAGACCCCCTAACGTAAACCCCTATAGTCCCCGAAACCCTAAACCCCAAAAAGGGACCCTAATCCCTAAACCGGCTGGGTCGCTTGATGACCAGGACGAAGTTCTTGATGAGAGGGTTCATCGACGCGTAGCACTGAGATCAAATGCAGAAGCTTCGAAGTTGCAGTTGGGTTGGGGGTTTGGGGTTTAGGGTTTAGGGGATTAAGGGTTTCAGCACTCTCTCTCGGACAAACCACAGCGAAGATTCCAGTCCCATCGACAGCACTTTGGCACACATCCCAGCACATTAGCCGAGGAAAACATTAACAAACTCACCTTGCTACGCTTACACCTTGCTACACTCGCTCCACGAAAAGACCACAGGCTGGCTCCCTCCCATTGCAGTACTTCAACCACGACCGCACCCTCTCTGCGTCCCAAAACTCCAATCCACCACCATGCACCGGCACAAATTCTCCAATTCTCGTGTCAGCCACTTCAAGGGCACAGGTCCCATGAGTGTCACAGACTCCGAGCACAAACCCAGAAAAGCATCAGGTATCGAACACCAGTTGGCAGTGTCAGTGTACAGTCTGTCCCAGTCATGAGACGCACAAACTCCTGGTCAAGGTCACATATGCTTTGTCTCGTGTCAGTCACATCAGAGGGCATGCACTCCCCGTCAATGTCACTGACCCCGAGCCAATCGGACCCGTAGCAGCAGTACGTGTTGGCCCCCGTCGGCCAGTTATGGCCAGTCCGGCAGCACCTTCCGTTTTCGAAGCTAAATACCGGTTTCTCAAGATGGTTGCACCTTACCCTCGATCGACACCAGATGTGTGCAGAACCATGTCTGCCAGCATGCAAAGTGAATTCAGGTATACCTCATCAGCATGCCATCTCATGCATATCCATGCACTGCCAGCACTTGCGACGAATTCAGCGTTTATTGTCATAGCCCCATGCAGTTCGAGCAGTAAATTCTTGATTCCTCCATATATGCAGTCGATGTATCCATTGTGGTGGCACCTCTGGCGGAGAATGCGCCCTCACGTCCTGGGTTTCTGCAGAGCCCTTGCAAGCAGCGTGTCCAGAACTATCCATGGCAGGCTCTGTCGCGGGGTAGTGGTTTCTAGAACCCAAGTCGGGAGAGTTAGGCCTAGAGGACCCCGAACGCACGACAACCCCATTAGAGTAATACCCAACCAAGGGAGAAGGAGCAAGGAGGGCTAGGGGAAGGTCCCCGGCCGTGCCGGACCGGCACATGGCGTCGTCGCGGAGCGAATGCCCCGATCGCGAGGATGTCCAACCCTCGCCAAAGTTGCAGGGCGACGGGCCGTGAGTGCCTACCTCACCAAAGTTGAAGGCCAACGGCCCGTGAGTGCCACGTCGGCGTTGTGCCACTGGCAGCCCCGCGCCAAGGACACAGGAGCCCCACGACCGCGCTGTGCCGGGTGACACGGCCTGAAAGGCCCAGCGGATCAAACGGAGCCTCAATCGCGACTCATTGTGCTGCTTGTATCGTAATCTTCCGCGCTTCACCTTGAAAAGACGAAGGTTGGCCCGCACTTCTGAGGCCAGGCTTTGCAGATCGGGGTCATCTGCGGCCTGAGTCAAGAGCCGCTCCACCCAGCTGATCAAATGAGCGCTCACGCTGGTCTCTGCGACGGAGCGTGTAGGGGTTGGCCCGCCACAGGCCTGTACCCCGGAGTGGAGCGGACCTGCAGGATCAAGGAATGATCTGTAGGCACCAATGCCTCCTTGAATTCGGACTGCCTCGCCCAGACCTGGCAACCATGGCCGGCGAAGACGAAACACCGGCTGTCGTCTGCCCGAGCATCACTGCAGAGCCACTCCAGCTGCGCCACGATGTTGTTTTTCGTGGGCAGAGTCAGTGGTGTGTGATCTCCGGCTGCTCTTGCGCAGGTTGGGCTGAGGGCTCCATGACTTCTCGACATAGCGCACGCCGTCAGGAGATGCCCGCCCAACCTCTTTACATGCACCCTCTCCACCTTCCGGCCCCCCAAGCTAAGCGTATGTCAACACGAGTATGCGTCGGCAGCTGAGATGCTGGGTTCTGGTCGCAAGAAACCGTCCATGTCTTGAGCCAAATGGCTAAGGGTTTAGGGGTTTGGGGTTTGGGGGTTTGGGGTTTAGGAGTTTAGGATTAAGGGTTGTTGTGGGTTTAGGGGTTTAAGGGGGTTTACGGATCTAGGATTTTAGGGGTTTGGGGGTTTAGGGTTTTGTGGCTTCAGGGGTTCGGGGTTTAGGGTTGGTATTGCAAGCTGCCGTGTTGTCTTTCCTTTAATTGGGGTTTAGCGATTCCACTGATTTCAACCTATAATACTGGACAAGAGTTACGTTGAGGGCTTCGAATTCCACATCCACCAAAGCGCCCCAAAGACATGATTCTACATGCGCCGGGGACAGCAGGAGGGAGTGAAAACGAAACATACCCCAAACAACCATCCCAACCCATGCAAAATGATGTTACGACCGCTTACATACGGCAACAAAATCTCGAACGCTCGCAACACCGAAGCCGCACGAAGCTGAGATCACAAACTTTGGCTTCGGCAGTTGCTTTGAAAGGCAAGTAGCGCTGGTACCTAGAAACACTCCGTTGCATGCACCTCAAAACGGGTCTGAACCGTACGGAAGGGAAGGGAACAGCGCGCATTAAGCCGAACATGCACTGGTTCAGTTATGCTTCTGGATTCTCGGACGACGTATGATGAGGAGGCAGCTGATTAAATATTCTCTGAGACGTCTATAATGGCCGAAACATGTAATACAAGGAGTCGGGCTACTGCCTGCTTCGATCGAATTCTTGAGCTGAAATCCTAAACCCAATGCGAGGGAGCAACCGGCGCAGCTTTCGATACGGACCTTGAAGAGAGATTGAACCTTTCTCGATCTAGCCACGCGACAGTACTCATCCGCTTTTGGTGCCTACAGGGGGGGCATATTCTAACATTTCCGCAAACCATATTCTGGGGTTTAGTTCTGGGGTTTCTGCTTGCAGGCTTTCCACCAAAACCCTAAACCCCTAAACCCCTAAACCCTAAACCCCAAAACCCTCAACCCTAAACCCCTAAACCCTAAACCCCTAAAACCCTAAACTTTAGGCCCTAAACCCTAAACCCCTAAACCCCTAAAACCCTAAACCCAAATCAGCCGAGCCACCTTCAGATATCGCGTGTTCCTGAAGGCTCTCTTGCGCGACCGGGGTTTAGGATCTCCAAGCCCTGTCCTTTTTTCACAGGACCCTGGGGAGGGGGGGTGTATGGGGGGGTTGTGTGCCTTATATAGGGACTATTTTCCGGTAAAGCCTGAAATAGGGGCCTCTGCTATTCATGTTTTATTTTCTGGGGTACTTACTTACCATTCCAGCATGGTATATGTGCGCTGAATTTGGGGTTTAATTTCAGGTTTAGATGGCTGTAGTAGAACTCGTCGACTGCCTGACGTCCTAGGGGGCAGACCTGGAAAGGAGCGCTTGTTTGTGTGCGTGTCAGGCTTCGTATTACTGAAGCATCAGCCACACGAAAGCAACATGCACGCCCTTTTTTTGTTGTGCACGGCTGGGTGCTGTGGCAGTCGCGCCTGCAGCACAAAACGAACGTTGAAAAGGACTGAACACCATCACTTCTTTTTAAGCACTCCGCACTACCTATAGTCTCCATTGTAGTTCCTGTTTCTGGTTAACCAGTTTTATGGTTAGAATCCTATAATATATTTTTTGGATCTCCAAGCCCTGTCCTTTCCATCAAAAGGGAAAAGGAGGGACCCTTAATGGGGACCCCTACCCTATAATGGGCTATATAATGGGAATATAATAGCTATATTAAGGGTATATACCTAGGGGTCCTCATTAGGGGTCCCTCCTTTTGCCCTGTCCTTTCCTTAAGGGCCCTTTAATGGAGGCCTTATGGCCCTTCATAGTGGGGGTATAATAGAGGGTAGTTCGGGGGTCTAGGTTTCTAAGCACTCCGCACTAGACACAATCATGCCGTGAAGACGCAGAACAGCGCCGCGGCGGCCTAATAATGAGGATCAACCCCCCAAGCCCTAAGCTCAGCTGTCATCTGCATTTCTTCATTGCCCCAAAGCAATCAAGCGTACAAGCCTCAAGAACGAGCTTATGTAGGGTGTACCGGGCTTGTAGAGTTTAGGGAACTAGCCATTCTAGCCCGGCAGCTGCAGCGCTTGACGGTTATGGCCTGCAGCTCATGGACTGATGCACAAGATCTGGCTGGAGAGGGCGGTGTCTCGCGATGGGGTCGAGACATCCTCGTGCTTTGAGCTTTTAGCAATCACTGAGACGTAGGTAGTTGTCTAAACTAGGGTCCCTGCTAGGGTCCTTTTCTAAGAGTGCCTACTATTCGGGGGACCTACACAGCGCCCCTGATGTAGAAGACCACCCTTACAGCACCCTTATAGAAGCCCTTTTAGGTCCCTTTGAAGAGTCCTGACAGCTTGGATTTCGGAATTGTTTGATTCTTGTTTGGGGTGCTAATTAACATGGACTGGGGCTGGTCCAAGCCACTGGCATGTGGGAAGCGGAGCTGCGCGCCCCGACCCGAGGAAGAAGTGCATATAGCGCTGCTTGTATAACTAGGATACCCAGTAACCTAAAAATAAAAAGGCCTCTCTTTTTGGTATTGGGTAACTCTATAAAAGGGAATAAGGGTACTACTGAGCATCCTAGATAAGCTATAATTTAATCACAGCATGTGCTACGGTGATCTTATTTTGCAAGTTTTCCTGATTTGGGTGGTGGCTTGTGAAGTCTCGTAGTTTCGGGTCTGGGGTTTACTGGCCTATGGGCCTTGGGTTGACAGCATGTTTTCAGTCATGTCATTGGTAAACCCCAAACTTAAACCCGAAACCCTGGTGGTTTAGGGTTTAGTTTAGGGTTTCGACTCGCACACTCGCTCACGCAGGCACGGCTTCTTTTAGGGTTTAGGGTTCAGTTTTGTGAAAAGGGTTCAGTTTAGGGCTTCATTGGTGTTCGCGTCATGCCTTCTGGCCCGGAGGCTTCATCAAGTGAAGCCTAAACCCTCAACCCTGAGCCTCTCAGCACACCCAGGAACCCAACTTTTCCTCAACCCTGCGCCCTCGACCTTGCAGTAATGACCTCTGTATGGTTGCCTTTTGGTCCTCTTTGGCTGGGGCCCTGCCGACCGTTGCAGTCTAGGTGCAGGGCTTGTTGGGGGCTTGGCATAGCTTTTTACAGTGGTTTCGGTGACACTTAAACCCTAAATTCTAAACCCTTAGCCCAAAATACTAGTTCTATCTATGCCCCAAACCCTAAACGGATGCTTGAAGCTGTGGTAAGGGCTCGTGCCCAAGGTGTACTGTCCCAAACCCCTCACAGCAGGGCCATGCCCCTGAGCTTCCCGCAGGAGAGGTCCTGATGGCCGAAGGTTTAGGTTTCGGAAATTACGGGCTTTTTCCCTAGACCTAAGAGTAACCTAGGAATACAAAGGGTGCCCCTTTTAGTTTTAAAGGGGAAGGGAACCTAAACCCTAAAAAAAGGAGTTTATAAAAACCCTCTATGGTCCTACTTAGCAAGGCGAGGCCCGCAAGGCTTAGGACTTAGGAGTTTTATGGTTGAGGGTTTACCTTAAACTACTTATTATAATATGGAATTTATAGGGACCCGACAAAATAGTAGGTTCTTGTAGGTTAAGGTATGGTTCCGGGGCTGAGGGTTTCAGGGTCTGGGATTAGGGCAGCTTAGGCTGGAGAGGGAGTCGCCATGCAGCAGGCCCAAGTTGATGATGATACTGGATACCTATAGTCTCCATTGTGATTCCTTTTTTGGTTTAACCACTTATATATTAAGGATCCTATAGGGTAACCCCAAAAAGGAACTACAATGGAGACTATAGCTAGATCACGCTGCAAGAGGAAACTAAACCATGCAGGGTTGTCGCTGTACTGCCAGCGATGCAGCTAAAAGGAGACAATGTCAGCATGGCAGCTGAAGAAGACAGCAAAAAGTAGCTCGTACTGCTAGTACTCGTAATACTCCCGGTAGCAAAGTAGCCAGTAGCAACGAACGTGAGCTGCGAGGGCAGCAGTGGCATCGCAACTGTCTATTGAGTTATTGAGCTTGCGCTGAACGGACTACCGCGACAAGAGAGAACGCCATGGCGTCAGACTACTACTTAGACCCTCAAAAGTAAGTAAAATATTGGCCCAAAACCTATAAACGGCTATTATTCTACATACTTTTGGAGTCCAGGTAGACAAGACATGAACACTTCGGGGTTAGAGTTCAGCATGACGGCTGCTACTGTCTTCAGGACCATGGTTTCTGGCCGACTGTAATGCGGCACTTTGCCAAAAAAAACCAGCATGCCAAAACCAAGATTCTACCCTTAAGCAAATTTCCGAGAATATTGAACCCCTTAAACTCACTGGCCCAAAACCCAAGGAAATACAAGTTGAAACTTTCAGAATCGACTACCTTATAAGAACCCCAAAAGTTGAAAAGTTGAGTTTACAGCCAGCAAGTAAACCCAAAAGCGTTGGGCCCTCTGCAGGCAGAGCTTCCACATCCAGATGCGCATCCCACTGCAGCTTGAGGATGGGTACTCGTGCCGACCACACTTCCTCCGGGCGTTTCGGATTTTTAGGGTTTACGGTTTTCTTGTGTTTTTTTTTTAACGCTCCTTTTTCGGGTTTTTAGGGTTTACCTTAACCCTGAATATCCTACCGTTTTAGGGTTCCTTATTATGACTTCCTTATATCAGTCCTTAAAAATGTAGGTTTTTGGGGGTTAAGGTAGGGTTTTAGGGCTTCGGGTAATGGGAATAGGGTTGCGGTTTATGTCTGCCCAACCATCTGAGCTTAGGGTTTAGGGGTTTAGGGTTTCGACTCGCGCGCTCGCACAATGCAAACTTGGGGTTTAGGGGTTTACAGTAGTACCAGAGTTCTGGAGCTAGGTTGGCTTCATATTGTGCGGAAAGCCCTGAGGATCTACGACAAGACTTTGACCGACATGGAATGTCAGTGTCCAGCGAAACAGCTATTGGTGAAGAGCGTAGAACTGGAGAGAATTGTCAATTACGCTTCAATGTGGAGTCCAAGTGCTTATGGCGCATACATCTCAGGAGTCAATAAGGCAGGCACCCTGACCTGGAGGAAGTATCATACATAACTCCTGTAGTTTATGAATAGCCCACGAATGATGCAGAACCGTTGAACATGCCACACAACATCAGCAAAAGCCGTAACCGCCAACACCCTGCAGTTTCTGGTTTCAGGGAATCAAGACAAGTTACATGTCGGTGTGTGATTTCTAGTTACTTAATTGGCAGGGTTGACACGACCCGCGACACACTCGTGTGCGAGACACAATGGAGGCCACCCGCGCTCGCAAGAATGCCCCGATACTATGATGCCCACCTAGAAGTTTTGGACCCCTTGCAAAGCCCAGAACCCCAAACCCTGCCGACACCCCACAAAGCCTTCAAACACTCCTCGAAAAACTTCAACCAGATGAAACCCTACAGAGACTCTCAGGCCCTTTTTTGCTACTGGACTCGTCTAGCTAGTCTACGACCTGCAATCGGTCTTGAAAGCCCTACAAACCCTAAACCCTCATACCAAAACCTTCTCCAAAACCCTACCGGAACCCTAGGCTTTTGTGGGCTCTTATTATACACCCAAATATGGAATGTATAGGGACCCGACAAAAAATATAGGTGATGGTAGGTCCAGGTACACTGAAAACCCTAAGCCGTACAGCAAAAGGCACCTCGATGATCCGAAAGCGTGGCTCGTTCTGAATCAGCGGAGCCAAGCTCCTTAATTGAGCTTCTTTCTTACCTTTGGTTAGTAGGGAACGGAAAAATGGTAGTAATATTAACAGTAGTTTAGGGTTTAGGGTTAAACCATAGCCTCAAAATATGGGAGTTTCCGAACATTAGGGATACCTTATTTTGGGGTCCTTATAGTAAGGATCCTACTATTTAGGGTAGTATTATCTTGGGGTCCTTTTATTAAGGATCCTACTATTTAGGGTAGTATTATCTTGGGGTCCTTCTATTAAGGATCCTACTATTTAGGGTAGTATTATCTTGGGGTCCTTCTATTAAGGATCCTACTATTTAGGGTAGTATATAAGGGTCCCCCCGTATTTTCGGAAACTCTCAATTGAGGTGCTTTGTCCCCAAGGGTCCATGTGCCCAAACAGGGATCCTCTAAGGGTTGCCAAAAGGGTTCTAGAAGGGCTCTATGGGGTTTAGGGTTTAATTTTGGGTCCATGTAACCAAATAATTAGGCCTTACCGTAGTCCCGATTTAGGTACTTTAGGGCCAAAGTATCTGCTATATGGGCACATGGACCCTTAGGGTTTGTGTTGCCTGCCAAAGGGTCTTAGACAAGAGGGTACTGCCATAGGCATTCAGGCAGGCCTCTACATTGTTGAGCTTCCGCAATGGCTTTCTGTTGCTTAGCCGGAGAGGTGCTGTCTTTTCTCAGCTGATCAGCTGAAGGGTTGGAACCTCCCCTTCGTCCTGGTCCTGCATGGCCTGTGAGATGAGCTGTCATACCGATCATGGTGGCATTTCTTCATCCTAGTAGGTGTTGCCAAGGGGTCTCTCCATGGCAGAGCATGCGAGCAGCTATGGGGTTTTTGACATACGCGGCAGGAGAGGTGATGCTGCATGAGCACTGTACAATCCTCATTTCGCAAGTAGGGCAGCAGGACCTCTGTGCATGTCCATGGAGCCCCAATGCTGGCCGACAGAGCTGGTGTGCCACTCCGGCCACGCAAATCTGAGATTTCATGCTGTCACTTTGGGTAGTTGCCGCAATTCTTGTCCCTTTGTGGATCCCCAAAAGAGTTATTTCAACAAGGACCCTACAAGGCACTCGTGATGCGAGCACCTTCCTGATGGCTTCTTCTGACATGGTTGGCTCAGTCTGACCGCATGTGGAACATATGGGAGCACGTAATTAACAGCCGCTTCCGTCACAATAGCAGAAGAAGCACTTTCCAACCGCCAACACCCAGGGCCACAGCCCTAGACGGCCTTGGCATGCTGCTTCATTCGAGATCTGAAGACAGAAACAAGAGCAAACAGCAAAAGATATGTGCCCAGCATGGTAGCTGCAAAGGAGACCGGGGTGAACAACACTCCAACTTGCGCGCCGACACCTCGACCCAAAGTGAGCGCCAGCATGAGCCACGATGCGGCCCGATCCTTCATGAGAGGTGCCACGATCTTCGGCGTAAGCGCATAGGCATAGTTCTTGACCACACTGCTCGCAGTCAGGATGAGACACAAACCAACGAATGTAAGAGCGATCGTTGCTGCGGACCAGCTCGGCATGTACTGGAAGGCAAGTATGGAGAAAATGGCAGTTGATAATGAGCTCAGCTGCAGGCCCTTCCTGTCTTCCACGAGTTTCACAAGCCCGCCGCTTCCCAGAGAGAAGACGCACACGACTGCCATCAGCCCTGCGAGACCCCAGGAGCTAAGGGCCAAGTTCCAGTGCCAGGTGTGCTGGGAAAGTTGCGTGAAATAGACGATGCATCCGATGTTTGTCATAGTGCTCGCAAACCCTGCCAACAGGCATAACAGAAACCCGGTCGTCCATAATGACTCTCGCTTCTCGACTGGGGATTCTGCAGGACCAGGACTGGTGTCCTGCGAGGCCGATTCCTCCGGGTTCTCGAAAAAGAAGACCACCTTCAACAGGTAGGAGAAGTACACAACGGCCATGAACCAACCAGGGGCAGTATCTGAGTCCAACACCAAGTTATGAATCCGCAGCTCATGCAGGAAGGTTTCCAGCAAGCCACAAATGGCTGGAGCCGCCGCAAGCCCCAAAGTAGCCACCGCAGAGTACACAAACATCACCGGCGTCCGTTTCTTGACGCCAACAGCGTCGGCAATGTAGATTGGCGGACCTAGTTGAAACTGACAGATGCCGATAAGGGCCCGTGCAACAAGGACAGCCTGCTTGGAGTGCATGAGCCCCGCAAGAGCATAGATGATGTTGCCCACGACCATGCCAGCAGCCATGAGAATACTCACGGTCTTCATCGAAGCTGATTTCAACATCCAGCGATTGAGAGGGACCCCGACCAAGCCCTGGAGGAGCGGTGTCAAAGCCATAACCAATCCGCTGAACATCGCCCCTGCCCCAAGTCTTTTGGAATACTCGTCGGCCGTTGTGACCACAATGTCCAAGGCCAAAGTTGCCAGGAATCCGGAGTACATCACGAGGCAAAGGGAGGGCAACGGAGCCATCCGATCCTCCAGCAAGTGGCGGCCAGGTGGTACCCCGGAACCTTCACCAAGAGCTCCGGAGCGTGGGTCGAACGGGTCGTCGAGCCCGAACGTGCGGGAGCGGCTCAGGCCGATGCTGTTGGGACGGGGAGACATTGGGGTGGATCCCCTCAGACCGGGCAAAGTCTCTGTACACGTGACAGACATGGCCCAAAGAAGGGGAAGGCTCTAATCTATGCTCTAGCTTTGCCCGAGAAGCTGCTGAAAGAAGACAGCCGACCAAGCAACTGAAAGCTCCAGGCTGCAAACCTGAACGAATTGTCTCAGCACGTTGCGAACTCATAAGACTTCAACTAGATATCTCAGTCTCTTTCCTCTCTCTGATTTGAGTGACGGATCGATGATTTTGGGCTGATAGTGCAGGCATGCAAGAAGGCGTTCAAGAAACACAGCTCACTAGCAGCAGCACGCGAGTTGCCACGCATCAGGTCTTCCTCATCAAATCGCAATGAATGGTGAATGACAGTAGTTCAAACTTGCTGCATTCCGCAGCACGACTAATCTCCAAACTGCAAACACCACACATCAGCCAGGAATGGTGGGAAAACCCAGAACAAGTCAACGGGTAGTCTTCCTAACTTAAGACAGTAAGCAGCAAGCTATGGACTAACATCAAACCAGATTGCCTGCAGGCCGGGTACGGTTGAGCTGCCACACCTACCATATGTAGTCTACACGGTCAAGTCTTCTGTGCTCCACGGTGTGATCAAAGAACCCCTGACAAATATTTTCAGCCTGGTGTCAGCTTTAATTCCTGAACCGCGCGGTGGCTGTCCTGCGCGCTGACCGCGGTATGGTAGCCTCCACAACTTCACAGGAACGTTCGAAACTCCCTCTGCCGGTCAATTTGTTCGAGGCTTGGAAATTCGAAGCGTGCCGGTTTCTAAGTGGGCTTCTGTCTCTCAAAGTACGCATATTTGGAAATCAACTCTGTATGATATGATACACCTCACACGCGGAAAGCCCCTAGATTCCCGAGATGCATGCCTAGATGGATGCTCAGGTCAAGCCAACTAAAGCATGTCGTATCCTGACAACCGCCCGGACCTTCTAGGCGAGCATGGCCACAAACATGCATAGCAAATCTATAACACATGTCCGGCTCCTAAACCCTATGTGGACCCTAAACCCAACCTGACTTTCTGAAAGGGCGACCAAGCAAGAGATCTGGCCATTATAGCCTCGTGCGATTCATCGTCCCAAAGCACCCTATAGGAACCCACCAAGTAGCAAATGCGGCTTCCATGGGAGGAACTACGCTTATGGATTGTGTACGGCATGCACCTGAAAGGTACTTAGGATCCTCGAGACGGTTTAGGGTTTAGGGAGCCTGAATCCCTAATAGGGAACCCCAAACCCTAAAGATCTTCGAGATACATGAGCCCCAAAGTACCTACATAGGGACTACATTAAGGCCTCTGTATATACTATATGAGGACATGGACCCTTAGGGGTCAAGATCTTCCAGGCGTTTCCACCCGAAAATTGCAGATCAAGGTGCAGGTTACGTCCAGATCAGATCCCTTCCTGGCGTTTCGCAGGAGCTTCCGAAGGGATCCAGTATCCCTTAACTAAGGAATATACCTTAGGGTTCCTTAGGGTTCCTTAAACGGATCTATAAGGGGTTCTAGAAGGGAATTAAGATTAAGGAACATACCTTAAGTTATAGTAGGATATGATTTACGGTCTACCTATAGTCTCCCTTGTAGTTCCTTGTTTTGGTTTAACCATATATATATATATAAAGGATCCTATAAGGTAACCCCAAAAAGGAACTACAATGGAGACTATCGGTATTCCTTAATTAAGGTATAAATGGAGTCTCTGGGTTCGGAGGGGTCCAGGGTTCCGTTGGCAACTGGCCGGGACCACAAAAGGGTCCCTGGGTTCAGGGCTTGAAGGCTTAGGGATTAGGGGTTAGGGTTTAGGGGTTTAGGGTTTTAGGGGTTTAGAGGTTTGGGATTAGGAGTTAAGGCTTAGGGGTTGGGGCTTTAGGGGTTTAGGGTTTTAGGGGTTTAAGGTTTTTGGCAGCACAATCACTGGGTTTAGGGCTTAGGGATTAGAAGGCTTAGAGGTTAGGGTTAAGGCTTCGACGCTCCCATCACGGAACGTCTCTTCGATTCCGGCACTTCGATCGAGTGCTGCATTTCGTACATGTCTGTAGCTGGGGTGTGTCACTGTCTTAGCCGCTGGCATGGTTAGTAGAGGGGTTTAGGGGTTTAGTGTTTACGGGGGTTTAGGGATTTAGGGTTTAGGCTTTAACGTCGTCAGCTGTTGGCCAAACAGCTGAAGAAAAGCGTCGATGACTGCCCATGCGTTCATCTGGGGGTTCCACGATTGCTCGGGAATGGCACCGGGCAAGGCCACGCGAATAGGCCGGCACACTCACGTCGTTGCCCCCTTTGGTCGAACACCATTCCCTAAGACTCCATGTACCCTTATAGTAGGTACTTAGGCCTTAAAGAGGTTCCGATATGGGTACTTTAAGGCCTAAGTACCTACTATATGGGTACATGGAGCCTTTGGGATTTAGACTGCCCGAAGGACAAGCTAAATGAAGTGGTTCAATCTTGTTGGACACCAGCAGCGATCTGGGAGTTTCCAAAAATAGGGGATCCTGGTATAATACCTGAAATAGTAGGATCCTCATAATAAGGACCCTCAAAAAAGGTACCACCATAATTTTCGGAAACTCCCATTTTCAAACCCTGAATTCCCTGCAGAAGTGGATAAAACGTTTGATGATATGAACCCTGCATGACCCCTAGTAAGGAATATACTATAATTCCCATAGTTTAGGGTCCTTAAGGTAATGCAGGATTGATATCATCAACCGAAAGCAAGGATCCGGCGCGAATCGGATCAAATGGTCGAAGCAAGCGGTCAAAGCCCTTGGTGCTACCTATAGTCTCCATTGTAGTTCTTTTTTGGGGTTACATTATAGGATCCATAACATATAACTGGTTAAACCAAAAAAGGAACTACAACGGAGACTACAGGTACCCCAACGACGATGGGCCGCGCTCAAGGCTTAGGGATTGCAGTTTGAAGCCGATGCTAAAGAAGCAACCTCGAAGCTCGGTGAAGTCTCCATAACATCCTTCTGAAACTTTGGTGGGCTCGCGGCCATAATCCGAAGGCCTGAATGTGGGTTAGAGGCATTGCAGGCGAAACAAAACGCTGAGACAACAGCGTCCGCTACATGCCGGCAGCCTAAGCCGAAAAAACATGAGCCAAGGCGCACATTGCAAGTCTCACCCTCGTCGTACATACAACAACGGCTACGCCTGCACTATTAAGACCCTCAACACTCTGAACCCTAAAGCATCACGAGACATGCATCCCGGAAAATTGACGAACTGAATGCCATAAAGAAAGCTTTCGTGCGAGAGGTGCAGCACCTTGCAGATCCTTAAAATGTAACCGAAAAGGCAAAAGGGCGCTAAACCACCGCTAAGCCCTGGAACGCTGCGTTGGATTACCCCTACATCCCCAAACTCCCCTATGCTAAGCCTTTAAACTTTCGACCCAAAGATCCCAGGGCCCCATAAGCTAGAAACCTTAAACTATACCTAAAACCTACAGCCCCACATGCTTCACAGCCTTAACCCTAAACCCTTAAAACAAGAGCGCATGCCCGTAAGATGCCAGAAGCCCTGTAGAACCTTAAAACTCAGACTGCCAATCCTTTTGTTAGTGCTTTGGCGAAAAGGGATTTAGACTACCTGGACCCCAAAAGGATGCAGAATAATGGTATTTTCCAGGTGTTGGGCCATTATTTTACCTGCTTTTGAGGGCCAAGGTAGCTACTGGTATCATCCCCGAAACTCTAAATTTACCCTAAACCCTAAACCCTACTCTAAATCCGACAGCCTGCAGCGGTTTAGGGTTTGGGGTTAGGCCAGGAACCCTTACTGGAAAACCTTCAAGTAGGAGTTTCCGAAAACAGGGACCAAACATATAGCACCCTAAATAGTAGGATCCTTGTTATAAGGACCGTACCCCTAATTTTCGGAAAACCAAATATACTTGGATCTTTACCAACCCCCTCACTACAAGCTTCAACACTATTCAAACTATTGAAACAGCCCTCAACCTGAAAAACTCAAAACCCGACAAAAGCCTTCAGCGTAATTCTGAAAACAGTTTTTAACCGAAAACCCTACACCCTAAAACCCGAAAGCCTTTGAAAGAACCCTAAACCACATTTAGCCCACACGAAAACAAGGCGAAGTGTCGAGCCAAAACCGTTCTCTGCCGAGCCGAAGGGTGCCACCTTCGCAGGACCGCGTCCAAGAATTCTACATATGTTTGAACAAGGATCTATCTAGGGCATTACTCTAAGCTTGAATGATTAAGGGATTTAGGGTTTAGGATACGGCTTTCTACGGTTTGACAGCCTACGGCCGAAAAAGCCAATACCGTTTTGGTGAACTATATGTAGAGATCACAATAAGGACCACGCACAACGACTACAAGAAGGAACTTATCTGGGGTACTATAGAGCCTTGTAGGGGTTTTACGGCTTTGGGGTTGAGGGTGTTGCGTGTCAGGCTTCTGACTCTCACCCACAACTTGAACACGCTGGGCGAGTCGTCCGAGTATCGAGGAACAAGTGATATTGGACAAGACACAGCTCAGCTTACGATTGTAAGGTTCGGCAGTCATATCTATCATGATTGAATTCCGACCATGAGCTCAGTCGAAAGCATGGTCTGCAATAGCGGTAGCGTCTTTCTGCTGGAGGCAGGAATCAGTGAATAGTGAAGTCTAGTGGTCACAGCACAACAATTGAACCTTCACTTGATGGCACACGCACAAAACATAAAAATCGTGTATTAGCAGAGTCGGGTGCCAAGCACATTCATTCAGCAGACCAAGACATCCTGATGTCTCGATTAACCGTGCTGCCCAGAATTCAATAGTTCACCCACATGCCAGTTACGGGGCTGGCAGCACATCTCGGGCTGCGACCATCACTTGCAGACCCAAAACCCTGATTCGCTAACCACACGAGTCTCACAGTTCCAGGGGTCAAACCCGACGCCGCAGAAACTCGCAAACTCACAGGGCAGCTAACGAGTGTCTGAGACTCTGGTCGTGACGGGTTTCATGTTCAGGGTCTGAACAAGAAGTCTGGCCAAAGCCAACGGATGCTATGCAAGTTGGCCGGCACGGCGCACCTTCCACTCAGTGCCCAGCTTCCGAACAATCTCCTGTAGATCAGCGAAAGCTTGCACGGGAGGGTAACATAGGGGCCTGAATAATTACAATGGGGTTTTGGGGTATATTCTACGAGGTAAACTTCTGTTTATGAGGAACTCCCAATATAGTATAGGTAATTAAGGCCCCTGTAGTACACAGCCGGAAAACCATCTTCCAAGCCTCTGAAGGCCGGTGGCTGGTATTGGCCATTCCGGGCGTGGGGTTCAGGGCCTCATGCCTTTTCATCCAATTCCTCTTGTTTTTTGAGGTAGGTAATTATAGTAATAATAGTAAGAATAGTGAAATCAGAATAAGAAGCCCTATATAGTTTAAGCCATATTCCTTAATTGAGGGGTATTGGGCTCTCTGGGCAGGCCTGGGTCTTACCAGGACCTTGGAAAACCTGTACTGTTCGGGCTCGTTCTTCCGATGGATGGCAAGGAAAAGGCTCGGGGGGCTTTGGGTTGAGCGAGGATACATCAACAAGGTTTTAAAGCCTTCGTCGCTTGTTTGCAGTGCTTGATGTGTACGTCGATGTATGTATGTATGCATGGTTCGCTACGGTATGCGGTATGGTCTTGTCTGGCCCGGTCTGTGTATGCACTATGTGCATATGAACATGTATACACAGTCAGCCACATACCCACTCATGCACGCATACACACATATACATATACACATACATATACATATACATATAAATACCTGCGTCCCTGCTCTTGCAAGGCAGCATTGCAACAGCCTGAAGCTTAACACCGTAGATCCTGGACCCTCTCCTAAACTCATCCGGCTCCTGGAGCTTGGCGGTGCACTCCGTGAAGGCTTTCGTCTCCTGCAAATATGGGAGTTCCCGAAAAGTGCTAGATACTACTATAGTACCCTAAATAGTAGGATCCTTATTACAAGGACCCCGAAAAAAGGTACCCCTCATTTACGGAAACTCCCAACTCTGGCGGACGCACTGACATCCAGAGATCACGTCAGAGGACAAGGGCACTCGGATTCACTGAAGACATCATCAGCCTTTCTGGCGGCTTAGGGGTTTTCGGGTTCGTGCTTGGTTCAACGCTAAGCTGGGTTGTACTTTTGGGGCTCTGAAAAGTATTTATGAATAGGTACCTCTATAGGAACCATTAGGGAAATTAAAAAGTTTCCCAAATTGCCACCTAGTAACCTATCATGACGGATGGATGGCTTACTGCAGCATGACGTGTAGGATTTGGAGTTTCCTAGTCCTGGGGAGGGACACGCTAAACCCTGAACCCTGCATGCCCAACTCCTGCGGAGTGGGCCGAGTCAGTCTGCAGACATCCTGAAGCCGGGCTTTGCTTCGGCGCATTCCGCTTCAGAGCTGTTGAGGAAAATTATGGTACTTTTTTGGGGTACCCTAAATATTCGGTGCCGTGCTATATTAAGAACCCAATAAAGGACCATAGTTTTGACAACCACCCTCGTGGAGATGGGACACCAGGGTTTGGGGTTTCAGCGCGGCGATGGGGCTTGGAGATTATGAAGATTAAGGATTCTACAACTCTACGGTTTGAGGCTGGCGGTGGGGGACTGCTTGCTGCGCCTCTTTCGGGAGTTGCGGGTGGGGCAGCCATGCACTGCAAAAGCAATAGCCAAAGACTGAAAGCCCCCAGACCTTCCAAAATCCTTTGACTCAGGAAGGAATATATAGTAAGTTCCCTTATATGCCTTAAAGGCAATATTCCTCAACTAAGGGCTGTGGGAAGGTCTGGGTTCAAAAATCCTAGCCAAGACTGAAGCCCCAGAGTTAAGGGGATCGACGGCTTAAGGGCGTTTTTTCCTAAGATGGGGGCCTCAATAACTTCATAAGTTTTTCGGGGGCACATTGTACTATACTTCTAATAAGCAACCACCAACATAGTGTTGGCATTTATTTAGGCCCCTATATTGGGACCTTAGTATTTAAGGCTTCTGCAGTTTCGCCTCCTACATCGCAAGGCCGCAAGGACTTGGGTTTGGGAGGATTAGGATAGGGTTTAGGGTTTAAGGCTTAGGGTTTAGGGTTTGGGCAGGGTTGTAGAGTTCAAGCTTTAGGGCTTTCGGGGTGAGGGCTTGGGGCTACAGGGAATTTAGGGTTTACTAAAGTCCTGTGATCCGCTATCGTTATGCCCATAAAGGACCTGACTACGATGATGCATACATACACGTATTCATGTATATACTTTCCTTTTGCACAACACAAAGGTATATTGTAGTAGCATTACATCGTACTATATGCTTCAAACAGGATCAAGCCGACACCAAACCCACTCCTGCAGTGCTGTCTCGATCTGCGAAGCCATGTTCTGCTGTTCCCGCATCTGCTGCTGCGGCAACATGGGATCTACCATGTTGAACCTGGTTGTAGGGACTTGCGGTTAAAGCGTCTTTAAGGCCTTAGGGTTTGCAGGTTGTGGAGGTAGGGGTTCGAGGTGTACTGGCTACTAGCAGTTTCAGTTTGCCGTTTGCACATGCCTTACAATCCCAAAGGGTCCTAGCTAGTGTTGCGGGGGATACTTTCACAAATCATAATAGTAACTCCATGTAACTCCTCTTAAGTACCAAAAACCCTACATTAATTCCTATATAGGTACTTAGGACTCTATGGGAATGATCTGTGGATTGGCCGGGCTTCCATACCGGGCTTCCATAGAAAGGCCTCGGGTATATACTATAATTATAGCAAGGAGCCCCAAAATAGTATAGGTATTTTGTAAAGCCCCTATAGGAACCAACAAAGTCCCAAACCCTGAATAGCTTCCCTTGCGTCGGATTGCAGAGTTTCTGGTGGCATTCGGAGCGAAAGAACTGCCATGATGCAAGTCCGAAATTTGTGCAATCGCAGGCGGCTCCAAACGCACTGGAGGCCCTATAGCAATAGAGCCTGTAACCCAAAACACTAGGTTTTGCCCAGTGCATCAGCCAAAGACGCCCTCAAATTGCCCCGACCTACATACTGTACATACTATATACTCTCAGGCCAGCAGCGATGCCATTTGTTGCTGCAAGCTGCTGACCGCATTCATCTGGCAGGCAGCTTCTGTTTGGTTTTAGCGGTTGGTTTAGAGATTCAGGGGCTTAGGGGCCGAAAGATCGCGCTTGAGAACCTATGGCGGACCTATGGTGCCTGAGATCCTGCTTTCATCGTCGCACTACGAGCACGCCAACAACAACGACGACGACGACCACAACAACAACAACAACAACAACAACAACAGCAACAGCAACAGCAACAGCAACAGCAACAGCAACAGCAACAGCAACAGCAACAACAACAGCAACAACACCAACAAACAACAACAACAACAACAACAACAACAACAACAACAACAACAACAACAACAACAACAACAACAACAACAACAACAACAACAACAACAACAACAACAACAACAACAACAACAACAACAACAACAACAACAACAACAACAACAACAACAACAACAACAACAACAACAACAACAACAACAACAACAACAACAACAACAACAACAACAACAACAACAACAACAACAACAACAACAACAACAACAACAACAACAACAACAACAACAAACAACAACAACAACAACAACAACAACAACAACAACAACAACAACAACAACAACAACAACAACAACAACACAACAACCAACAGCAACAGCAACAGCAACAGCAACAGCAACAGCAACAGCAACAGCAACAGCAACAACAACAACAACCACAACCAACACCAACACCCACACCAACACCAACACCAACACCAACACCAACACCAACACCAACACCAACACCAACACCAACACCAACACCACCACCACCACCACCACCACCACCACCACCACCACCACCACCACCAGCAACAGCAACAACAACAACAACAACAACAACAACAACAACAACAACAACAACAACAACAACAACAACAACACCAACACCAACACCAACACCAACACCAACACCAACACCAACACCACCACCGACACCAACACCAACACCAACACCAACACCACCACCAACAACAACAACAACAACAACAACAACAACAGCCACCACCAACAGCAACAGCCAACAGCACCAGTACCAGCACCTGCAACAGCAGCCGCAGCACCACCAACAACAACACTGTCCTCAAGATTGATTAAGTTACTTACCCGGTGGTGGGCTTCAATAGTCTGTTTTGAAGGGCTTTTGGGTCAATACATACCTGCAGCAAAATGCCAGCATAGGACCTCAAGCATGGGTTTATGCTGCCATGTCCAGGCTGTGCCTAAAAGGCTTCATGTGAGAAATTGTAGGCGTCTGCTCGATGGATTGGGGTTTGGAATGTGTTCGAAGTAAGGCTCAGGTCGGGGGTTCCGCGTGCAAGTGTTGGGGTCAAAGTTGAGGATTTGATGCGTTTTCGGGACTTGGGAAACCCAAAAGCCTAACCCCGAAACCAGAAACCCTTTTGCAACTGACTCCGCCAGGACGAATACCAGAAACCCTTAAAACCGTAAACCCTCTCTCTCAACTCTAAACCCTAAACCCTCAACCCTAAACCCTAAACCGATTCACCCGCCTGCTGGTTCATCTGGATAGCAGCTGCCTGGCTCCACTGGTAGTTCCTCGGAAGGAAATTGTCTTTGGACACGAACAACGGCGAGGGAAATCCTGATAGAGTATTTGGGGTTTGGGGTTTTGTGTCCAGGGTTTATAGGGTTGAAATAACTACCCATGAACCTCTAAGTAGCGTCTGGATTAAGGCCCCTATTGTTGAGTAAAAAATCATAGATTAAACTGCCCCTCCACAAAGACTCAAGCTCCCAGCCCAAACACAACATCTGTTGCAGTACTTTGGCCGTGGTTTTGCCCATCGCCATCATCAGCATAACATTGCTCATACTGCTAGTGCTAATCATCTCCTTCCTTACCTTATCATCATCGTCATCAACAACACAACACCACAATTCCACAGCATCGTGCTGTTGCAGTGGCTGAATAGAACCGCTCTTACTTCTGGTCGTTCGGGCATACGAAACTGTCGGCCTCATGCCGCGACATCGCCAAGCCCAAACCCTTAAACCATGTATTGATGTGCAGACGCTAGGGGGGTCATTACAGGGCCTAGATGGAATTGTCCAGAAGTGGCTTTGTGCGTGCGTTATGGTATCACTATGACCGAATGGTAATCATGCAAGCAGGGCCCAATATTACGGGCTTTTGGTGATGAGGGAAGGGTGTGGGAGTAGCAAGGGGACCTGCCTGCAGGCTGAGAGTAGGAAGGGGTTTGAGGTTTACGGTTTGGATGTTGACAAAGACTTTCCACGACGTGCACATGTGGGTCTACAGTGAGCCTCTTCGGGTGTGAGAGAGCAATCACCTGCACACTCAGCCCTACCTAAGCTGCGGGGCTCAACTTGCATGTGCACAGTTCTCTAGATTAGGATGGGATTTTGGCTACCCAAAACATCCCCGCCCCAAAGGAATCCTAATTTAGAGAACCACCCATGCAGGAAGGCATCCTTGCTCAGCAGGATCCTTAGTAAATAGAACAGGGTTTTGGGCGCCTTTATTGTAAAACACCAATAAGGAGCCTGAAGGAATAGGCTTATAGGGTTTAGGGTTTAGGGTTCGGTGCCGACAAGGCTCATATTGGGCCACGTCCTGACAGGGATCTTGTTTCAGGTCAACAGATATTCAACCAGCCAACACCCTGAATTGTGGTTACAGAAGATGTATACAGGGCCAGCTCGAGAAGGGTGGGCCGGAATCTAAAGCCATGCAGGGTTTATGAAAAAGGGCGCGGACCTGTTAGCGTCCGCCCAACCCTGAAACACCCGAAGTGCCCCCAAACTTAAGGCAATGGCAGGCTAAGAACATGAAATACACCAAGGAGATCTCAGCCATATCTATTAAGCAAGCAATGCCCCGAAACTGAAAGCGAGCTCGACACATCTGAAAGCGTTTTCTGGTTCCTGGGGATTGGGAAAGCGAAGAACATCCTGGAGCAGTGGCCAAACGCATGCTTGCTAGATAGATGCTCAAACCGCTCAAAAAAATCGAACTGTCAGGGCCCACGCACCCATCTAGTACATGCATTACGGGAACCCCTTGAGGCCTAAGTACACACTAGAGTGCAGGGACCTTTAGGGACGCGAGTTCAACATGCCGACAGGACCTGCCGAAGTCAATTCAGCCCTACCCCGTGTCTCAGGGTTTAGGGTTTAGGGCTCATAATTTGCAACCGGCTATGCCAAAAATGAACTACAATGGAGACTGTAGGTAAAACCCTACAGCACCGGGGCATTAATATCCGCAAGTGGTGCTTTTTGAGCGCGATATTAATTGCGGCATATCTATACTAAGGCATGCAAGGGAAAATAAGTACTGATTACCCACAATTCAAATTATCACCCTGATTGCGAAATGCACCCGATAATGTAGGGCCTGCATATTAAATGATTCAAGCGCCTTTATTGAATCAGAGGCTGTCCCGACACTAGTTGCCGATCGTCCTGTTGGGGCCCATCAAGGCTAGATTTGTGCCAGCCAGTTCCATCGGGAGTCACCGTTGTTGCATTGAATTCAGCGGCTGTAGAGGTTACTCAAACTTGAGCCAGTGCTCCTGAAACGAAGACACATGGGGGTGTAGGGTTGAGGGTTTGGGCTGATTTCGGCACGCTGCAATGCTGAACGAGTCGCTAGGCAGGGATCTCAAGATCATGTCTGGCAGCTGCACTTCCACTAATCCATCACCCGAAACTTTTGATCGGCTTAAGCGCCAAGGCTAAGGCTCAAGGCATGGGTTTTAAAGTTTGATAAGGGTTTAGGGTGAAAGCAAGGATGAGATTGAGGGCTATTGAGTGTATCACTGAGCGTATCAGCCCACTCATTTCGGCTCGGCCTCGCTGTAGCTGACAAAGGCTCAACATTTCTTGGGGCGTCCGCTTATTTCCTAACAGCCATCAGAGACTGCATTCTAGGCCGTACATCGGCCAGAAGGTGTGAAGAGTCGAGGAACAGCGCCGAACTAATGATTCATCGAATCTATCTGCCAGGTTGCTGCCTAGATTCGGCGTATGAACCCCGTAACCCTTAAACCTAAACCCTCTGTGCATTTAGACTGGGACCACTCTTGGGGAAAAGATGGAAGATAGCTTTGGTTCTTGGATCGGTTCCGCAGGGCATCTCTGCACTTGATGAGAGTTCAGACTTTTCGGTAGTAAAGGCTTGCTGGGCTCGGGCATCGGGGAGTGATGTGGAGGATATTGACAGTTGAGGTCTGTCTCAGGGCCCCCTAACTTGTGGAACTCCTGCGTCGAACAGGGCGAAAACAGTGGTTACGAGGCTGTTGTCGCGGACGAGGATGCTACAGGCGACGATGATGATAATGATGATGATAATGTTGATGGTGGTAACCATATTGATGAAAAAAGATGATGGCGACGATGCTGACAATGATGGTGATGATGATGATGATGATGACGATGATGGTTATGACGATTAATGCCGTCCAAATCAACATTGCATGGTCTTGTCGTTGTTGGTGGTGGTGGCTATCTAAGTGGCCGAAAGAATATGATGCCCGCGGTAGCACCGTGCCCACGGCTTGACAGTCTGAACTTGAGGGCCCAAACTAGATCGACCCCAAGGATGAAGCTAATATAGGGGCTTTTAGCGTTTAGGGTCTATATTTTTGGAATGGGGTTCTGGGGCCCATTGTACTATACTCATAATAAGGACTCCCCAAAGGAGCAAGAAAGCCCCGTCTCCTCTCAACCCAACCCGACAGCCCTGAGAACCAGAAGTCGGGAAAGCACCCAGTACCTCTAAACAGGGATTTGAAGATTTTCAGTCGCGGCTAACTGAGCTCTATCGAAGAACGCTTGGGGTGAGGCGGGGGGGAGGAAGGGGGGCTTCTTTCGAAGCGATCCATTTCCTAATGCAGGCAACCTTGGCGTGGACGAAGTGGCAACCTGCTTCAGGTGAAGAAGCCATGGAGGGCCGGTTTTAAGGGTCTTCGATAGCTGAGGTTTAAAGCACAGGGATCAGAGTTTACGGTCCAGATTTTGGGTTTGACATCTTCTGTCGGTTGTGCCCTTCCTGTGTAAATTTCATGATATACTGCATGAGGATGCATGAGGTACACAGACTGGGTCTCTCAGTGTAGGTCCAATGGCGGCCGCGTCCTTGGTAAGTCTGCAGACATGCACATTGCATAATACACATGCTTCTGTTAAATCGGCTGAAGGTGCAAACGTCCTAAACCGTAAGCCCCTAAACTCCAAGCCCAGGGGGTAGGGGCCTCGAGATGCGAGAGATTGGGGGCGTCCACTTCAAAGTGAAGCCGCAACTCTATGCCCCGAAGTGTTGATGTGAAGCCTGCAGGCTTTTCTTCATGCACAGCCAGTGTATTGGTAACCCATTTTTTGGTGGTTTAGGGTTTATTGACACAATATACGGGCGACTGGACTTTCAGCACTGGTTTTCCCGAAACTGCACACCCACTTTTGGCAGTTTCGGCTGATGAAGGCTCGAAGCCATAGATGAGTGGACAATCACATACTTAGACGCAGCTTTGTATAGGGCCTCAAAAGTAGAGTAAGGTGCTCTGTTCTGCGGTTTTGTACCTGTGAAAATAGCTTCTATAGGGGCCTCAATAACTAGAGTTGGGGCTTTGGAGGGGGGTATAGCCTCTTGCAACTAGCACTGGGGACAGTAAGGGATATTACAACTACTACTGATTCCAACCCTTCTATCAATTGTTTGCACAAGTCGGGGGGTCAAGCCTTTCAACTGCAACGGCATCAAAAGGGGCCTTTCGTGTGGAGATTGGCATCCACACCGAGATTTCAGCAGAGTTACGGATCTCTACACAGTTGTGGAGATATCAAAGCTCCTCGCTTTCGGGCTGCTTCGGTACTTTAAGAAAGATATAAACTAGAGAACCAAAATTTCTATGGTGCAAACCATACTATAGGGGTAGACCAGGGTTTCGGGGTCCATTATTATACTAACCCTAAACCCTAAACCCTAAACCCCAAACCCCTAAACTATAAGTATAATCAGGAGCCCCCAGAGGCCCCTATATCATAGAACCCTACTATAGCATCCCTTATAGACCCCGCTTCAAAGGAACCCTTTAAAGGAGCCCTATAGAGGGAACTCCAGAAAGTTGGAATATGGTTTCATGGTAGGATACACTCGAATTTACCATAGAAGGGTTAGGATAATCATATTCCAACTTTCGGGCTTTTACCTTAGTACTCTCCGCTTCCCGGACAGGACTCCGCGGACCTTTTGGCCCGTTCGCCTGCGGCTGCCCGGCACCGCGGTAAGCCTTGCGTAGGACACTGCCAGACCAAGTCCCAAGGCTCTGATGATACATGCATCTGCAGGTGCATACACACACACACACATATATATATATGTATACAAATATATGCTTACGCGCGTAGTTATCTATATCTATCTATATATATATATATATATATACATATATAGATATATACACATGTGTGTTACATGTGTGCACACACACATACTTCTTGGTCTACTATTATTCACTTGTCTGTATATGTAAGTATTTATGTATGCATGTAAGCAAGTAAACCCGCCCCTGAGAGAGTGCAGGAAATGTGCACAACAGCTGAACTAGAACCACCCTAGTACTAGAACAACTCTAGCTTTAGCAGTGGACATGTCTGCAGCATGTACCTGCCGTAGGCAGTAGCATCAGTTGGCAAAAGCTCGAGTCGTTGCCAGCGCCGTCACTACCATTACTTACGACGACCGCGACCACAACGAAGGACACAGTGTGTCATCGCAGCAGTGCGATAGCTGCCGTATGCATCGCCAATGTCTCTAGCAAAAATGTCACATCAGTTGTAGCAGCTCCAGATGATGGCAACAGTAACTACCACGAGACTGCCTCACCTTGAAACCGAAATGCCTGTCGACGGAACGTACAACGAGGCAGCGACTTTTTGCGACAGCGCCCCGATGCTGCGGCCTTTAACAGTTCGCAGTTGAGGAGCTTATCAGGCTACAGTATGTGGGATGCCTCGCGGCTTCTTACATCTAGGAGGCTCGCATCAAGTCCTCTCCATTCAGCGTGCGGTTCTGGCGGGTTTTGGGGCGATGTCAAGCTAATGGCACTGCAGCGGGTTGTGTCACAGTTGCAGATTTAAGCGTTGACTTCCTAGGATCTTGGGGTTGACGGATTGTGATGTTAAAACAGTGTAGGCCATGTGGATTAAGGAGGCAGCGACGCTCGATTCAGAGGTGAAGGAATATCAGGAAAACCAATGTAACTCCCACACCCACTTAAGCAGCAGCAGGTCAACCCTCGCGTCCGTATTTCCCCTTTTTATGGCCATACTCCTGGACATATGACACAAAAGGACGATCCTATGTAACAGATACCAAAAAACTGTGAACCCAGTTCTGTGAGATTCTCTCCACCCTAAACCCTAAACCCTCAACCCTCAACCCTAAACCCTAAACCCTAAACCCTAAACCCTACACCCCAAATGCCTCTTGAAGGCCCCAGACCCTGACTGAAAGAAACTCACGTACACCCGCTCAACCCAACAAAGCCCTGTACCGATGGAACATAGGTTGGGTACGGCCCCACTCAGTAATAGTTGAATAGTATTTATAATATAGATATATTAGGACCTTAACAGTAGCCCTAATATAGACTCTTACTGTAAGGGGGCCGTACCTAAAACATAGGTGTAGTTGGAGTCCCAAAGAGCCCCTACAACCCTCCACCCCGACAATTCCCCCATGGCCCCTACACCCTCAACCCTAAACAAAAAAGATCACGGTTTAGGGTTTAGGGGTTTAGGGTTTAGGTGTGAACCCCCCACCTTAAAAGCAAACTCTTACTGTCATCTTAATCCGCTCATTCGAAAGCCGAGGGAAGAATCTGCATACCTGTGTGTGTGTACATATTCATATGGTCTACCGATCTCTGAACATGTACACGTGCAGTACCTCGTTCAACTCTGCGAGTGCGAATTCCCAGGGTCCCAACAGAACCCTAGAACCCTCCGAAAATGAACTTACGAGTCACCTATAGTCTCCATCGTATTTCTTTTTTTGGGCTTAACCAATTTTATGTTAAGGATCCTATAAGGTACCCCCCAAAAGGAACTGCAATGGAGACTATAGGCAGAGCTCAAAACCTCTAGGGTTTTCGGAGGGCTCAACCTCACATCCGACAGCCCCAAACCTTCGACCCGAAACCCTAAAAGCCTAACCCCCCGAGACCCTGAAACCTCAAACCCTCAACCTTCGACCGATAACCTAAAGGGATGAATAAGGGTTCCTTTAAAGGGTTACTACAAGGATTCCTTTAAATCCTTTAAAGGGATCTATAAGAGTTTAAAAAAAAGCAAAGGGTCTAGGTAACCCGACCAAAAAAAACGCAGCAAACAGCCGCCTCTCCCGGACATCCGCTGCGGTGGTCGAAAGCCGGAGGTCAAACCTCTTTGGGCTGTTGTTGTTTGGGTTTTAGGGTTTAGGGTATAGGGTTTGGGGGTTTGGGGGCTTCGGACCCTTGCCGCCGAGTTTTCCGGCATTTAGGGGCTGGGATGAACGGATAAGAAGCTTCAAAGGCAGAAGCTTTAGAGTTGAGGGGCCATAGTCTTGCTGGGGTTCAGGGCTCGATTAGCTACAGGGCGAAAGATGTAGTCTACGAGTGTCCTAGAGCCACCACCCGTGCCTTTGTAAAAGGAAGATGTACCTACTTTGGGGGTCGTAACATTACTTTTCATAATTTAATACACTGCTTATTCTAGGTAGCACTTATCCGTTTCAGGGTTGAGAATGAGGCTCGGACCCACCCAGAAAGGCATCTTCAACACGGGCTTCGAGGTTTAAGATTCCAGTATTAGAGGGTAGGGGGTCGCGGGTTAAGGGCCTAGGATTCAGGGAGAGACGAATTCAGGATTTCTGCTGTTGGAAGCCCCAGCCTGGCTAGCCATAAGGGTTCAAACCAAGTATGGGTTTTGGGCACTATACTTAATTTTATTGAACCCAGACTCTTGCGATCAGCTGGGAAGCAGCACTTAAACTTAACCCCTAACCCCTATAGACCCTAAACTACCCGAGGAACTTAGAGGACTTGGGACTGTGAGGCTGGGGTTCTTGGCAGGCGGCCGAATCACTGGGAGCTCGAAGCCTGTGCACTTCCACAACTCTTACCCAATGCTGCAAGTTGTGGAGGCTAAGCGAAAAAGCGAACATTGGCGAGGCAGGAATTTTCGATGCTTTACTGCTCTGGAGCAATTAGCACGCTCGTGCCGTGATGCCTCGGAGGTAGAGATTGAATGTGAGCCGGTCCCAGGAAAGCATAGAACGTGCGACCCACGGCGGCTTGAGGTTTGACAACGTTTCGATTTGGGACTGGAACTCATTCACACCGACAGAAGGCGAGGCTTCGCCACACTTGGCCCAACGACGCTTACTACAACTAATTCAACAAACCACCTTTTTGACACTGGACTTGCTGGCTGCCATGTTCTCAACCACCTAAACCCTTAACCCTTAAACCCTAAACCGTACTAATCACTGCTAACCTCACAACAACTGATAAGAGACCAGGAGCTTCTGTGCGATGCTGGCACCGACCGAAGAGGGTGCTGGTACTCCTGGCAGGTTCGGAACACTACAGATCCACCGTAGGGTGGGACAATCAAGTAGTAGGTAGCCTCACCGAGCTTGAAGGCTTTCGGGTAAAAGATTGAAGGCTTAGGGCCTGGAGACTAGCATCGAGGTTTCGCTCCATATGGTATCTGAGGGCCCAAACACACCTTCGAGAAACACCCTCGTGCCCGGCTTTTCCTACAACCCCACCAGCCCTTTCAGCGAAACTTCAGCCTGGCGACGAAGATGAGTGTAGAGGTCGTTGTCGTGGCGGTGCTGGCAGCGACGATGGTTTTGATGATGGTGATTAATATGACGCTGCTGATGATGATGATGATGATGCCGAAGATGATGCTGATGATGATGACGGCCTGATTGATTTCTTCTCATCTTAGACGAGGCTGCAGTGCAGAAACCAATGTTTTTTGGGAGATTTCGGGCACAACGAGATCTTCGAATGAGAAACCTTCATGCCTATAGTCTGGAACCCTGATCACGGCCTTCATTCCTAATCCATCCTATCCCTAAACCCCCTTTGTTGCCACTGGACTCAAGTCTAGCCAGTCTAAACCCCTTTTTGCAGCAGGCCTCGTTGTCCAGCAGCCCGGTCCGAGCGAGTCGTCTTTACACTTGCTGAATCAGTCTAAACCCCTAAAACCTAGACCGCGAACAATGTAATGGCGAGCTCCTGGCAGTGAACCTTCCGAGCGATCCCGGCAGCAGCCCGGCAAGTCAGGGAGTCCACCTCTCTTGAAAAGGAGTTTCTGAGGTTTAGGGTTTAGGTGAGGCTTACGAGGGTAAGTACAAGGGCTCCTCCGAGGGGATCCTGCTACAACGGGTCTAGAGTTAGCTTTGTTGCATAACTTGAACGGGAGATGTTTGCTGTTGTGCTTGGTGATTCCTGTTCAGTGCACCACGGGTTGGATAGCGTTTTGGACTTGGAAAAAGCAGGAAGTACGGCTACTTGTTGTTACAGCAAAGCCACCGAGCCTCTACGCCCAAACACGTCCATAAAATGACCCGTCCCGCTGTCCACGACTGCCGCCACAACAGAGTCTAGGCCTCGTCGGTATCGAGCGTTTGGGTTGTTCCCGCTTCCTCTTGTGGGATCATTGGTTCATTAGCCGGAAATCATCGACTAAGGTATTGAAGCGTCTGCTCGAGAACTGGAGCCTGGTCGTTTGCAGCATGTAACCTCTGTAGCCCAAAACACCTACTACAATGTACAAATCTAGAGCCACGCGCCCTTTACCCTCCTACCAAGTAGCTACACGAAGCCGCCCCGCGAAGACGCTTAGATGTAACGACGCGACCACGGACTGCATACACCCAGTCTGTACAAACACGAATGAAATGCCCCTCAACCATCTCTCCGCACGATATAGGGAATACTACTCAAGACCTAAGCAGCCATAAACCTAAACCCCTATTACTGAAAACACTAGGGTAGTCTTAAAGGTGGGCCCCTTGCCTTCGGTCTTCGTTCCGGCTTCCCCCGACCAGCCTGGGAGACGACGAGGAGCCCATGGGCGGAGAACCCAAGAGCACTTGGTAAGTTCAAACATGGGGCCACATACGGGTCTGAATGATTCGAACTTTGGGTGGTGATTCTGAAGGAGGGCACTACAAGAAGATAGTATTACAAATCATCCCCACCTATATATCGAGTCAACTTTTGCCAAGAGCTATCTAATCACTAGTAACTAGTACAAGCACTTTCACCACCAACGACAACAACAATTACAAGAGCAGCAGCAGCGGCGGCGGCGGCGGCGGCGGCGGCAGCGGCAGCAGCGCCATCACCGCTGCCGCCGCCGCCGCCGCCACCACCACCACCACCACCACCACCACAATGTGTACATATACATATACATGTAATATGCATATATATATATATATATATATATATATATGTATGTATGTATGGGTTTCTAAACGCACAGACATACATATAGACAGACAGTCAGGCAGACAGACCGACGGACAGATAGACAGACAGACAAACAAACGGCCAGACAGCAAAACAGATATCTGGATTAATCGATAAAGCGAGAGTTCGACAGACAAGAGAAGGTAGGTAAGCAGGTAAGCAGGTTGGAAAGCTAGGTGGGCAGGTACGTGGGTATGGGTAGGTGGGTGTGTAGGTTGGTAGGAAGGTAGGTATAGGTATAGGTAGGTAGATAGGTTTATCACTGTAAACAGGCAGATAGCAATATCACTATGTGCAGAGCTTAGGGCAAGCTGGCTCGAGGACGACCCAATGGAATGATGCAGCCTGCGTTGTGTCCGTGCTAGGAGTTAAAAAGAGAGGTTCTGTTTATGGGCTCCAGTTTACAATACGAACCCCGAAACCCAAAATGGGATGCCCAAGCGGTTCGGGGGCCTTTTACAGGTGATGACCTTTCGCGAAATATGTTGCCTCCTTTTGGGGGGTTTAGGGGCCGGGTACGGGCTAATTCGGTTTTAGGGGACTTACTTGAGAGCCCTGGAAAGGACCTACTTATAGACTGTATGGATCTCGACCTGACGCCGAATTATTAGACTTCTGTATGGGTTACCGGGATTCAGGGTTTGAGTTTAGCCCAGATTGCTGCCCTAAGACTTGCTTGAGAGCCCTGCGGGGGTTTGGGATTTATGGAATTGAAGGTCAGACTTACCTGAGAGCCCTGTCAGGGGGGGTTTAGGTTAGGGTTTGCGGCCAGACCTGCAGTCAGTTGAAGCCTCACATGTCGCGCAGCGTAGACTTCTTGGAGGGTCGGGGGACTTAGTAAGTAGGTAGTAAGTAGACTTATAAGTACCCTAAAAGGGACCCTAATTGGGGTTATGGTACTTATAAGTCCCGAAGATAACCAGTTACTAAGTCCCCCGACCCTCCAAGTTCCCGCTGCAGCGGCGCCCGCATTCCCCGGTTTCGCAGGTTCAACGGGGACTTCCACTCCATCAGCTTCTTCACGTAGGTCGCTCAGCACTCGGTGCACTGTGCTGTCATTGTCCACCCCTCCGTCAGCCGGTGGAAGGGTCGGAGTGGTGTCCGCTTTCGCACTATCTTTGCGAGTCACCCACTCTTTTTCTAGGGTGTCCAGGTCCACCCCACTGAAGATATCATTCTGCACAGTGTTGAAGGTGTCCAGGTAAAACCCTCAACCAGTCGCGCTTTTGTAGGGTCCCTATAAAATCTTGTTGTGGTCCATAATCAGAATCCGCAAAGAAGTCCCATAAAGAAGTAGGTTATGGTAATATAGGGGCCGGGTAGGGTAATATAGGGGCCTGAATAGCGTTATGGGACCCATTAGACTATAATTATGATAATGAACCCCCCCAAAATTGTACTGGTAATTATATAAGCCCCCCTTTTTCCATAGAACCCTAGGATCCCTTTAAGGGTAGTATATTGGTAATGATCATAAGGCCCCTATATGAAGGCGAAACATCCTGCGTTGTGAAGCCAAGGCCCCGCACTCGGCTCGATGCCCGCGGGGCATGGGCCCCTGGCCGTTTGGCATTTTTGGAGTTTAGAGGTTTAGGGTTTAGGGTTTTAGGGTTTAGGGTTTAGGGGTTTAGGGTTTAGGGTTTTAGGGTTTAGGGTTTGGGGTTTGGGTTTAGGGTTTTAGGGTTTAGGGTTTCGGGTTTAGGGGTTTAGGGTTTAGGGTTTAGGGTTTCGGGTTTAGGGGTTTAGGGTTTTAGGGTTTTTAGGGTTTAGGGTTTTAGGGTTTCGGCGCTCACACTCGGACAATCCAGGCGAGGCATGTGGTTCGGAGTCTGACAATGTGAAACGTTCTAAGGCGACAGTCACATGATGGGTTTTAGGGTTTAAGGGTAGAGAGGTTCAGGGGTTTGAGGGTTGAAAGTTCTAGGGCCTAGGGGTTTAGAAATTAGTGGCTTAGGGTTTAAGAGTTCAGGGTTTGGGGGTTTAGGGATCGAAGGGTTGAAAGTGTAAGGGTTTAGACTTTAGGGGTTTAGGGTTTGGGCGTGCCAGGCGAATAGGGTTGAGAAGGTTTACAAGGGTTGAGAAGGCTCCTAGGGTTCACAGGCTTCTAGGGTTTGCTCGGCTTCCAGCGTTTGTGGCCAAGAGGGTTTCAATCATACCGGCCAGAACCGAAGTGTGGAAGATAGCCTGAAATGCAGCGGGTTTCCAACAAGTTACGTAAAGGCCCTTAAATCGCAAAAACGAACATCCTTTCGACATCCGTCAGCTGCCACCATGCGAAATGTCGATGTTGTGCTCTGGCTTTCCATGTCAAGGTCGTGCCACGCTCCGGACATGACATCCACAGCAGAAACCAATGCTTGCAGGCGACAAAAACGATGCCACCGGGCCAACACTTGGAGGTTCATTGGTAGTTGTTCAGTCTTGAAGTGGGGTTTTAAGGAGGGCAACTGTAGTTATAAGCCCTATTAGGGGACTTAATGACCCTAATTCTAACTACCCATGAACCTCCAGGCAGTGTTTTTTGAGTCAGGCTCTGCAAGTGTCTCGCCGTCTTCTGTGGATGCATGCGGCAAGGACTCAACCACCGCGGCACCGCCAGCAGCCTGGACTCCTTGACCCGAACAGCACCCCAGGCGCGCTTGAAAATCAAGCCGCAAGGGTATTGCAGGGGCCTTATAATGTAAGTGGAATAGGGGTTTTGGGCCCCTTTTTGCTATAATTATAAGAAGGAACACCCCAAAAGACTGCAGGTAGTTATCAAGGCCCCTGTAGTGATTTGGGACAGTATCCGCCGTAACACTAGGGCCCTTTCGGTTTACCTTCCAGGCTCGCCAAACTTCTTTCCAGACTCTGCAGGTTCCCGCAGTTTAGGGTTCAGGGTTTAGGATTTAAGGTTTACCCGAGTTTTGCGGCCTTAATCAGAACAGGGTTTGGAGGTCGAATTTTAGGGTTCCTTAAGCGGTTGCTACACCGGGATTGTGGGGTTTTGGTACGTATAGGCGCCTCAAGAAATACTGTGGGTCTTTGGGGTTTGTCATACCGGGGAAGTATAATGCCGAACCCCAAGGAACATTATTACCAATTACTCAGACCCCTCATGGCTTTTTATGGCTTTTTCCACCGTAAATACCGAAACCAAAGCAAGCTCGGCTTTTAAATTCTCTTAAGTACGGACCAAGCGCACGAAAAAAACAAACATGTTTAAAGATCGCCGCTTTGCTATGTAAACCCATGCGACTCAGTCGCGAAGACCCTGCGCCGAACCCCAATTGGGAGTCTCCGAAAATGGGGGACCCCAATATATAGCACCCTAAATAGTAGGATCCTTAGTATAAGGACCCCAAGATAAGGTACCCCTAATTTTCGAGAACACCCCAATCCCAATTCCCTCAACCTCAACCCTTCCAAACCCCAAACACTAAACTCGAGACTCTAAGCCGTAGATCCGACCTCAACCGCAATAAGGCAACCTTTTGGAAGATTCTTCTACTGAAGACATCACAAAGAATGCAAATTTCATGGTACTTTGGGTTCAGGTAGATGTTAAACCTTGCTCCAGAACCTATTCCGTAAACCTGGTCCCAAACCCTAAACCCTCAGCTTGATGGCACAAGCGTTCCTCGCGAACCACCGCGGCTCTCCTGGCAGAGTGCCCGGACCTGCGCTGTGCATGCTTCATGCAGGGGCCCTAAATCGCATCCTTATAACAAGCAGCCCTAAGACATACTATTGAACAGATTAAGGCTTCTATATTACCAGCGTTTAGGCCTTACAAGTAGCGCGCAGCGCTTAGAGAACGGGATTCGTTTTGGGGATGAGGTCTGTGCTCACGCGGGAGCAGATTCAGGAGCTGTGGGTTTGGTGAGGAGGGTATATGGTTCGGGGGGTGGGGGGTGGGGTGGGCGGGGCGGATTAAGGAGTTGCTTACCTTTGGATAGTAGGGAATGGAGGAATGGGGTGCAAATATAACTACTATTACTAGCATTCTTACATGCCCTACTAAACCAACAAAGGTAAAGTTGGGGGATTGGGGCATTAGTCTGTCTTCATTGGTAGAGTCATCTTTGTCTTCGTGTACAAATATATGTGTATACACCTTCTCTAGGTATAGTTATCTATATATATATATATATATATGCTTGCACCGTATGAGCGGCTGAGAAACCATACGCCAACTTCCCATCATCTCTACCTCATGTGGTATTGTTGACATGCCAGTTGGTTGAGATATATCCTTGACGATACGCCTTCAACACATACGAACTCTTTGGAAGCCTAAAAACCTCTGTACGCTGCACCCTGAAACCCCCTGAACACTACACCCTAGTTGATGGGCAGGTGAAAACAGAGGGCTACGTGATGCTTATAGGACAGGGAGTTGATAGACGGCACAAGCTGTACAAGGAAATGCCCAGCTACCTTCCCTAAACCGTAAGCAGCCACCGTAAACACCTTAAACACGATATGGGTGGTTGTCAAAATTAGGGTCCCTTTTTTGGGCACCCTAAATATTAGGTGCCGTATTACAAGAGGGACCCAAAAAGGGACCCTAATCTTGACAACCACCCATATGTTGTTACTAACCAAAGAAGCTCTTCAGGCCCTCAAATTTCAATCACTTACCTTGAGTTCGTAGGGAATGGAAGAATGGTAGTAATAGTAGTTATAACTGTAGCCCATTCCTCCATTCCCTACTAACCAGAGGAAGCTACAGGATTATTACGGCCCCTATATTATAGTACCCTTATAGCAACCCTTATAGACCCTATTACAAAGGCCCCTTCGCAAGCCCCACCCGCTGCCCCCAAGGCCTCTGAGGTTCTCGAGACCCTGGGCTCCTCTGATGGTTCGGTCAAGGACCCTGTTTCTAAGGCCCCTTCCATTCCCTACTAACCAAAGGTCAGAGTTTCAATCAGGGCGGCCGCCTGCTCGGCTCGTTCGACCAGCTCGGCACGCTGCTGCTTGACGACAGACTGCGACGGTTGATAGGGGTTTTAGGGTTTAGGGTTTCGGGTTTAGGGGCTAGGGCTTAGTAGGGTTTAGTTTAGGGTTTAGGGGATACGGTTGATAATGTGAATCCTGCACTACCCATAGAAAAGAATATACAATCATTCCCATAGTTTAGGATCATTAAGGTAATGCAAAGTTTTATATCATCCAGAATATCTCTTCAGATACTTGGGGGGCTTGAAGTATAGGGCCCAGGCGATACATTTTAGGGCCGTAGGATTTAAGACTTTAGGGTCTACAAGACCAACTCTATGCCCCTTTAAGATGGAAAAGCTCGCAGCCTGAAGCAAACTCCCGTTGAGCTATACCTTATAGGGGCTGACCTTTCAACGTTTCAGCTATGGCAGGAGTATATAAAACCAAAAACCTGAAGGTTACCCACCCAGCTACTAAGATACCTCAAGATCTCGGCAACATCACACACGTCAGCAACATAGCATGATGCTTCAACGCAAAGAACTGTAATCTAGTTTGCCTACAATGATTGCTCTTCTGGGCTCGGGGATAGTCATCACCAGCATCGGACTCGGACGACATTGTTAAAGGCTTCATTCGGCTTCATGACCTAGCCTCGAGTTGCTTCCGGGTTTCACAAAGGCACAAAGGGGATCTGGGCTTGAAAGTGGGCCTTTCCCTAAGCCCCAAACCCCGAATCCTAAACCCTTGAACCGCTAAACCCTAGGCCCTAAACCCCTAATCTCTGAGACCTCTCTGAAGATCATCGTCAGCATAGAGTGAGAAACCTTCGGTGGATAGGGAGGCACTGGTTGTCTCTGCTATCAGCCCCTAGACCCAAGAGTAGCTTAGGAATAAAAAGGGTGCCCTTTTTGGTTTAAAGGGGCTTTTAACTGAACCTGAACCCTAAAAAAGGGAATAAGGGCCATCTCTAGGTCCTAGGCCCAATGCCAACGATGACCAATGCAAGTGCCCAGAGCTGCGGGGCCAGCGGGCACGCCTAATTCGAGCAGTGTGAGCCAGATCCTATTCTGAGGTGCAACATGACTGTACGCTGCCCACTTGCCCAAGCAACATAGGATATGACCCGTATTGAAGAGGCCTTTGAGCTACCCTCAGTACTTCGCTGATCGTGTTCTTCACGCGGTCAGTCAAGAACCTTTCCATTCCGGTCAACCCCCTTGATCTTAGCGTAGGACGCCGCCAAAAGGAGATTTCTCACTGGATTCCTGCAGACTTCCCTGCACTATCTTCGGCCTTGATCACGGTGTGGCATCCTTGGACCTGCCAACCTATCCGAATTCAAGTTCAGCACACAAGGATACTCTGGAGTACCATTTGGAGATGGTGGATCGCGCTTCCCAACTGACGAAGGACAGCAGCAAGATCTTCGCCAGCCAGCAAGTAGCGCTCTTGGGTTCCTGCCACTGTACCATTGTCAAGGCCGTCTTCACCAATGTCGTTAATTTTCTCGACGGTGCAAAACAGCGTATGATACGGAGAACGAAACAGCCGGCCTGAGGAGTAAACCCTAGGAAGCCCATCTGTCGCCCTAACGCTCAAACCCTAAACCAAAAGGAAACCTTGAACCCTAAACCCCTTCTTTTGAACCCATACTGAGGCCATGAACAAAAAGCGGCCGGAAAGGGAAGCCCTACCTTAACCCCAAGTAACCTACCGTTTTGAGGACTTATATGAAGAAATCATAATTATTAGGGAACCCTGACAAGGCAGGTTCCTCAGGGTGCAGGTAAACTAGGATACCCAGTAACCTAAGAATAAAAAGGCATCTCTTTTTGGTATTGGGTAACTTTATAAGGAACCTCGGACTACAAAAAGGGAATAAGGGTACTACTGGGCATCCTAGTAAAGCTCCAGATCCCACGGCTGCACCTCCAAACGGCGGCAGCGCATCATCAACGATTCGATCATAACCTCCTGGGATCATCGGCGCAAGGTTTTATAGGGTCTACCTTAACCCCAAGGAAGCTACCTTTTTGAGGACTTGTATTGAGCAACCCGAAAGCTGTAGGTTTTTCTAAGAAGAACGTCGAGGTTTAGGGCCTAGTTTAGGGTTGAGGGGGTTTGGGGTCCGTGCAAAAAATTCGCTTTGAGTCATGTGTTTTGGGGTTCGGGGAGCCTTCCATGCACCCTACACGACCCCGGCAACCACAACCGTGAACCCCGAGCAGTTCAGGTCGTGCTGGGACCCGTTTGAGGGCTTGGGGTTTGGGGGTTTCAGGGCTAGGGGTATTGTGGTCTTGGTTTTAGGGATGTTTTACAGGTACTGCCCTGTTTGCTCATGTGAGCATCAGGACAGGTAGCCGAACCTTGGCCTCTGGAAAGCTAGTGACCCGTTAAGACTCAAGCTACACTCAACTTCGCAACTAAGCACGTGCTCATTTCCTAGGGGTCCATGTACCCATGTAGTCATGCTTACAGGCTATAGGCAAAGGAAGCGAAGGCCCGATATACCACACAAGAGTGTAGACCCTGCATACACACCTCGTGAAGGGTAACTACTTTTGGAAGAATCCGACACTCTAAAACTTTCAAGCTGCAAACGACCGAAAGCCTTACCGTGAGCCCCAAAATAAATGACTTGAGCAAGTCCTGCGAGGAGATGACCGTTGCTAAAGCCTCTTCGCGTCTTTGTCCGGACGGGTCTTGCGTAGGGATTTGAACTTTCAGTCTTGGGGATGTTCAATTCGTTGGGATTCGCGTCCGACGTAATTAGTTCATTAGATTCAAGTAAGAGGGCTCAGGAAATTTGGAGTCTATCTTCCAGGGCCCGCCTGAACACTAAGTGGTACAGTACTAGTAGGATGTTGCAAAGGTCTGCCCGACAACCTAAATCTTTAAGCCGAGCCCGTGTCGGTTCATGGTGCAGCTCGATGCGCGGCAAACGCCACACGATCGCGCACCTAGGCCCTACCTGGACCCCAAAAGTATGTGGAATAAGCCATTTTTAGGGTTTGGGCCATTATTTTACCTACTTTTGGGGGTCTAGGGAGGGTTGAAAGCCCCACATCAATCTTGCGCCCTGAACCCTGAAGCCTAAACCCCACAAGCAGATCTGACTACCGAATTTGTGGGCTTTGCTCGGGGTGCTGGGGGCGCTCGACACTGGAGCCTCACCCTGACTACCCCGCCTCGAATCCAAACACACGGCCCTGCCTGTATCAGTAGATGGGGTCCCTTTTTGAGGCAGTTCCTGTAGGTGCTTCTCGAAAGGCTACTACAAGGGTCTTAGCATCCTTATGCTGTAATGAATAGAATAGGGGTGTTGGGGTGTATGTTGGTAAAGCCATAGTAGTACCGAACCCTACGGAAAAGAAGTACCAATTATTCAGGCTTCTCCTGTTAACCCTTGAGTCGCGCATTACACGATCATGGTCGGCGAAGTTCGAGCTTGCATGGGTGGCTTTGAACGGAACAACTACAGAAATGATCAAACAAAAAGCTTGTAATTCTTTATATTAGGCTCCCTGTTATTTAAAGTTTTTCTCTTTTATACGGGTGCCGTACTATGTTGGGGACCCCAACAAAGGTACCTTTTTTTTGAGAAATCTACCCAAGTAAGGGTAGACGACTCGCCGTTCTCTGGACCCTCGACCTCTCCGCAGTTTTCCTCTCATCCACTTCAAGAGCTCGCTCCTTGCAATTAGACTCGGCGCTTCCTCTTGGCGACCTGCCTCCGACCTATCACAGACTTCCCAGAGTTAACCAATACATCAAACTGAGCCAATCACACCGTTTTTTTCTGGACGACAATCTAGCCGAAACCCGAAACCCCTGAAGCCCCGAAAGTGCACTAGGAATTAAGCTTCTTCGGTGCTAGACGGCAAAACGGGTGTTCTCAGCCCTAGTCCCAACAAAAAACAAACAAACAAAGCTTGGCATGCTCTTGCATTAATGCATCGAGGCCTGTTGGTTCCCTGACTCGCTGGTTTGGATTTAATCTTGGCGGTGCTTTGAAGGTTCCTTTACGGGTTCATTGAAAGGCTTTTGTAAGGGTGTAGAGGCTTAAGGGGTTTGAGGCTTTACGTTCAGGGCGTTCAGGAGAGAGGATTTACAATGCGATTGAGGGTGTGTTTCCAAGCAGATGGTCGTGATCCTGATTGGAACCTATGCACATCGCTGCATATCCTGAACATCCTAAGTTGCACACCCTGCCCTACACCCCAAACTTTAAGCCCTGCATGACTCTGTTCTGTATTCGGTGGGAGGCTAGGAAGCAGGTCTTCCCCGAGGATTCCGGAGTGCCACCTACGCTTCATGAGACGATGGCATCGTGATGCCGGTTGAGCAGCGGCCGAATTTGGTGTCGTGGAATCCTCGGGGTTTCAGGGGCTTTGGGGGCAGGAGACTTTGATGATGCCTTTGTTCTGCAATCTGCTCTGGCTTTCGCTGGTTGTGTTCATCAAACTCTGGTGCTACATTGGTAAATCCTGCTGGGGCGCTGCTTCACCAGGGAATTGAGGCGTTATGAGGAATTGCTACCTTGAACTACCAGAACCCACTTTTTGCAGAGTCCTAACGTAAGCCCGATTACAGAACCTATAGGGACCCTACCACAAAACTAGGTCTTGGTAAGTTCCGGTAGGGTCGGTGTGGTTGATGCTCGGGATCGTCGACCGCAGACTCGACAAGCAATCGGAACAACTTCGCTACACAGCGCCGCCGTCGAGCCCTCAAAGGGGGGTCGTCTTGATTGAGAAAGTTTCTGAAACCGCAACTTGAACCCTAAACCCTTAAACCTTACTTTGAAGCTGGTGCTGATTGGCACCGCACCAATGACCAACATCTCCGACTACGAAGCGCCTACGGCCCGAAACTCCTTTGTCTTGTGGGACATGCGTGCACCTTTGAACCAAAGCATCAGACAAAACTATCTTCAAGAATCCCACGGGGCTTTAGCAGTCAAGTGTGTCAGTCAGGGGCATGAAGGCGATGTGTAGCGAAATGGTTCGTTCTGTCACTATGTACAAAGCCCGCCCTGGCATGGCTGAATTGCTTCGCCAATCAGAGAGATCTGCTAGAAGGGGCCCCCACCCTGTAATAGTGACCATAAGGATCATATAGGATTATATTAGGGCCCTACTATATTCCCATTATACCACTATTACAGGGTGGGGGGGCAGCTCCTAAGAGATTCTGTCTTCTCTGCGACAACCCCCACCGGTTTCTCTGAACCGAACTACTGCATGCACTCAAAATCAAACAAGGCAGCAGAATATGTGCGATCCTGAGCTTCATGGCCCAGACATCTAGGTTTAAATCTGACGGGACCTTGGAGGAAACTCCAAAGTTCTAAAGCTAACCATATATCATAAGACCTTAAAACGTTATACACTTATATATACATATATATATATATATACATACACATGTATATATGGTGCCCCCACTAAGATTCCGGCTTGGCGGTCGTGTCTTTGGGGTGGGTCTGTGGGCGGTTGCTGTATGGGGTTGACGGTGCAGCTTTTTGACCCCCGCATCGCCAGGGATCTATGCCCACAAGATCCCACAAGTGAGGTCGACTTGGAAACGGCGCAGTTTAGGGCTTAGGGTTTCGGGTTTTAGAATGTGGCATTGGAGAGTGGGGGGGGACACCACAGAGCCATACAAGAGCCCGACTGCAAGAGAGTGCTTACATACAGCAGCCGTCATAATGTTGAACAAAAACCCACTGTCCGCAAGCCCCAAAGGCAAACGGCGGGGAATGCAAGCTCTCATCGTCGTATCTCCAGTTTCTGTCTTATTGAAATTCCCCCCCCAAGGTTCCATAGGGCTGCCCTTCATAGGCTACTTCAGTTAGTAGATAGCCTTACAAAATCGCACAACTCACTCTACGGGCTTATCCCACAAAACTGTATGGGTCTTGGGCGTCCTTCGTTGCAACTTGCTAATGTAGGGGCCGTAATAACTAGAATAAGGTTTGGGGCCCATTATACTATACGCACAGTAAGGCACCGCTGAAAATAGTATTGGTAATTATTTGAGCCCTATATCATAGAACCCTCTTATAGATCCTTATAAACCCCCTTAAGGAACACTTTAAAGGAACCCTATTCGAATTATTAAGGAGGTCCCTCTATTAGCACTCGTCTAACGGTTGGGGGGCCGGGGACGGTGTACAGCGACTGTCATGTTGTAGCTCTTGGGTACTGTCCCAATACAACAGTAACATTCCATAATTAGGCTACTATGCAACTGTTCCGTGTGGGGTCACCATTCAATGTAGCTGCCTTTTTTTGCAACTGGACTCAAGTCTAGCCAGTCTACCCCCAACCCCAACCGTCAAAAAACCTAGACTCGACGCGAAGGACTGGAGAATTCAGCAAGCAGCTACCAAGGCGGGTTTCATCGCTTTGCAGTGTCAGGGAGGCAGAGTTCACTGTAACGGCGTAGGGTTTAGGGGTTTAGAGTTGACGCTTTGAAGCTTAGGGTTTGACGTTTGGGGTTTGCAGCTCGTAGTTCTGATTTTAAAGCACCAAGCGGATATTTCAAACAGGCGTTCTCAGCCATGACATCAGAGGGCAATGCTCGGATAGGAATAACAATACTACCAATACGACCAGTAAGAGTATTCATAATACCTGCATGCGAAAAACGCGATCTCTACCTGCTAGCTGCTAACTATGTCCTACTTGCCATGTCTGTTAGTCGGCTGAAACGACTAAGTACGCCCAGAATCACTACGCGAGGGTTTCCTGTAAGGCACCTGTCACTACGAGTATTTCAGTAGGAGCTCGCAGCAGCACGAAGCTTGCAATGAATCCGACACCAGAACAACATAGCCAAGCAAAGCACGGATACGTTACTTCCTAAATGACGAGTGTTGCGAAGCTACTGATGCTCCCTACTACAGCTCCACAGTATTCCACAGTTCCATCCTTATCACAAGACGCGCACATCACGGCTCAACCCCCTTTGCATGCGTCTGAGACAGCAACCTCAAGCATGCTGGCTAAGAAGAAACTACGCGTTGAACGGGTTTTGGAACTCAACTGGGGGACTCTATGCTCCCGAACATGAAGTCTTTATCAAATTACGCTGCAGGCATGGCAGAAGCGATCCGCATAATACACTTTGGCTTCTTCGGCACTCTCGGCAGGCATCAGCCTGTAGCTATACCCCACACCCTAAACCCTCAACGCCTCAACCCAGCACTGGGACCCCGTGGCCTCACGTGAACGCCGGATTCTGCCAATGCAAGTTGGGTTTAGGGTTTACCTATAGTCCCCATTGTAGTTCCTTTCTTTGGTTTAACCAATTATATTATATATTAAGGATCCTGTAAGGTAACCCCAAAAAGGAACTACAATGGAGACTATAGGTATAGGGTTTAGGGCCGACATCTATCCGCAAGCGAAAATCATGTCATGCTGTGCCGAAACAGTAAACCATGGTGAACGTCTAAGCGCGCTAGGTACTGCAGTAGCAACACGAGAAGAAGGTAGAACAGAAGAATCCGTCATTAACTCGGATCTAGTGATAATAGCCCTTCTCAAACCTTAGTGGCCTCCTCCTCTTCTTCCTCCTTCTGTTCCTATACAAACACACTATATAGCAGGTCACTAGCAGCACGACTGGCAGCACTAGTATGATTTAGGCGAGCGATCTTGGTGCAGTGTTTTCGCATTTTGATGTCCTGGGAACAACTGAAACTCAAAAGCCAAGTGCTCAAGATGCGGATCGACAAGTTGCCTCACATCAGGGACTTGGCGCATGCTGTGGAGAAGCCGATGGTCGCCTCTGGTTTCTGAGCTTAGTTGGGCCCGGTGAAACCAAATAGAAGAGGCAGTGACTAAACGACATGTATATAGGATGATACCCCAGCCCCCAGATCCCGAATGGCTCAAACGGGAAGGATATTGTGCCCGGTCCCCGTGAAGAGCTATAACAAGCTCGTTTGGACGAGGCGGCGCTGAGATTCTGTGAATATTGTCCCGTTAGCACCAGAGGCTAAGGATGCTCAGCCATAGTTTCAGGATGTCCACAAGATCGGCACAGACGCAAATGGCTAGGGCTAATCGTGGTGCAAACTACCTGCTGGGCAACTCCAATATTCCAAAATTCCATCGTAGGATCCACCCCTAGACCCAAGAGCAACCTAGCAATAAAAAGGGTGCACTTTTTGGGTTACAGGAGAACCTGAATCCTAAAAAAAAGAATCAGGGCTTACTTGGGGTCCTAAACCCCCCCAAGCTGGTGCACCCCCTACGTACTGAAGCCCTGGGTCCGTTCTAGGTGCTCTGCTCATTTCCTATGGGGCTGAGTATACCAGCCCAGAGAAGTTTAGCGCTTCGATTCTGGTAAAGGATCAAGAAAGCCCAGAAAGTCACCCCTGACCTACGCATAACTTATAACTACCCATGAACCTCCAAGTAGTGGCTGCAGCAGCAGCAGCAGCAGCCGTGCCCACGCGACTAACAATGGTGACCCTAGCGCTAGTGACCGGTCACAGCTGCCATCAGCTTGCAACCTCCAACTAAACTGCTGACAAGGCAGTCGTTCTACTATAACTGCTTGGCACCTCAAAAAATCTCCTCATACGAATATCCTTCTCATACCAACTAATCATATAAACTGGTCAGTGACTGGATGTGACTATCCCACAGACGCCTCATCCCGACACACTACCAATACCCACCCGCCGCTAACCCACGTTAGTCTGCAATCATTCCCTGCTTGGCAATGCGGCCGGCAGGCTCCCAAAGGGCCACCCGCCAGGACATAGCCGGTAATGCTGAAGGCTGCCAAACGCGTCCTCAGTCTTCGCCGTTGCTTGGGCTTTCTCTGCTTTTTGTTCCAACATGGCTGGGGGATGCAGTGTACAACGGTGACTTGAATATGCCGCCCTAGCTGTCGAATTCGCGGTGTTCTAGGCTGGTAACGGCACCAGGGGGATGAGGCGAAATGGGTGATGCGACTACCAAGCAGTCAGTACGGTAAGCAACATATTCCTAGCGATCTATGCGAAACCAACCCGCCCTGTTGCTCTGGACATGCGAACAGGACGCCCTAAACAAGAGCTAGATGGCCGGGCAGGCAAGTAATGTTATAAGACCTAGTATTAGCAAACTAGAATGAATATCGGTTTTAGTGTTAGTAGAGGCATTAGTAATAGCATTAGCAGCAGTATTAGTATAACCCTAAACTGCCACATTCTGGCTTAGCATAAAAGTTCCGACCAGACCATGCTTAGCCGGCCGGGAGGCACGTCGAGGATGACGCCGAAAAGCCCCCCTGAAAGCGAAAGGAGCGTGGAGAGGCGTTTAGTCCATGATGCTGCAAAGGTCCTTACACTACTTTGAAAGGGGCTGGTAGGAATCCTGATATTGCTTTGTGTCACTCTCGCCCATACACCCCAATGGCCTACAGGAGCCCAGCGACCTGAAAACATGCAGCTCTCCCTGTCCTTCGCCTTACACGGCCCTCTCCCGAGCTTGCAAAGCCTACTTTGAGGTTCATGGGTAGTTATAAGTTATAAGGCTTCCTCTAAGGGCCCCTTTAAAGGGATCTATGAGGATTCTAATAAGGGTATAGGGTTTAGGGCCTACTTGGAGGTTCATGGGTAGTTATAAGTGGGGCTATAAGTAAGGTAATAAGGTAACTATAGTTATAAGCCCTACTAGCGGACTTATAACCCTACTTATAACTACCCATGAACCTCCAAGTAAGCCCCCAAAGCCAGAGCCCTAAATCCTTTCTTGGCAATCGCTGCTAGGGTTTCGGGTTTCTGCCGCGCTGTGCGGCAGTGTGTTGGGCTCAATCGTCGACCATCTACATCCTTAGGCCTAAACTTTAAACTCTTCCCTCCCTCCCTATCTCTCTCTCTCTCTCTCTCTCTCTCTCTCTCTCTCTTTTCTCTTTATCTCTCACTCTCTCCAGGCACAGTCGGCCCGAAACACCTAAACCCCAAACCCTGAACCTGAAGCCCAGCCTTTGGACGTCTTGGGCTTCGAGCTCTTGGACGGCTTGGAGATGTTCGTTGGCCTGAGCTTCGAGAGGCTTTAGCCTTTCCCTAAACCCTAAACCCTAAACCGCTTCAAAGAAGGCTCACCTTCAGATTACACAGGGCGAAGCAGGTTTTAGGCACGATCAAAGTATGGCAGGGCTTAGGCGCGGTTGAACTGTGTCTTGGGATGGTTGGAACGGGAGTTTACACGGCTCTTATGATGGGGAGAGGGGTGAAAGCTTTGACCCGGTTCCATTGATGCATGGTATTAGCTGGCATATGGGGGTTCCGAAAATAGGGGACCCTGATATGGTACCCTAAATAATAGGATCCTCATTACATGGACCCCTAAATAAGGTACCCCTAATTTCGGAAACTCCCATATCCCAATCTGCAAGATCGCCTTCTTGGTCCATGTATCTTAGGAGGACAGCATGATGCAAGGAGTAGCTGCAGTAGCGGATGCTGTACGTAATTAGTAGCAATACTCTCTTCGGTCTTCCTCTTCCTCCTCCTCCTCCTCCTACAGCTGCTACTACTACTACTACTACCACTACTAGTACTACTACTGCTACTGCTACTGCTACTACTACTACTACTACTACTACTACTACTACGACTCCAACTACTAATCACTCCGCGGTGGCAGCAACAGCAGTAAGAGGCAACAAACCTCAGATCTCCAAGTAGACAGAGAACAACTACCCAGTAGCAGAGCAGGCAACCTTTAACCTTTTTTGGGTAGTATAGTGCCTAGATAACCCCTATATAACCAAAAAGGTTAACCTTTAGTTCCCCATGATACCCGCCAAGTAAGACTGCTACTGTCTTCCTCTTACAGCAAGAGGCAAAACACCTCAGCTGTACTGAACTTAGAACCCTAGCAACAATTATGATTTTATATAGCTGTTTCTTAGGGATTATAATAACCAAAAATTACAAATTATTTCTAAGTACTCCTAAGTCAGATCTCCGTGCTTGGCCGAAGGGCACTTCAGCCCGGGGAGCCTGACTTTCAGCCTCGGCGGCGAGAGCCTCCTGGCGTGGGGTTTAGGATCCAGTGCGTAGGGGTTTAGAGATTCAGGGTGTAAGGTTTAGGGTTTAGGGGTTTAAGGATTCGGGTTGATGGATTTAAGGGTTTAGGGATTCAAGGTTAAGGTTTTAGGGTCCAGGGTTTAAGGTCTAGGGGCCGCGGCTGCAAGGGCCGTATGTTACATGAATCTCACTACATCGTACATAAGTTTTCCTCTAGGTATTTATTTATTTAGATGTAGCAGAAAATTCCTGTGCACATCTACATCTGTGTATATATATATATATATATCTCTCTCTCTCTCTCACTCACTCTCTCTCTCTCTCTCTCTCTCTCTCTCTCTCTCTCTCTACATGAATGTATAACTGTACAACAGCGTGGCTAAAACCAAGTTGGCGGTGTGGCGCAGTTCGGGTTCAGCTTTCAGGCTGTAGCAATTAGCACTGAGGGACAGAAGTTTACAGTGGGGAGAAGCCAGGCAGGGCAGGCACGGTGCAGGACCATAATGCATAATACTTACTAGTGGTATATAACATATGATATAATGACACGGAAGATAGTATAATACGTAAGAAGAACTTTAAGAAAACATAGTTTGCTTTGGACTGACTGTCATGTCCTTGCTCTGCTCCCATAAACTTAGTCACGCATGTTTGCCCGAAACACGAAGTGTGACGTCGCCTGAACCCGACGTCCTCAGTTGCAGCGCTTGGCTATAACGATGTGTTCTTGCTGAAAATATTGACAGTCAGAGCAATCTTCCGAGTCTTTGCGCGCAGAATGAATCCTTGCTGGAATGTACCGCAAGACACAGCAAGCTCTCTATCGGCAACAGATCTACTCAAGAGACCATCAAGGCTGCCCGTCTACTCCTTCTGGGTGGAGCTTTCCAGCACCATTCAATCCACTAAAGTGGGGAAATGCAATCAATGACAGCGCGAGGAGGACTGTGCACACGAGCTTTAGGAAGAAAAAACACGGATACGTCACGCGAAAGCCTGGGCTTTAAAATCTCTTATGCCCGACCACGAACCTCAGTTCTGATCCGCTTTGATTCCGGGATCTGCCTGGGAGGTGCAACGAAGGAGGCTTGTTTAGGGGTTTAAGGGTTTGGGGGGTCCAGGTTCTATCGGAGTTTCGTGGGTATAGTGTTTAGGGGTTTGAGGTCCAGGGTTTATAACTTGGTGCGTGAGTTGCATGTATGACCGTTTGCACCACCGTGATTGCCCAACAGTCTCGTCAATCTGCGAGATCATGCAGGCATGCAAGTGTTTGCCCGGTCATGGTTGCATCGTAACGGCCCGCCTATCTATGTACATCTACATGTTACATATGTACATATATATATATACAGGTTGTTCTACGGGTTGGATAAACTGTCACTGACACACTCGTTTGTGCCGGTCACCCGTTATACATACAGTATGTATACACTTGCTCATGGACACAAGAATGCGTACGCACAGAACTACGCACCCTGCATGAAAGCATTTCGCATGCAAGCAGACATGCATGTGAAGGTTCTGAGAAGCACTCTGATGGTGTGCTTGCATGGTTGCACATAGCTTTGCGAAAGTACGGCTTCATGTACAGCCAAACCGAAAACAATGTACTATGTACATGCAGGCCAGGGCATATGCTTGCAACACCCCAGAGATCCCAATGCCCCTCAATTAAGGAATATACATTAAATCATGATATTAAGGCCTCTATCATCTAAGGAATTAGGATCTTCTCATGTCACTGAGGATCCTACGATTCTGGCTCTATACTAGGCTCCTCCATTGTTTGGAACTTCCAAAGTCCTTGGCCTTGAGCGCTGCTGTGGTCTTTGCACGGAGATACTATTCTCCCAGAGAACCCAATACCCTTCAATTAACCCATACGCCCCAGGAGTAGGTCCTTTTTGGGATTACCTGTAGAGTTCTAAATATGCACCCAAAAAAAGGAACAACTATGAGGCCTTTGGGTAAGGAACCAAAACGCACCGGAGACCCTGCGCTCAACCTTTTCAAATCAGAAAGGCTACCTAGACCCCCAAAGTACCTATTGTCTCCATTGTAGTTCCCTTTTTTGGTTCAATCCTATAAGGTAACCCCAAAAAGGAACTACAATGGAGTCTATAGGTAGGTAACAAAATGGCCCAAAACCTATAACAGGCTATTATTCGACATACCTTGAGGGTCCAGGTAGGAGCCCCCACAACTTTCTGGCCAGTACATTTTTCCGTATGGGCAGCGCCGTTTTGCCCTCAGAAAGAATCTTTAACTTCAGGGGAACTCATGAATACGAGTCCTCGTAGGGAAGTAACAGGGTTTAGGGTTTAGGGTAGGTATCTCTGTTGTTGTTTTTTGAGGGGTCTGGTACAAGATGGCAAGGCATCGCCTAGGAGAGACTTCGAAGTGTCGAAGCATTCTGGGCAGATCAACCTACCAATGTCCTCATCTGGGTTCTTTTAAGGAACATAGCACGACAGTCATATCTTGCCCATGTGTGCATATAAATGCATAGAATATAGGCATATCGACAGGATCTCAGTCACTGCTTCAATCAAGCTGCGTCTTCTGATTCTCGTTGTGGCGCTTCACCGGTAGACTCCTAGCGCTCGAACCCAACGAATATAAGGGAAAGCTGCAAGCCATAGATGCCATAGAGCAAAGTCGACTGAGTCGCATTGCGCAATTCATAAGGGTTCTGCACCTGCTGCTGACGATAAATGAAGGTGACTGTGCCTGACTATCCCGTGAAACTGTGAGAATTTTGTCTCCTGCATGGCCTGGTATGCGAAGCAGGGAAATATGTCACATAGCCGTGGAACTGTGAGAATGCTTTGATTGAACTCGGCCCACCAAGATACGGGCCATGCGAAGAGCATTGCAGGTCTGCGGCTTTTCAGGGCAATGCTCGCCGTGATGTTCCAAATACTACGAATAAGAGTCCTCATCATGTTCATCAGCATCATCATAGACATAAGAACAGCAAAAGTGAAAGTATTGTTCATGGTCACAAAACTCAAGCAATAAGAATAACAATCGTGATGCCATAAGAATATCGATAAGCCTAACCATCATGATGACTACAACGATAAAGCAATTACAGAAGTACTGACAATACTAGAGTCTAACAGTTGCTAATACAAGGTACTCGGGCTGAAGCCTCGCTTCTGGAATGTTGAGTCCAGAGTTTCGGAATCGGGGGTCGAAACTCATGCTGCCGCCTCGGACAATCCATCTCGACGAGCTCCTCCTTGACCTTGGCAAATGAAGAGGATGAGGATATGAGCATGTCTCAAATACCACGAGCATAACAAGGAACACGGCGTACATGCTGCTGCTACTACTACGACTGCTGCTGCTGGTAAATACTACTGCTGCTACTGCTACTGCTACTGCTACTGCTACTGCTACTGCAACTGCTACTGCTACTGCTACTAATTGCCACCACTGCTGCTACTACTACTACTGCTACTACTGCTACTACTGCTACTGCTACTACTACTACTACTACTACTACTACTACTACTACTACTACTACTACTACTACTACTACTACTACTACTACTACTACTAGTACTATTATTATTACTACTTCTTCTTCTCATTTTTCTCATGATTCTTCGTGCGAGTGTTAGTTGTTGCTGGCGGCGGCCCTGCTGTTGCTGCTGCGCCTTTTACTTAAAGGATCAGGGGACTTAGTAAGTAAGGCTATAATGGGGGTTATAAGCCCCCTAAGGATTTACTTAAAGTAAGTAAGGTTATAAGTACCCTAATTGGGGTTATAAGTAGTTATAAGTCTAGTTACCCTAATAATAACCCTAGTTACTAAGTCCCAACACCAGGCTTTCACCTGAGCGCGCGGCTGGAGGCAATGTCCGCGACATCGCAAGTGTATAGCCTTAGCAGTACTGGGCCCTGAGGTGAAACCAACAAATCGTCTCCCGAAAAAGCCTACCCAGAGAGCCCAATACCCCTTAATTCAGGAATATATACCTTAAATCATAACATGAAGCCCCATATAATTTAAGGTATATTCCTTAAATAAGGGGTATTGGGCTCTCTGGGTAGTCGAGGACAGCGTTGCCAAAAGCCATGCAGCAATGGATAACAATGCTCAGCTTACTTAGTTTCGGAATCCGGGAGTAGGTGACATGAGTCACCCTCAGCTCCGAAAATGCAAACAGCAGGCATAGCAGTCAAACCCCGTGCCAGCTCGATGGCACAGTTGCTTCTTCACGCTAAACCTAAAACCCTAAGAGAGTTTGCCGGCAGCATCCAAACGATGTTGCTATTAGGTGTTAGGGTTATGCTTAGAGCCTTTTGCTGACCCCCCTCCTCACGGGGTGAAATTAAGGGCTTAGGCTTAGGACAACCAATCAGAAGCTCTGCTCATGAAGCATCTTCACTGGCGAAAAAAACCTCAGTTGATTCGTCCCGAAATCCAAAAAGAAATGGCAGCCATGTGCAGTCCAAGCGCGAGCTCCCCAAGAAGGAAATGAGACGACAACGCGGAATTGATCCAAAAAGGCTGCATGCAAGGCATGTGTCGCTAGTCTTTTTCCAGCACGATGTCTTGAAGAAAAGATGCTGACAGCCTTACCCAAAGGGTCCTAAGTACCTATGTGGTAGAATGTAGGGTTTCTGTATTAGGAATTAGTACGATGGTTTGGGGAGGCATCCCCCACAACAGTACCTAGGACCCTGTGGGTTATAAACCTGAACCCGACAAGCCGTAAAACCCGGAAATTTCACAGCGAGGTGTCAACCGAAAACCCCACCCAACGACCTAAAACCCCGATGCCCTGAACTTTGGGGAATCGAAAGGGCCTCCCTAATGAAAAGAAAGGTGGTGGCATAATATAAATGTACAGAAACCTAATTCCAATCAATCGTATCTCCACATAACACCGCTCTTACAGAGCCGTGTGCAATCCCGTGTACGAACCCTTCATGATATCTTTGAAGGAACCCTATACCCTAAACCCTAAATCTAAAACCTTATCCTTATCGGAGGAACCGGCAAAACGGAACCTCCAAAAAGAACCCCTAAAAGGCGACACCTGAAATCCTAAACACTTAAATCCTACCCAGACCCCCAACAGTAGGTAGACTAAGGGCCAAAAGCCCATAACGGGCTGTTGTTCTACATACTTTAAATCGGGGTCCAGGTAAGCCCTAAACCCCAAAACCCTTAAACCCCAAACCCTGAAACCCCTAGACCCTGAAACCCGCTAACCAACCGTCAAACCCTGAACCCTAAAGCATCCGAAGACATCCTAAAGCCCGAAAACTCACGTAAACCCCTGAAAGTCCCAAAATCCGAAAAACTCTAAACCCGAAAACCTCTCATTAAACCCCGAAACCCCCTAACCCCTTAACCCTCAAACAAACAGGTTTCTGTAGGCCTCGGAGCTGCCGTCAGCGGTGCTGCGCGAAAGGTCTTCCTTTGCAGGGTCTGAGGGTGTTTAAGGGTTCTTTGTTTTTAGAGTTTCTTTGAGCATGCGCAACTGGGCCCATAGCACAAGGCAAATTCCAAGCAGAAAGGTCTCAACGGAAAGTAGCCACTTAGCCGTGTCGGGAAAAAGCTGCGTGGATCAGTGATCCGGCCGCAGAGTCGCCGAAGAACAGGTCCTGAGACCTTGGCTGTTGGCCTCCTAAACCCTGAACCCCTAAACCCAAGAAGGACTGGCGGGCTCAGATGCCGGCCCATGATCCATGTCAGAGCCTACTTGGAGGTTCGTGGGTAGTTATAAGTGGGATTATAAGTAGGGTGACTATAGTTATAAGCTCTATTAGGGGACTTGTAACCCTACTTATAACTACCCATGAACCTCCAAGTATGTAAACGCTCCGGCAACGAGATTAGCGCCGCTGGTGTTCGCAGAGTCTGTGCTGCCAAAACAGAGTGCTGCAGACCTCACACCGCGCGACAAACAGCTTTTAGAGTTTAGGGTTTAGGACTCGATCAGGATCAAAAAAAAGCTAACCACACTTATTTCATGGGATCCTAACCATAAAGTTGGGTGACCCCCAAAAAAGTACTACAATGGAGACTATAGGCAGGGTGTTGGAGGGGCCACAGGGTCTTCAGAGGTTTTAGCGTGTTTCTGGTTTGCGGTGGTTTTAGGATGTTTGCGGTGTTTAGGGTTTTTCGGGTGTTTAGGGTTTCAGGGTTTAGGGTCAAGGGATTTAGGGTGTCACGGGTGTAGAAGGCAGCCCAGGCTGCGCGACAGCTGGTTCACCTGCTGGTGTTCTCAGCAGAACATGGTAAGACCCGAACCACGGTCAAAGCAGAAAGCAGACCGGCCAGTGGATTCCGGGCTACAGAATTAGAGGCTGAGGGCATACAGGTTGAGGCGAGCAAGGGGTTTGAGCAGAAGCTCTGTCTTTTGTGAAGTCCAACAGGCAGCGAGGTGAGTCATAACTTATGTTTCTTCTTCACTTATGGCATAAAACGCATAACTTTGTTATCTTGCCGATTGCGGCCAGCTTCCCCTGATCCTCACTCATAGCGACCCTTAGGGGGGGTAAGGGGGACGAGGGTTAGGGTAGTATGCTGCCTTCAATGAGCCTTATTATAAGTCCTTATTATGGGCATTATGACCTCCTAGCCCCCCTCCCCTACCCCGCTATGACCCACCCTAAATCCCACATCTCCGAAAGCGTAGGTCTGGGCTCTCTGAGAACCGGGCAATCCCCTCTGCCGACAGCTCGGCGGTGGTCTCCTGTGGCGCTGCTTCGAGGAGGCCTGAGGGTCCATGTACCCATATAATTTGGGGCCCTATACTACTAAGGGTACTTCATAGGAACCCCCATGAAGGGATCTATACTTTTTGGATCCTCCAACGGGGGTCTGGGTAGCATATACTTTGGGCCCAATGTATCTATATAGGGAGTACTTTAAGGCCAATGTAAAAAAAAAACATGAGTACATGGACTCTTTGGGGAACGAAGCCCCATGCTCCTAAACCCAGCCTATAGCTTGCAGAAGCCTTGCTATACAAGAACCCGAAACTCGGCTAGACACCCTGAATGCGAAAGCTCTCAACCCTAAGATGGGAGGGAGAGAGAGCATGTCGCCCGTAGAGGCAATCCTCCCACTGCGACCGGGCAATGCAGCTCTGCCTGATTTCAAGCAGGAATGTAGCGAGGGGAGGCAAAGGGTGCGAGTGGTAAGGGTTTCTGGGTTTACGGTTCGTGTGTTGAGGGCTTGGGGTGTAATAGAGGCCTGCAGGATGTAGGGTGATAATGATACCGGTCCGTCTCCAGCTACCGAACTACACAGTAGGTCCCAGTAGGTCAACTGCCAGCACATCTTCATATCAGTGGAGCACTAGCGACAAGCAGCTAAGAGATGTAACATGTTGCAATTCGAGGGCCTCCCAATATGAAATATCTAAATATGTACCGCAAAACCCTACAAGACATGCAAGGACATGCGCACAAACAGACGAGATGCCACTGGCAAACCACTGACTAACGTTTTTTGGACGATAGACTTTAGTGCTTGCATGGCGTGCAGCCCCTTCCCTGCTCCAGGCTACACGTGCTTGTTGCCGAAGTGCACCGTGTGCACCACAAGTTAAGCACAGCATCCAGGGATAGGCGAGGCACAGGAATCACTGCAGGCCGCAAGCTTTGACCACGGGACTTGAAGGGACTTTGGATATGAGAGTTTATTGCACATGGTCCAAACCAAAATGCAGATGTTCTGGCGACCCCCGAGACCTTACGTAGCCCTGAACTTCCACTCTGCCGGCGCATCCAAGAATCTTGAAATTATCGGGTCCCATCGTGAGCTACTTCCCGGCAGACGCTAAACCACAAACCTTAAAAGCCCCAGCTAAGCTAGACCGGCCGTGAAGCCCTAGAAACACGACTTGGAGGTGCATGGGTAGTTATAAGTGGGCTGTTAAGTCCTCCTATAGGAGTTATAAGTATGGCTACCCTACTTATAACCCCGCTTATAACTACCCATGAACCTCCAAGTAGACCTCAACCCTGAGCCCCGCAAGCTACACGGAACTCGTAATGGACCCGACATGGACCCTTAGAACCGCAGATGTTTAGGGCTCCACATCATCACCTGTTGGGGTTAAGGGAAACCGAAAAGCTGTTGGGTTAAGGGAAACCCTAAAAGCATGCATAAGTCAGCGAAGCGCCCAGAGCAACATGTAAAGGGTCCGCGTCATGGGATTCTTGATGCAGCTAGGAACCCAGCAACATTGCACTCCTGGAACTTCTAAATACCCTGCAATCTCAGTCTGACTTTGCACAGGATTTCAGGCTAATGCTTCCGACTCTGCACCCTACATAAAAAACACCCGCAACCTTAAACCCTTAAAAAACAAAACACTGCGAAACCGCCCACCAAAAGCAGGCCAGGACGTCGACTGCTTTTCCAGGAGCGACGGGAAGCCGGGACCAACACGGGCCGATATGCCTGACGCAAACGGTTTAGGGTATAGCGTTTGACCAGGTCTCAATGCACAGAACTTGTTCGAACATCCAATGTAACACCAGGTGCAAGGTTCAGGGATTAATGCTTACAGAGCTGAGTTAGAGCAAAGTTTGATTAGCTGCTCGAGGGGCTTCAAGGGTCCCTATGTGTCCTATATATATATATATATATATGTATATATATATATATATATATATATGGGAGTTTCCGACAATGGAGGACCCCACCCTAAACAATAGGATCCTTACTATAATGACCTCAGAGCAAGGTACCCCCTAATTTTGGGAAACACCTATCTGACGTTGTTGGGGGCACCTGTGAGTTGACACGAGTGGAACGTCATTGGAAGGAGGAAAGATCAGAGCTTCAGCCCGATCGGAGGGTCTGATACTGGGTTTAGGGTTTAGGGGTAAAGGCAGTGCACATACTTTCATAGGCGAGCCGTGAGCGTTCATGGACCCGGAAATCCTAAAACAGCCGCGAGGTGGAGGAATGCACTCAGTTCCTCCCAGCGCTAGCACCGAACGCGGGGAAGATTTCGAAATTGCGAAACATAAACTATCGTCAACTGGCTAGGAATGGAACTGGAGGGGTGACGAGCCATGAGCCATCACGACAGACAAGTTCTACATCCTGCTTCCTGGGTGTGGAGCTTGGGTTTCAGTTATCATGAGGAGGACTCGCAGTGGAGAGTGCGAAGGAACTTCCTGTCGGCATCAACTGCCATAGCATACTGGGCGTCTAGTACCAGGGAACCATGCTATAACCATAGGGAACCTACCACTCAGCCCGAAAAACTAAACCCCCAACCCCTAAACCCCGCCACCTCCAAACCCCAAAGCCCTAAACCCTGACAAAGGCTGCAGCTACGATGCCTCGACACGGCGATCGAGGCCTCAAGCTCCACTATCGTCGATCTTTAATTAAGGTTTAGGGTTTGGAGTTTAGGGTTCAGAGTTTGGGAGGGGTGAGGCTCAAAGGCATGGTTTTGCCGCTCAGGGTGTGGATGTAAGTGTTGTGTCGGCGGGATCTTTCAAAGCAAACGGCTTTGAGGGAGCATGGGGCCAGGGGGCGACGTACAGAGTTGTTTAGGACGGGGGTGTTTAACAAGACTCTGTTTTAAGAGACTTCGTGTTTGTCAATGCGAGAGGTTCAGGGTTCTGGGATGTAGTTTTCGCTAGCGGCATTTCCTAGGGCTTGGGGCTGAAGTTGTGCTTGATTTTGAGCCAGGGGTTTGCATGGAATTTCAGGGAGATGCAAAGGCTAGGTTTTTGTGGCTGGAGCTTTGGACATGTAGGAGCCTCAACACTTACCCAGAGACTCCAATACCCCTGAAATAAGGAATATACCTTAAATTGTAGTAGGACCCCTAACATGGTTTAAGGAATTTCCTCAAGTAAGGGACATTGGAGTCTCTGGGTACACCCTGTGCCACATTCGTTGACAGCACCCGGAGATCATGTATCCTTCAAAAAGTGTACGCTTCGCGAAGAAACGTAAAAGTCGTTGAGAAAACCAGGTAACCCTAAACCCACGTCTCGGCTAAACCCCCAAAATGCTTAATCACACCTGGGCGCCAACTGTACCCTTGTGTAAGGCTCGGCTCTGCTGGTTTTGAACCCCTCCCTTCTTCATAGGGACCCTTGAAGGGGGGAGGGGGGTAGGGGACTATACTTCCTTATATATTATAGGCCTTAATTAAGTCCTTCTCGTAGGTATTAAGGCCCCCTACCCGCCTGGTCCCTATGACTTCTCCAACAAAGAATCAAATCACAAAACCACTCCAGGTCTGCTGCGAGCTCTCCCGGCTCCATGTAGGCGGTGTCCAGATGTTGAATTCCTCTCCCGCACCATCTTTGGAAGTTTCGATATGCTGTAGCGTTTAGCCCTTCAAGGTTCAAGGATTTTAGGGTTTAGTCTGTGTGTTTCGTGTTGTTCGGAGCGGTTTTCCAAGCGTTTGATCCTGACTCTTGCTGGGTTCTATGCACAGGCTCTCCTGTTTCTGCTTGACAGCATTCTCTTCCTTCCTCTCTTCATCTCCCTCTCTCCCTCCCTCTCTGTCTCGCCGTCTGCGCGACCCCTCTCTAAACCCTTACCCTGTTCAGCATGGACTGAGGTGCCGAAACCCTAAACCTCTCAAAACCTAGAAAGAACGAATCCGTCTTGAGGGAGCCTCAGCGCAGTTTTGTAGAACCCTCAGTAGGAACCTTTTCGGTTAGGTTAGGGTTTAGGGTTTGGGGTTTAGGGTTTGGGGTTTACGGTTTGGGGTTTAGGGTTTAAGGCTTAATTAGGGGTTTCGGCGCTCACACTCGGACAATCCTGGCGAGGCATATGATTCGAGGTGTAGGGGTTTAGTGTGTAGGACCCGGTGTCCTCGCATCCAGGCTTCAGGAGGATCAAAGTTGGAACCTCCTGGCGTGGAGACTCACCACAACTCCCTCGAGAAGTAGAGTTCGGTGACTAGTATGTAGCTTGTTGTATGTATGTACGTCTGTATGTATGTACGTATCTACGATGTGTACATATATATATATATATATATACATATATATATATATAGAAGATACATACGTACGCATGCATGCATTCATACATACATACACACACACACACATACAAACACTCATACATGCATAGATACAGACAGACAGACAGACAGACAGACAGACATCCATGCCAGCTCGTGCAGCTCTTAATTAAGACACATTAGTAACACAATACCTGTGATCAGTCAATTCAGTTCTCTGACACAAGATTTTGAGGCTTCGGGGCTTGCCGGCATTGCCCCGCCAGCCCCTCGTAGCGCAACCCCCGTTTCCTAATATAAGTCCTCCAAACCCCGCTTAAGCCCTAAGATAATGAACCCTGAAACTCTGGCCACTAAACCCTAACTCCGATTTTTTGCACAAACTGGTAGAACCCTAAACCCGTTAACCCTAAAACCCTTTTTGAGCCCGGACTTGAAGCCTAAAACCCTGAACCCTAAACCCCTCCCCATGAACTCCAAAACCCCTCTAAACCGAGTGCAGACCCAAGATTGCAAGCCTCCTCGTCCTCACTTTTGGCCATGTGTCGGCCAAGCGGCTCTTCTCGAACATGTGGCGGCACCGGCTCAACTGTGGGTTGAGGGTGCAAGGGTTAAGGACTTAAGGGCCTTTAGGGTTTAGGGTTTAGGGTTTAGGGTTTAAGGGTTTTGGGTTTAGGGTTTTGGGTTTAGGGTTTTGGGTTTAGGGTTTAGGGGTTTAGGGTTTAGGGGTTTAGGGTTTAGGGGTTAAGAGTCTACGGGTTTGGCGGTTTAGGGTTAAAGGGCTGGGGTAGAAAGATGTGTAGGGTCAGGATCCACGGGTTTGATTAGCGATTAGGGATGCGGGTTTACGGCTTGGGAAGAGGCTGCCAGACGCCCGCTGAAGACCAACAGGGCACGCATGAACTAACCCGAGTACTATAGACCACCGGCAGCCAACGGTTTAGGGTTTTTGGGTTTAGGGTTTGTGGTACAAAAAAACAAATCAACCAAAAAACTACCACTTTCGTGCACAGAGCCGGCGAGCGGTCAGCACAAACTTCATGAATTTGAGCATTAGAAAGATGAAGCTTGGGTTCCTACCGTAGAAGCCCAAAAGTTGGAAACCCCATAGCCTCAATCCTTAAGAGTCATCTAAAGGGAATCCCAGCACTATTTGGCCTTAATCCGGTTTCCAACTTTATGGGGTTTACTGTATGGCAGGGTGTAGTGGACATTGGGACTTAAAAACTTCAATGGTGCTCGAGTTTGGAACATCGGGCCGTGCGTTTCGGTTTATCTGAGTGCAAGGAAGCCCTATCCAGCCCGAAACCCAAAACCGAGGACATCGCCAGACCCTAAAGTTGCAATCAAGAGCCCTCGGCCCCGAACGAAGAAGCCCCAAACCTTGAACGGCTTTAGCATTTAAGGTCCATTTAATTTTGGGGTGTGGTCAAAGCCTGAACCAAATCCCTGGGTCCTGGTGGGAGTCTCCGAAAATAGGGGACCCCAATATAGTACCCTAAATAGTAGGATCCTTATTATAAGGACCCCCATATAAGGTACCCCTAATTTTCGAAAACTCCCTGGTGTTAGGCAAGCAACCGGACACCACCGAAGCCCAAACGCCGGGATAAAGGAGGTACCGTTGATGACATAAATCTTGCAGTACCTTAATGATCCTAAAGTATGGGATTTATGGTATATTCCTTATTATGGGTAGTGCAGGATTTATATTATCAATCGTATGGGGCTTGGGCATTACCCATAGGCCCCATAGTAGTTCCTTTTTGGGTTCATATACAGAAATCTGTAAGGTAATCCCAAAAAGGAACTACTATGGGGCTTGGGGCTGTACGGGTTGACAGTTGAAGTAGCTGTGGTTGGGGCGTTAATGGTTCTAGGCTACGGGTTCAGGATTTTGCATGTCTTGATTCCTGCGGGCTTAGTTAGTAATTAGGAGAGGGCTATATAGGGTATACTGTATACTATGGTAAACCTGGAATAATATGTGATCGTCTACATTTTTATTTTTCAGGCTTGGTTTAAGGCTTGGAGGTTTCCTGGCTGAAGACCTCAAAGCCCTAAACCTCAAAACTTGGGGGGTAGATTCGAGCGTGTCAGGGCCCTAAACCCCAAACTTAAACCCCTGGGAAGTTCATTGCTGGAGATGGTGGGGCCTCCCTCCTGCCGTCTCGCTACTTAAAGGATCATGGGACTTAGTAAGTATTGTCATAAGTACCTTAATTGGGGTTATAAGTAGTTATAAGTATAGTTACCCTAATTAGAACCCTGGTTACTAAGCCCCATGATCCTTTAAGTAGAATCCCCAACAGGGCTGGATCGCTGCAGGGTTGAGTGTATTTTGGTTAGTATGGGGCCGTTAAGAGTTGTAAAATCGGAAGAGGGCGTCAGTAAATAAGCTTTGACTCGGAGCCCATATAGCTATAGTAGGGTTGCTATGAAGGTTTGTACACAGAGCTAAATATAGTGGCCTGGACAACTAGAATAAAGTCTTGGGGTCCTTGGGCAGGAAAGCTTACAAAGAGCTCCTGCCACGAATCATCCTTTTATGACTGTCCACTATACCTGCAGCTGCGTGTGCGGCAACAAAACCACTGTTGGGCATGCGCGTGGTAATCGAAAGGCCTGCCCTCCCACAAAAACTAAACTGAATGCACTCCTAACTCCTTGCCTAAAACCTAAACCCTTTCGCTCTAAACCCCTAAACCCTCAATCCCTAAACCCCCAAACCCTAAACCTTAATCCTGTAGCAACCATCTGAAGTCCAAGCTGCAACAAGCACTCGAACGGTTTAGAACTTGAGGGTTTAGGGTGTAGGATTCAGGGTATAGGGTTTAGGGAGTTTAGGGTTCCGGGTTTAGGGTTTTGAGGGTCGAGGGTTCAGGATGCAGGCGAAGTTATCAGCAACTTCGCCTGCAGACTGGGGGCCAAGGCCAGTCCTTTGCTGTTACGACCCTTCCAAGGAACCATAAGCTAGGCCTCCCAGAAGGGATAGACAGGATTCTTGTGTGCCACTATACAGTGTTCGAGCAGTTCGGGTCATGAAGCGTGAGGCATGTGGCCAAGAAAGGAGCTACAGCTAGAGCCCCTGATCCCCTGAGCCCTACATACTAAGCCTTGAAGCCCTAAACGGTCTGTGCAGGAGGTCGGCATCGAAAAGATATAAAAGAGCGGCATTCGGAAATCCGGCGTGCTCAATCCGAGCATTCCTGCGGTGTCTTCCGGTGCAATGGTGTGCATACTGAACCCTCAATCCTACACCCTGAACCCCAAAAACCTTGGTTCCCCGGAGCCGCGCAACTTGACATGCGGAAAATCAGAAACACAAGACTAGGCGTCCAGGTCGGTTGCCGAGTATCTGACGTCAACGGGAGCTCAGAGAATGCCGACGGTATGCGCAAGTTCAGGGGGTTTAGGGTTAGGGTTTAAGGTCTAACCCTAAACCCTAAGGGTTTAAGGTGAAGGCCTTGCTTAGTTTTGAGCTCTCTACGATGCGTCGATGTCTCGCAAGGCGCATCCCCTGGAGTTTCTTCGTGCCTCCGAACTTAGAGGTTCATGGGTAGGGTTCCTTTAGGGGCCCCTGTAAAGGGATCTATAGGGATTCTACAAGGGTATAGGGTTTAGGATTCTACTTGGAGGTTCATATGAGGTTCATGGGTAGTTATAAGTGGGTTATAAGTTGGGGAATTTAGCAATTAACTAAAGTTTTAAGCCCTATTAGTGGACTTATAGCCCCACTTATACCTACCCATGAACCTCCAAGTAGGGTTTGCATGGATTTGAATGTCTCGGAGTTTAGGTGCGCGTGGATAAAGTTGAAGCACGCGTAACTTCAGGTTGGTGTAGGGCGTAGGGTCTTCACAGAGGCCATCTGGGAACGCCTTCAGCATCTCCAGTCTCCCTTTGCTCATGAGGAGAGTCCTCCTTCGAGGAGGCTTCAGCATCGGCATGCGAGACGTGAGCTCGGTAGGGGATGGGCTAGTGATTCGGGTAAAGACGTGCGGGCTTTTGGGCTTTCGAGACTAGAGTTTAGAGGATAGGGATCGCAGGACTCAAAAGACAGAAGCCTAAGCATAGTCCAATCATGCCCTATATACTTGAGGCTGCACGCAGATTCGCGTGAACAAGCACGCTGAGGCAGTTTGGGGACGACTATAATTGAACAATGTGAACCCCCCCCCTGCCCGGACTTCACCAAAATGACTTTCCCATCGTCAGGTTCCGGTAGGATTTAGGCATAAGACAAACAACCAGGTGCACTGATGGACAACAATAAGATGCCAAAAAAACGCGAAAGCTCAAAGCAGAATCGACGTCAAAACTCTGATTGGGTTTCTCTCGGTATATAAAAACTGTCATGGCTGCGAGCACTACGCACTATTACCTTTGCTTCGCTTCTGTCTTATCAACAGAGCTTAATCATGCGGTGATACTTCTAACCCGCTCTTGTCATCAATCCTGAAGCCCCGTATCCTAAACCTTCAGTTCTAAAGCAACACCCCTAAGGGCCCTAAATTTGAAAAACGTGCTTGAGATTTTAAGGCTTTTAGGGCTTATGAGGTCAAGCTTCACGACATCGCCCGATGCGTCTCGTGCTCTCTCCTTGCCTGATACCACTTCTGCTGTCTCCCAGGACCTAGCTGTCGAGCGATCGAGAAGATGTCCTCCCTAACCAATGGGTGTCCGAGCATTCAAGCATTATACGGTCTATAGAGCTTATAGGGTTCAGGGTTCAGTATGTATGGCTGGGGGCTTGAGAGCTTTTAGGAAGCAGAAAGCGTTTAGGCCCGCAGGACTGCAGGGTTCAAAGAGCCCCTTTGTCTTGGCTAATGCCCTCTACTCTGTAACAGCTAGATATATAATATATGCTTCGAACATACATATAAGCAGTCCTGAATATGACTTCTAACTTATATAGCCTGTTACCGGGCGGGGGCAGCACCCGTCCTATAACTCCCATGAACGGCAGGATCCCACACACAAAAGCCCTCCTCAAGACCAGGGTTCGCTTTGCACTATGAGCTACCACGAGCTACCTGCTTCTAGGGGTCTGAGAACTCCTGAACTCAAAGGACATAGGAATCTGACGGACATTTAAGATGACATATACAAAAAATGATCTTATCTTCTATCAGATTTCATACTATTAGGTGTTATTCTAGCTATTCGTGTCACAAAGCATGAGATTTTGGATGAGGAATCGAGCTTCGGTTGTGCGACTGGTCTGAGGGATCCGAGTACCTGAGGACACCCGACAGCTCCGACTGCACCAAACCCGCCACTGGCACCTGCGGCCCTTGAGCACGCAGCGAGAGACATCCGCAACTTATTGCGGCTTAGGGTTTAGTGCCTGCAGGGTTGACATACATATATATATATATATATATTAGTAAATATATATATATATATATATATATATAGATACTGATTGACATATTATAATATCAATATAAATAAGAATGTAATATAAATGAATATATGTATATAAACATGCAGGTTGCTCAGGTATGGTCTGAACTTGAATCCTAGACCCCAACCAGCCCCGGACCTCGGCGCCTGCGAACCACCGGGATCACAAAAAAACAAGCCTACGGTTAAGGGGGTTTTAGGTGTTCCTTTAAAGGGATGTATAGGGGTTCCCCAAAGGGATCTATAAAGATTCTGTAAAGGGGCTTAGGGTTTAAGGGTTACCTAGACCCTCAGAAGTAGGTAAAATATTGGCCCAAAACCTGTAAGCCGCTAATATTCTACATACTTTTGGGGTCCAGGTACCCTAAACCCTCAATCCTAAACCTTAAGCCCTAAACCCTGTAGGCCACAGCTGTGGAGGGATGGTAGTGGTACCCGGAACTGAACACACGCAACCCCCAACCTACAATCTGCAAGAAACGGCATGGCCCTGCCCTGGAACAACCAAAGGCCTGAACTAAGTAGGTCTTCAGTTTCTTTTTTTTTTTTTAGGGTTTAGGGTTTAGGGTTTAGGGTTTAGGGTCTTCAGTTTCTAGGAGTCGCGGTTCGAGAGTTTCAGGTTTGTAGTTTAGGGTTTCTGGATAGAGTGCGCACCCTCGCAGCCAAGCATAGGAACAGGCTCAGGACCACTAATTCCGCACTTCGTGATCGGATAAAACAACCCTATAAACCCTTTTGAGTGAACCCTAAACCCTAAAACCTCTCTCTCTCTCCCAGGTATTCGAAACGTCAAGCCCTGAATCCTAAACCCTGAATCCCCGATAAAACACCATAAGCCGTGAACTCTTGATCTGCTCCGAACTTATGGAGTTTGAGGTGTATGGGAGTTTCCGAAAATAGGGAACCCAAATCTAGTACCCTAATTAGTAGGATCCTTATTATCAGGACCCCAAAATAAGGTACCCCCCAATTTTCGGAAACTCCCATATGGGCTTCGGGGTTTACCGGCTGGGGATGTAGGGATCTACGTATGCCGCCGGTGTGTAGGGTTGGTGTCATAAACGATCATCGACGCCTTGGACCCGGATCTTCCGATTGACTGCCCAAACTCCTACTTGGAGGTTCATGGGTAGTTATAAGTATAGGGTTATAAGTCCCCTAATGGGGCTTGTAACTATAGTTACCCTACTTATAACCCTACTTATAACTACCCACGAACCTATTAGCGGACTTATAACCCTACTTATAACTACCCACGAACCTCCAAGTACAGTCTGCTACAGTCGAAGGTTTTGGGCTACGGCTAAGGGTTCAGGGGGTGCAACCAAAATGCCGCAGGCACAGCATATACTGGATATACAGAGCCTCCCGTGTGCCTCAGCGTGAACACCACGGTGGGAATAACTGGACTAGGGGGTGCTTTAAATCTGTAGTCTGATAACCCTGGAAATCCTATGTAGCACGACTATTCAGGCTCATGTATTCGTAAGATGGCGTTACTCACACATAGAAAGTATCCTCGGGCAGCAATCTGCCCACCAGCAGCGAGCCGTCAATCAGGGTGCCGGCATTGGCTAAACCTATTGGTGAAAATCCAGCGGAGGCTGCGCAGGAGACTCGCTGCATGGAGTATCGTCTTGTTGATCCTTTAACCCTTAAAACATCTGAGTTCTTGCCCGCCAGCGCTGCTCCCAGGATCTGCGGTGATGCTTCTGAAGCATCTTCTCGACAGGAATCGAACGCGTGCAGATGAAGGGTGACATGCAAGGAGTAGTATACAGGCCTTAATGCTTAGAACAGGGTTTTAGGGCCCATTATACCATAATTAAACTACAGAACCCCAAAATAGTATTGATAACTATCTAGGCCCCCACAGTAACCAGACAGTGAGGGAGGCTAAGCTCCCTCCCAAACCTCGACCCACAGCGATCCAAGTTGAATTGCACGGTTTGCCATTCTATCCGAATGTAGTGCCCATTTAAAAGAAACCCTAAATCCTGTCTGATGATACCTGATACCAGACCTGATACCATGCATATACCCAAGACTTCCCTTCTAATTGGAAAGCCCGCAAAAAAAAAAAAAAAACAGCAGCCGAAGCGCCGAACCCTTGAATGCTTCTTGTGAGCAATTATTGGGTGGTTTTGATGGGATTGTATGACGGGGTGAATCACCGTAATACCAAACACCCCGACACCAAGACATCCTAGACCGTAAAACCTACAGCAAGTACCAAAGCCCCAAACGATAATGCTCCAAATGCTCTACCACTGCCTAGGCTCTTCTCTTAAGTTCTAGCTTAAAAGGATGTTGTCTGGATCTCTGGGCTTTTGCGCTCTATATGTGATTCCCTTGGATTTCGCAAAGCTCGTAAGTACTAGGGGTTTATCCAAGCCGATGCTAAACCTCGAAAGCCTCACATGCATAGTAGGTTCTGTGACTGCATCCGAAGTAAACTGGGGTGCTTAGCATCGCAGGTAGCTGCATTTGGGCTACAGGCATGTTGCAATCCAGGTAACATGACACTTTGCAAGCGGCCGCGGTTGCAGCCGCAGGTGTTCACCGCATCTCATGATTCCTGCTCGCTTCGATCGGTGTGCCCCCTCCGTGCTTTGAGCGGCGGAGGCGACAATCGCTTTGCATGTACTACTATAAGCAAGCCGCACAAACAAGGGCCAGGGACAACTGGGAACCAAGATGGAGGCAGTTTAAGTTCATCTTGCTGGGTCTATGTTAACGACCTTGCTGCTTAGAACGTCAAGAAAGTTGAGAGAACCGTGGGGCCTGAAACAGCTGTGCCCTCCGTGTCTGCGTACGACTTATTGCAATGATGCAGGAAGAGTCCGAGAGAGCTTTAGCCGCAGCAACAGCACCGACAGCAGAAGCATCAGAAGCAGGAGGAGGAGAGGAGGCGCAGGACCAGCCGCACCAGCATCAGGATGCGGTAGGGTTTAGGGTTCAGGGCTTAGTACTCCTGACAAGTAAAGCATTTCTTGGTTGCAACAACAAAGCCAAGCATCGGATACAAACGATGAGAAGAGCATCAAAAGACATCGCTACCTAGACTCCCAAAAGTAGGTCAAATAATGGCCCAAGCCCTATAAAAAAGGCTGTTATTCCACATACTTTGAGGGTCCAGGTAGTACTTCCACGACCGACAAAAGTGTCTTGCTATCATTTACCAGTAGAGTAAAGGCGCAACAACGGGCACATTCGAGTTAGCCAAAAGCTCGCCCTGCAGCCGTGCCTGGTCATGCAATGATCCTGACAAGTTCAACGAGGCAGGAGGTATGTGACAAAAGCTAAAGCACGGAGCAATGCGGGAAACAAATCAGAGCTTCTAGCATCAGCTATTGCGGACCATGCACTTGAAACCAAAAAGGACCCTTATGCCTAACCCTTGAGAATCAATCTTGTCAGATCCGCTGGAAACCCTTTAGCCCTTTTGAGAGTTTAGCTTGCGCTTGCCGCCATGCAATAGGCAGCAGGCCTGAACCAGCACCTGCTCTTGGCTATGCAACATCGGGATTCGGATTCCTGATTTCTTTGGGATGTGTTTTTGCTTGTCTCATGTTTTCTGGCAATCAAGTCTCTCGTTCAGCTAGGCATGGTTTCGGGCTCCAAGGTCAAGAATCGGGTCTGCATTGTTCGCCGTTCAGCGTATAATATGCAGAGATATTGCGCCCGAAAGCCAACTGAGAATGATGGGTACCGGGGACTGACTTCGAATTCGTTCAGTTGTTGCTCACATGTTGCTGATTCCGGCGACACGAATGCTGCCGTTGCACTTGAGGTGTCGGACTGTTGTATGAGGTGCCGGGAGGTGTAGACAACATCATTCAGCTGCGATACAGTTCAGGCCTGGGTGAAACAAACGGGGGGTCGTGCCTATTCCTGGGACTCGACCCCGGATGCGAGGCATTAGGGTGAGTCCCGTCAGGGTGAAACTCTCCACTGAGCTCTAGCATGGCGAGAAAGGGGCGGCGAAACTTCAGCTTAAGGTTTAGGGTTTAGTGTACCGATGTAATCGTCGGTCACCCTTAATTATATTCAAGCACTCCCCCAAACAGTCCTTAAGCAGGCAACCCATGCCGCAGAATAGCAGGCTGCCCTCGACTAGTTGCTAGAAATCCTCCCAAACAAAGCTTAAGTAGGTAACTCACAGACTTTGGATCCATTTTGATGATCAACCCGTAACCGCACAAACCTTCATGCAAACATGTCCTACATCTCCCTTTACTCTGTGGCTGCATGGCAACCGGATGGCGGGATGGGCCGCGAGTTCAATTAATTCACGGGCTTATATATGAGCGTCTGTCAAAACTTCTTGTTCATGGCTAGACCATGGTTGATTTGGGGGGTCCTATCGCTTTACAAGGATTCTGTGAGGTATCGCTTTGCTCTTGTGAAAGTAGGAAGACCATCAGACTCACTGATCCTACTCGTAGCTTGCACTGCCCTTTGCTGCCCTTTACTGCTCTTTACTGCCTTTGACCGCCGTTTACCTGCCCTTCACCTGCCTTTTACTGCCCTTTATTGCACTTGACTGCCCTTTACTGCCCTCTGTTGCCCTTTACTGCCCTCTGCTGCCCTTTACCGCCTGGGGCATTGGCTCATAGAACGATCTAGTAGGTATCGATCACGGTAGCGATTGGGTACCGATTAGGGATTGCCTAGCCAGATATCACAGGGAAAATGTGGCACAACTGCCGCGTCTGCAAGGAAATAGCCCAACAGATGATCCTCGCTAATCGTATCGCTTCTGGGGGGGTCCTATCGCTTTCCAAGGGAATTGGCAAAATCCGACATTCCACGGTCACCCTGCTCTTAACTACAATTACGGAAGTTTTGACGGATGCTCATATGGTTATGGATTTGGGGGTTGTGACCCCCGTACGACAGTCTAGCTACGTGGATAAGAGCTCTTAACCCCTAAACCCTAAACCCCCCCCAAAACCCCAAAGTGGATATGGGCGTTGGGATTCCACCTCCAGCTGTGCCCTGCTGCCAAAGTCACCCCGCCACCTCCCGAGCCACTGAAACCCCGGTGCCGACTTCGCGACGTGCAAGGAGCAGAATGTAAGATTGCGATCTCGGGCTTCATAATTTTTAGGGTTTTGGTTTCGGGTTTAGGGTTTTCTTTTTGTTTTTGATGGGCTCTTTTCGAACTGCAGAACAGTTAAGGGTTTAGGGTTTAGGGTCAGGGCTCATGGATGTCAGGGACCGGGGTCTCAAACCCCGAAACCCAGGAAGCGGCTCATCTTCCGGGACCGGGCCAGGGCTTACGGAATGCTTAGTATAGGGGCCTTAATAATTCAGAATAGGGTTCCTTTTAAAGGGATCCTTAAAAAGGGGTCTATAAGGGATCTCTAGTAGGGTTCTATGATATAGGGGCTTTAATAATTCAGAATAGGGTTCTGGGGTATATTACTGTACACTATGATGATAATATGGAACCCCAAAACAGTATAGGTGTTTAGTAAGGCCCCAAGGACAATACTCCACAGGAGGTGGGGATCAAGGTTTGGTCAGTCACGTCGGCGTAGTTGAGATGTAATATAGGGGAGGGTAACTATAATATGGAACCCCCAAAATAGGAGAGGCACTATTCAGGGCCCCCATAGTAATACAACAGACAAGCCATGGAAAGCAACAGGTCGTAAAAAGGAAGCACTAGCTCTTGCATGCAAGGGATCTAGCTGCTAGCTTTGAGAACAACAACGGCTCTCGCAAAAAGGAAGGCAGTACGACTATACAGCGGTAGTGACAAAATGTGCGCATGAACCGCCGCTTCACTGCCGCGACATATAATACTGCACTCATCAGGTACCTCAAAAAATGTCAAACTGGAAACATTGATAACAGGCAGCACGATGGTGCAACAGCGCATGTTGCGTTAGCAATAAAAGTATGGAAGCAACAATCTTGATCCTTACAGCAGTACCATCGACAAAAACAACACGGCTAGGATTGACCACAGGTATTCAGTTGTAGTATTCGGACCTTGAGTACAAGGCATTACAGGGACACGAAGCAAGAATCTATCAGCAGATAAGTAACCTCTTCTGCCCTTCGAGTTTTGGTTGAGATACGACTTCGTGAAAACGCTTGATCTATTTGCGTTGTGCTTGGTGTTGCACGTGCTAGACAAGGGTTTGTAATCCTGACGCGTCTCAGATAGTCAGAACAGGGCAAGTTCCATTCTGCTTCGCAACAGTCAACACGGGTCTTCTCAAACCCGGCTAAATCGTGATATGCGCAGCAACTGGGGGCTGATCCGAATTAGTGATGAAATTCTCAGACAAACCTGAGGAGTCTAATTCGGAAAAAGCCCCCAAACTCCCGCTTAGGGAAGGCTGCTTCATCAATAAGCTGATTTCCTCTGTCTGCTAGACCTTTCCTGCGCTGCAACCACGGCAGCAACTGTTGCGATCACCTGGGGCTCTTCGCCTGTTGTACTGCGGTTGATGATATAAATCCTGCATCACCTTGAGTATCCTAAACTATGTGTAGTATGGTATACCCCGTATTATGGATGATGCAGGATTTATATCATCAACCGTCTGGATACCTGAACGACGGAAAGACCATCTTGCAGTTCAGTTTCGGTATTAAGATGTGGGTGGTTGTGATAATATTTAGGGTACCCAAAAGGGGCCACAATTTCGACAACCACCCAAATAGAAGCCATTCTAAAACAAAAAACCTTTATAGCACACCTTCAAAGGATACCTCATCATAGAACCCTACTATGATTGCTCCTTCAAGAGGACCCAAAAAAGTACGACAGTAACCGCTTTAAAGGAAGCTGAAGGTCTCCCTATATACAGTACAGGATAGATGGCCTGTTTGCGAAGAGCGATTGCAAGGAGGAGGCTTTCTCTTTTGCACCGCGGCACGGAAAAGTAAAAGCAATATCTTAGTTATCCCTTGGGGGGGTAGGGGGGGAGGGGGCCTCAATACCTATGATAAGGACTTAATAAGGCCAATTTAAGGCAGTATAGTCCCCTACCCCCCTCCCTCTACCCCATAATGGCCATAATGGTCCCTTTGATAGTTGCGGCTTAGGGTTTAGGGTCGACTTCCATGAAAAGAGCCATTTGGCCGCATCGTGCAGAAAACCGATTTCTTGTCGAAAGCCTTAGCGGTACAACCACTACACCCCTGCTGCTTGCTTGTGGCTGCTGCCGTGGCCACAGGCTCTACAAGTCGCACTCATTCCAAGCCCCTGCTTCCAACTAGCCAGGAGAGCCCAACTAATTGACATAATGATGGGCCTCTTTCTTAATGGCTGTTGGGCTCTCTAGTAGTCGGGACCTGTCAGCTGTTCAGGCCATAAGCCTGGCAACGTCGCGGAGATACATGCAGCAGAACCAAGCTTCTTTTTCAAGCAGAATGAAAAAGTATTAGCATCGCGGATATGCTTACGGCCTTGCTTTTGCGCACTTCGTGAACATGTCGTGCTAGCAACCAGTATTGCACATGCCGCAGCTATTCCAATGGCAACTACACTTTGCATATTTACTTACATTGGCTGGGCACAGAAAGAAACACAGATATGCAAAATGTTACTAGCATACCAAATACAGTCATGGGAGAGAGAGAGAGAGAGAGAGAGAGAGAGAGAGAGGATTCTTGCTGATCTATCGCTTGTTTGTGCACATATGCACACATGGACATCTTGGTTTACTCAGAGCTTCCCTGGCCGCCTCCATCACGTCCAGCTGGCAGACGGGACAGCAGTGGGACTTCTGTAGCCAGGGGGTTACCTTGGCACCACTGTCGAACCCTGGTCAAGAAATAGGGCCCCAAAAAAGCACACAAGCAAAAAATAGAATGGGCATATCACATATACACCCCCCTTATAATGAAGCCCAATAAGGTAGAGATATCCTTATTTTACTGCTTATGCTTATGTGCTTTTTGTGTCACTTAGAAAGGGCTCTGTCAGGATCTCTTTGCCTCCCCGCTTGCTAATTAGGACGAACATACCATGCAGGGTGCATGAGGGGAGACCAAATAATCTATATCCTGAATAGGTTACCAATATTATTTTGGGGGGTTTCTGATTTTGTTACTAGTATACTGTATTAGTAGGCCCAGAAAAACAGCAAGCTGAGTCCAGGTGATCCTCGTTCTGCTGGCTAGCATGTGCACCGCATGACTACAATTTGTTTATATGGTGTACCAATCGTTGACAGGGGCGGTTGCAAATACACTACAACCCTCAAGACACTGGTAGGGGTAAAGGAGACTTCAATGTGCCAAGCCGTAGAAAGCTGGTGCATTGAAAGCTCGGATCATGGGGACACTGATAGTTAGAATGGGGTTTTAAGTATACATTACTATAGTACAGTTTTACCAGGTCGTGAACTCTGAGGGACAGCTTTGGTATTCAGCTTGCATACTAAAGAGCTTCAACCAACGGAAACAAGCATTGGTATGTTCGGCTATGTAGTGAACCAGTGAAGTCATGACGATATAGTATCGGCCCGTAGGGGCGTTCTAACTTAGACTAGTCAGAGGTTGCCAAGTTGCCGGAATTTTGAGCGACTGGTACATGCTATGCTCTAAACCCTACCAAGAACCCCACAGCCACTTGGTGTGCATAATATAGGGCCTTGAATACTTAATAAGGTGTTGGCAAACACTATACTATAACTATAATCTAAGAACAAAAAACCCCACGGAATAGTATTCAGGCCCCCGTATCAGTGCAGGAAAAGAGGGTGGCTTCAGCTGGGCTCCTGGCGCAGTGCACGTGGAAAAGATGCAGACCTCAAGGTAGAAGGGTTAATAGATTACGTTTGTTTAGGGTTGTTCGCCAGTTGCAGTGCAGCTTCTGATGACATTGGTTTAAGTGGCCGTTAGGATCTGTTGAGGCCTGGGGTGCCCTAAACACCCTTAAAGGAACCCAAATTCTAACCCTAGTATCATAGTACCCTTATAGGTCCCTTATAGTATCCCTCAAAGGTCCCGAAAAAAAAACCTTATAGGCCACTTTACAGGCGCGCATGGTCCTGTGCGGCTTTAGCTTGCTCAGGGCAGCTTTCGGTTAGCAGAGCCGGGGTTGAAACTCGCTGCCCCGAAGTCTTGGTGTTTCTGTAAGGCTTTGGGATTTTTTCCCTAGGGTTTAGGGTCCAGGGGTTTAGGGGTTTAGGGGTTTAGGGCTTTTTGTTGAATCCCACCTAGCTAGGACGAGACCCGCAAGACAGGGTGGTTCATGTCTGGTGGGAACCCATCGATTCATAAAGCAAAAGGGACAGGAGCATCACGCTTACCCGTCCACGATCAGAAGCACACCCTCATCCACCAGCCAAGCCAGCTCCCTTGAGCCCTGCTTTACCGTGTTGGCAGAGTTTTATAGGCTTCAGGGTTGAGCGCCACTATATCTCAAATAGGTAATATAGACAGTTGAAGGCCTGTTCCTGAATTCAGGATAATTCAAGGGCATGGGGCTCCCTGGGTAAGCGGCTTAGGGTTGAGAAGAAGGAAAGGCACGTACTATGTGAGACCTCAATCTTTTCAGTAGGGGCTTGGGATACGTTATTACGTGTAGTTATACGGACTATAGCGGGATAGTAGCCCTTGTTATCTTGTTGCGATGTGATATTCATACTTCCTGTTTATGTGGAAGTCTGGACCCCGAAATAAAGCACCCCTGGGAACACTGAAGGGGCCCGAACGGACTGCAGACAACGAATGCAAAGCAGAATCCTACGTAAACGTCAGAGGTCGATGCAGGGACCCCCTGCAACTCAGATTTTTCAGCTCTTCCGACCTCCTCTTACGGGATGTACTGAAAGTTGATAAGGCTCAGTGTTTGGGGCTTCGTGTCCTGGCGACCAGAACTTGCTCAGGAAGGGTGGCCAAAGAACATCTCGCAATAACCCCATGATAACTCTTGAAGGGCTGAAAGCTTAGGGATTTTGATCCTTGTCTGTGCTGTCTGGGGCTTTCTATAAGACTGATGGAGGAGCCTGATTTAAAAACCTTGGGCCTATAACGCCCGAAAAGTAGGTCTCATATAAGGAACCCTAATAAAGGGACAAGGTCTCTGAATCAGGTTCCTACATTAAAGGCCGGCAGGTCGAATACATGTACGCCGCGCAGAGCTTGCAGCTTCTGTGTCTTGTATAAACCCTAAACCCTTATAACCCTCAACTACAAAACGCTACAGTAAACCCTAAACCCTTAACCCACAACTACTACACGCTACAGTAAACCCTAAACCCTGAGGCCCTAAGCCACGGACAGGGCAAGCGAATGAGTTCATCGCCGTCCTCGTATTCGACGAGACCTAAGGCTCTGATGTAAGGACGCTTTGGGGGTTTTAGGGGTTCAGGATTTAAGGGTTAAGGGTTCAGGGGTTTAGGATTTAATGGTTTAGGGGTTTAGGATTTGAGGGTTAAGGGTTTAAGGGCTTAGGGGTTCAAGTCTCTGTGTGTTTGTTTTATGTGCTCTTTTCCAACTGGTGCACAGCGGGAATTCCTTACCAGGAGGAGCCTGTTGTTGGGGGCTCATTGATTGACGGCAGGTTTAAGGTTTACGGGTTTAGGGTTTAAGGTTCAGGGTTTTTAGGGTTTAGATTTAAGGAGGCTCTTGTGGACTTTCATGCGTCCGTATAGTATACGGCCTCTGTAGGGATTCAGGGCGGGGGTACCTAAAGGGAACTCCAGAAAGTTGGAATATGGATTAATGGTAGGATCCCCTATAATTTACCATAATAAAGGGGTTACGATAATGATATTCCAACTTTCTGGCTCCTACTGTAAAGGAACACTTCAAATTCCAAGCCCCTCTCGGGGCCGAGCAAATCTCGCACTCGACCAGGTCCTTGTGACCTGACCCGACTGTCGGCTCCATAACTACTAGGGCCAGGGTATACTATCATATTGTGTAAATATGTATATGTACACATACTTTATATATATACACACATTATACATAACTATGTATATATATATATATGTATGTATACATATATATCTATATATATATATATATATATATATACGTACGAACTATACGAGTACATAATGTGTCCGACCCCCGGGTAGGCATCAGTCAGGTTTCGGGTGTTCCTGGAGCTTGCCAATGCTTCGCTACAACTCGAGACAGCGAAACGGCCCAAAAAAAGAACATCTTCATGTTTTCGAGTACGAGGAAAGGGTAGTCTGAGGCGGCTTTAGGATTGAGAATGGTAGCAACTATCTATTTTGCGTCGATGGTGTTGCAATGGAAAAGTATAAAGAATCTGATGTGTTGTTCATGGTCGTGGTACTGACGACCTCTGCCTGCAACCACATACTGCGGATGGACACCCTCCGTTTGAATTGGCATGTTCCTTCATAGGCAATGTGGGCATGTGTATATCAGCCGGGTCGTGCCAAGGCCAGCACGTGGGCGGTCTAGAGTCTGGGGTGTTCGAAGTAAACAGCCCGAAATCCCAACACCATGTAAGCATCCCTAAACCCTAAACCCACCTATAGATCCTTTAAAGGAACCCCTTAAAGGTTCCCTTATAGATCCCTTTAAAGGAACCCTACTCACAGCGAATCCTTGCTGAAATTCTTCACGGTAGCGAAGCATTTGCACAAAACCCTAAACCCCTTTAAGCCCTAAAGGCTGGACTCGGCCTTTCGTAAGTACGGCACTAGCGCAGGACGTCTGGTCTTCAATAACCTAATTGAGTATACAACTTAGTTGAGAATGCGTCTTCCCGACATAGGCACGGATTATTCTGATTATGTGTATTAACATGTATGCATATATATATATATATATATATATATATACACGTATATGTACATACCTGTGAACATATGCACATCTGTATAGACTGTACACACATATGACGTGTATGTCTGTATACAACTATAAATATCTATATATATATATATATATATATATATATATATATATATATATATATTATATTATATTATATATATATGTGTGTGTGTTTATGTATATATGTATATGTACAAATGTAGAAATACATATATGTGCGTACGTACATGCATGCGGGCGCGTATGTATATACACACATACATTCATCGCATCAGTTGCGTCACTACATTACATCACATTGCGTTACATTACAGTGCATTGCACTGCACTGTATACATACAAACATACATACAGACAGACATACAGGCTCAATAGTTACATGGAAATATAGCTATGTACATATGCATATGTACATGTCCAAGCCAGTTGTCAAGCAGGCGTCGATGATGTGCTTCTGGGGTGGCAGGTCGCGCGTTCAAGACCCAGGCTCATTCCAGGAAGACGCGAAGTTCACGCTGTCTTCTATTAGGGGATCCTACCTATAGCCACTATAGTTCCCATTATACTTCGTTTGTGTAACCACAACACCCAGAAGGAACTAACATGGAGACTAGAAGTAAGGAATGATGGTTGTAAGTTTCCAGGCTTCTATATTACCTCAGGGGGTCCCTACTGGCCCTGCTCTTCAGAGCACTACTGACACCACATCAATATTTTTCGCTGCTGACCACTACTAGCTCAGCCGTGAACGCTAATCCAAAAACCGCTTAAACCCTACAAGCCTAAACCCCAACAAGCCCAAACCCCATGCCAGGAAAGCCCTAGGATACAGAACATGGAACCACAGAAACTGACATTCGACAAACCACACTTACAGACTCCAGAGCAGTCAACTCTGTCCGCTCAAGGCCCGGACGGGTGCTATCGAAAGTGTCACGGGGGAGCCTTAGCAGGGGGTGCAAGTCTGAATGGTGTGGGTGTCCTTCTTTATCTTGTTTCGTTTTGAGCGGCTGAAGGCGTAGAGCTTAGGGCTTACGGCGGCGTACGGGCGTTCAATAGTTAGCCCCCTCCGGGGCAGGTTTAGCTTTAGGCTTTGAGGTTTAGATGCGAGATATGAGAGCATCCACTGGCATCACCAGCCTTTAGCTTCTCGTCATCAATATCGCAGCCGCCCTGACCGTCAGCGCAATTCTCGTGTAAACTGTATCACTACAGCTAACGTCGCCTGTAGAAGCAGAGCCTGCAACAAAGCAACACATTGCTCCTGCAACGGCCTTGCGGCGACCTTTTCCAATCGAGTCCCGGTGGCAACTTCTAAGCTGGGCCAGACTTCCACGAAGGATTTAAGTATCGGCTCAAAAAGTGGCGAATGCTCGTCCGTTTCAAACGGATCCCAACCAAGCTATCTTGTGGTATACCTACAAACATTCAGGGAACATAAGCAATACTATAAGTAATAACGCAGGCTCTACCCCCCTAGACCCTAGACCCTAACCCCATAAGAGGAAACCCTAAGCCTTTTACCCTTACACCCTGCCCCAAGCCCTAAACCCTTAAACACTAAGTCATAAGCCCTTAAACATTACATCCTAAACCTAAGCCAGAAACCCGTAACAACTAACTCCTGTCATTTGGGAAAAGGAGGGACCCTTAATGGGGACCCCTACTGTACCCTATAATGGAATAGCTATATTAAGGGTATATACCTACGGGTCCTTATTCAGGGTCCCTCCTGTTACCCTTGGATCCTGCATGCACGGACTTTTTCGAACTCCGAGGCCCTCTTCAAAGGAGGTGAGGACGGCGGAGCGCTAGACGAGCTTAGGCCGCCTGACAGCATTCCGTAGACAGGTTTGGGTTTAGGGTTTAGGGGTTTTGGGTTTAGGGCTTTAGGGCTTTAGGGTTTAGGGTTTAGGAGTTTAGGGTTCAGGGGTCCTTTAAGGGAGCTATAGGGTTCCTTGACAGGGTTCTTTAAAGGGGTCTATAAGGGATCTATAGTGGGGGTTTAGGGTTTAGGGGTTTTGGGTTTGGGGTTCAGAGGCTTAAGGCTTTGGGGGTTTATAGGGGGTTCGGGTTTCGGCGCTCACATGCGGACAAATCCAGGCGAGGCATATGGTTCGAGGTCTGTTGAGTGAAACTTTGGGTTCAGGGGCTAGAGTTTCAGGGCTTGCATTGCTTAGGGTTCAGGGACGTTTAGGATATGGGAGATTCCCAAAATAGGGGACCCTAGTATAGTGCCCTAAATCGTAGGACCCTTAATATAATATAAGAACCCCAAAGTAGGGTACCCCTAGTTTTCGGAAACTCCCATATAGGAGGACTTCATAGTTGAGGGTCAAGATGGGTAGTTGTCAAAATTAAGGTCCCTTTTCGGGTACCCTAAATAATAAGTGCCGTAGTATAATAGGTTCCCAAAGCGGGACCATAACTTCGACAACCACCCATATGGTCAAGGTTCTTAGCCTCCCATCTAGAAAGGGCAAGCCCTGAAAGGTTGAGTTGAAGCAGAGCACGGCCAGCTGCGGCCCGCGACACCCATAGTCCCCATTGTAGTTCCTTTCCGCTTCTTTGGGTTCAACCAATGTTACGATCAGATTGTGGAAGGTATCTGAGCCAATTTCATGTTTAGATTGTAGAAGATATTCCGGAAAAGGAACTACAATGGAGACTATAGGCAGCTCATGATGTATGAGCCAGTGAAACGAACCTTGGAAGCAAGAGCTTCCATTTTGATTCAATGATACCACAGTGGCGCATTGGGCTACAACGCCCGGTTCTCTAGGATCTTAGGTTGGGGGACAAGGGCCCCGACCCCATTCATTTAGGTCAGTGCGGTACAGGTCATTTTAAAGCAGGGCTCTTAAGGTAATGGAATTTAATATAAGTTATCATGATAGGGATCTAGAGCACATAACATGGCATCTTTGTTTATATGGCAACTTGATCTAAACCATTAACAAAGACCCAGTTAGGGTGCCTGCAAGCGCGGTATGGCTGTAAAGCAAGCAACAACCTGGACCCTCAGAGTATGTAGAATTACAGCCTTTTATAGGGTTTGGGCAATTGTTTTACCTACTTTGGGGGGTCTATGGCCTTCCAGTTCGGCTTCCAACCCTCACCGCAAACATCTTCAGCCTCATAGGGGCCTTTGTAGGGACCCTTATGATAGGTACCCTTGAAGGAACCCAATAATAATTATTATATTCTAGGTACCCTTAAAGGAACCCTAACCCCAAACCCCCCTGAGCCCTGAACCCTTACGGGGACCCATAAAACCCGATTCCGGGACTTCAGATCGGCTCACTGCATCAGATTGAAGAGCTGCCTGCTGCTTTAGGGTTTTAGGGTTTAAAATTAGGGTTTTACGGTTTAGGGTTTAGTTAGGGTTTAGGATCTTAGGGTTTAGGGTTTTAGGGTTTTAGGGTTTCGGGTTTAGGGTTTACGGTCAGAAAACCGCAGATCTCTGCGATGGCGTTTACCTAGAGGCTCCATAGTAGTTCCTTTTTGGGGCTCATATTTAGAATCCTACAAAGGTAATCCCAAAAAGGGAACTACTATGGAGCCCAATTGCGGTTTAGGGTTGAGGGTAAGGGTTTTACGGTTTTACACTCTCTCACAACTCGGACATGCCAGGTGAGGTTCTGGGGTTTTAGGGTTCAGGGTTCCGAATTTACAGCCCTAAGCATCCAAAGGACCCTGGAGACTCTATGTTATTGTATGAGTACTGGGCACTTGGGCTAGCGGCCTTAACCAGACTTAACCACATTCAACTAGGATTGGATGACAACCCTGAGGAATAATGTTGGTAGTCATTCCGGCCCCTCTACTACACAACTGTGCTAACATGGTGGTGTCTCTGTTTCAGGATCACCGGCTTGGGATATAGCATCTGAAGTGCAAGATGAGCTAAGGCCAAACTGAAATTTCATTTACATGCCAAATGTACTGCCCCCTGTTGCTGCCCTCTTCTGTCTTCTTACGGCTTGTACAATTGCAGCCTCCTTGGGAAACACAGGCCTTTCGCTACTTGCCTGAACCCTAAAGCTACGGGCTAAGCCAAATCCGGTCTCTGAACCGTGGATAAACCAAGACCCAGCTGCACACCCCTGCACACCTTGAATCCTAAATGATGACCTATGCACTATTTTGGGGTTCCTTTTTATAGTTATACAGTATCATATATATATGGCCCTTTTCAACATGCAGTCGTCCCCATGGCGCCCATCAGCAGTGCGGACTATCGAAGACCCAACCCCGGACTCCTCAAGGATCGGCCTTGGCCCAAATTAGGGTCCAAGGTACTGTTATGGGGAATACCCAGAGCCTCCAAAACCCCTTAATTAAGGAATATACCTTAAATCATATTATGGATCCTACTATACTTTAAGGTATATTCCTTAATTAAAGGGTTTTGGAGGCTCTGGGTACCTTCCCAAAATCATGACAGTAGTTCCAAATTCGAAGCCGCCACATTCTACTGTAGGTACTCAGGACCTTTTGGGAAAGCACTGCAGAGGATCCGCAACCATTTCCTAAAAGCCTTGCTGCCCACACCCCGCGACTGTCAGCCCTAAGCTCCCCAAACCCTTGTTTTGAGTCACGGGCTGGGGCCGGTACGTCTGAATAAGCCCTAGAAACCCTTTTGCAACTGGCCTGCTGCGACTCCCCCAGGACGAATACTTGACCACAATCCCTAGAAATCCTAAACCCCTTAAGCCCTAACCCCTAAACTTTAGCCCCTAAACCTTGAATCCCTAAACCAACCGCCCTAAACTCTAAACTCTAAACCCTAAACTTCTCTAAACCGGCCCCAAGCCCCCAAACTCCGCCTTGCCAGTTTGGGAACCTCGCGCAGGCTGTGCATGACCACGCAGGAGCCGACAGCCCGGTTGTCTGAGTCGGGAGATATTCGGGAGCTTCCGAAAATTAGGGGGTACCTGAAAAAGGCATCTATAAGGGTTCCTTAAGGGATCAACAAGGAGTCTGTAAAGGGTTTAGGGTTCAGTGTTTAGGGTCTATAGAGTTTAGGGTTTAGGGTTTCTAGGGTACGAAGGGTTCCTTTAAAGGGCTCTTTAAGGGTTTAGAGTTTCCGAAAATTGGGGGCACCTTAGGGTCAACAGGGTCCCTTTAAAGGGTAACTATAATAAGGGTACTGGACTATAAGAGGTTCCCTTGAAGGGCTCTACGAGGGTTTAGAGGGGATACCTTATTTTGGGGTCCCTATAATCACGATCCTACCATGTAGGGTACTATATTCGGGTCCCCTATTTTCGCAAACTCCCATTCAGGGTTTAGGGTTTAATCTAAGAATGAATGAAATATAGATAGTTTCAACTTCTGGATCTAGGTTTTGTTTTGGCCGGGTGGCCGGGTGGGGCCAGAGAGTTTGAGGGTTTATGGGCTGGGGTTAGGGGACGTCGCAGGGCAGGGTAATAAATGCTATGAGACTTCGTGTATACCCACACCCCCGGGGAGGATCCAAAAAGTAGATCCCTTAATGGGGGCTCCTATAAAGTACCATTATAGTAGTATAGGTCCGCAAATTAAGGGATCTACTGTCTAGATCCTCTAAAGGTGGTCTGGGTAAGAAGGTATCGACCTGGGGTTGTCAGATCTACAGTTTTCAAGTTCACGGCATAACAGGGCCCGAAATACCCTTAACTGTATAAACTTTAAACCCACAGCCTATAGGGGCTGAGTACCCTAGCCCGAAAAGGGTAGGGTTATATCACCCCCCAAAAGAAAAGCTTACTGACCTACTAAGACTATAACTGGTAGTGTTCTGAATCCCCGCTTGCTGGGCCACGCACCTGCCTTGCAACGGCTTTGGGGGCAGGATAAAGACCAGGACGACTCGAATGTCGTACTAAATATATACTAAGGCAACGATGAATTACTGTTCGTACTGTTCTTATAATATGCTATTGGCGATATTGCTATGGCTGCTACTTTTTCTATTTGTTGTTGCTGTCATGACTTCATCATCAGTTAGCAGAATGGTGTTGAGGAGGCTTGCTTCTCTGCATCGTTACAGGGCTCCAGAAGTTGCACGGCAGTCAAGAAGCTGATAGCAGACGGTTCGTCGGAGAATGGTTCAACCAAAAAATTCGAGCTGGAATGTCAGCCAGGCGAAGATTACACGGTTATCTCCATCGGCCGGGACGGCAATGGGATCGGAGCTGTGCGGGAATCTTGACATGCTCCGATGCCGACCTGATATCATATCTCCCCGGCAAGTCGCATTGTGAACAACATCTCCCTGACAAGCTGGGTAAAGCAAACCATAGGAAGGCCATTTACAATGCCCGCAAAGTCTTGGCTCTTTTCCCAAACTCAACAAACCGCAACGGCCAGATTTCGCCCATGAACCTCAACTTCCAAGCGCGCCCAAACTAACCCTAGAACCCGATATCCCAAAACCCGAAACCTGGAGCCTAACAGAGTCTGATGAATGGTGCTGCCAAGCACGGCAAGTCACGGTTTGGCATGGCGTGAAAGGACGCGTAGGAGCAAAACGACTGAAGGTGCACCTGCAGGATTCCCGGGGGCACGGTCACCTCTACTAAATTCCTCTTGTGCCCGTAAGTAGGGGTAGATAGTCCCGGTTTTTAAAAAAACCTATGGTCACCTCTACTAAAATCCTCTTGTGCCCCTAAATAGGGGTAGATAGTCCCGAATCATCGGTATTTAGAGTCTGCTGGAGGGTCCAGGTATACTAGGTTCCCCGGGTGTCCCTTTGAATATGAATGTAGGCTCTTCCTGTTGCTGAAAAAGGAACCCCAAAACAGAAACTGGAAAACAGCACTACTGGGAACCTTGTATGAGCTAAGTGCACCTGAAGGCTGCTATAGGAGTCGAGGAACAGCGACCCACTATACGTAAATGGGCAGGTAAGGGCAGTTCTAGAAGAAGGTCCCTTCCTGCAGGAGTGTAGGATCCCGGGAGGGCCGGTGTCAGTTGGGAGTCTGTGGTGGCATGTGATGAAACAGCCACAGGTCTAGGGTGTTTCCCTTGTGGGTTGTCCTGGCGATGAGGATCCTGTTTTCACGGTCCATGAAGCTGCCCGCAGGACTCTTGCGAGGGAAGGAAGGAAGTGCCTCTCAGGGTGACCTGTATAGTAGTGGTAGCTCCTCTTTTTCAGAAAAGTAGCTCTTCAAGTCTCACTACCAATTGATCTTGCAGCTTGCAGCCGCTCCTCTCTGCCCACCCCAAACAGAGCAAACACTCAGCTCTATGCTAAGTTCCGGGCACCATGGCCTACTCCTTGCTTTGGGGCTGTGCGACTTCGGGCTTCCAAGATTTAGGCGGGCACCCCATAAGCACCTAAACAACAAACATGAGGTTGGTATATCCGCTAATCTTCTTGTTCAACAAAGCAGTGGCTTCGAGAATGCTTGCGCGAACCTCTCAAGCCTCACCCCTCAATTGAGTTGCAAGGATTCCTCCAACCCTGGATTGCCAAAAGGATAGCACTTTACTGGTTTTAGCGAGTTTCTAGCGGGTATCTTATGCCATGTTCGAGATTCTGTGACCCCTTACTTCCGAACCCCAACAGAAAGCTCTTGGCCGGGGTGCGTATTTCACACTTGCCGTGCGGGAGCCGTGGAAGCACTGGTGCATCGACCCGCGCGTCCTCATGCTCCGGATTCGGCTAGCTGCTGTTGATTCTGTTTTCGGGGCTGAATGCCCTAGCCCCAGAAAGGTTAACCTTGTTCAATTATGGAATTATGGTAGGCTTTTATAATAACCACAAAAGGCTAAAGGTGGCCTACTCAGCTACGAAGTTACCGTCGTTCTACAAAAAGCACCCTCGACAACAACCCTACAGCCAAGCATTACAGTGTGTGAAGCATCAAGCAACTCACAGATGTCAACAAATCCCATCGATCATGACAAAGGTGGGTGATAACATGAAATAGTTTGCGCGGATGCGCTGCTAGCCTTTGCAAAGTCCTCTTGTGGATTATTGAAAACAAATTTGCTGGACTCAGCCCTTCGGGAAAACATATTTTGCTGGGTCTAGTTTCATTGCAGTGTCACTCTGAAGCTTGGTGCGGGTCGAGCCGGGAGAAGTTGGCAGCGTCTTCACGCGAGAAAAACTCTGTTCTGTCTGGCATAGATGCTGTTCCTAACAAACCCAGAAGGACATGGTTCTGTAATGATGACCCAATGAGGGACCATCAAAAGATGATCCATATCTCGAATCATACTGACCCCCCGACTGAAGAAGGGCGAAGGAGCTAGCCCAGGGCATGCCCTTTGGGTAGATCGTCTTGAAAACAATACCCCCCTACACTTTTACTCCTATTTTCCACAAGCCTAATCAAATAGGGTATTTCTAAAGACCCTTTCCAATGGGAGTGCCCAGGTGATAGAATTTATGGGGTTTTGGGTGGATTGCGGGGCAATGCTTCGTGTTCAGGGCTTGGGGGCAGTAGATGATGCAGTTTATTTAAATTCTGGAATAGATTGTATCAATTACTGAACAACATCAAGGGGTTGTAGTGTTTGACGGTTTTCTATGTGCTCAAGAGTTCGTGTTGATGTTTTCTTTTGTTCAAACCTTTCTTCTAGGTCATGTCGATGTACTTTTTCTTTTCTCGTGGTGTGTGTTCTTGTATTTCTTGATGTCATAGCCACACTGGGGACAAGTAATAACAATATCTCTTTCTTGTTCACTGCATCTCGCTTTTTGATCCTTGCATTTGTTGGGGTTGATTGCTTTGTCGGTTCGGCGTCGTTGGTTCATTATGTCTCTCTTCTCTGCATTTTAGGTTTGCCATCTTTCCCTGTCCTGTTCCTTGTTTGCTTCGCGGTGAAGATTCCTTCTCTCGTTTCTCTCGGAGTGCATTCGCATTTTTCGGGGACATGGGGAGAGCGTGTTCCCATTTGTCGGGGAGCGTGTTCCCATGGTTCGCGGAGCGTGTTCCCACATTTAGTGGACAAGGCTACTCCCAGAAGACTGCGATTGACACGGTAAAATCCTGCGAACTCAAGCCCTGAATCACCCAAAACCCCATAAATTCTATCCACCTGGGCACGCACATTGGAAAGATGGTCTTCTACAAAGCCCTACTTGATTAGGCTTGTGGATTTATCCGTGTAAAAAGTGTAGTGGGGGGTATACCGGCCCGCGAAAGGCAGTGCATTGGATGTTGTTCATGCGAATCCCCAACTAGACGCCGGCATTCAGAAAGGCAGTGCAAGGCAGTGCAAATCATAGTTCTAGTTGGGGACGGTGGGTCCGAACATAAAGTTTTCAAGCCGATTTGAAGGCCAGAACCTGCCAATCCCCATGAGACGCCGTGCATGCACTGGTCCCCGAAGCATGGTCTGCGTGTGTGTCAACAATGGTAATCCCCATGTAGACGCTGTCCGGAAACTTCTGACGACATACACTTCCAAGCCAACGGAATATCCATTCCCGCATGGTATGCTGTGCATTCGCCCGTGTCAATGACAGAAACATTTTCAAGAATGGCTATTGTGGTTGCCTCCGATACAACTTCCTACTGTTGCCCGCGAAACTTGGGCCAATGTCTTCGGGTTACACCGTTCTAAGCAGACGCCGCGCATTCGGTAAGTCCGAGAAGTCAGTGCAAATCACTACAATCACCATGTAGACGCTCGATTTCAGAGTCACCCGCTCAACACAAACAGCAGTGGAACCACAGTACTTCAAAACCAGCCATTTCCCCACTACACGATTGGTTTCCGAAGCACCCGCTCAAGACACACATCATTGGCATCGCAGCGCCCGACAACCAGCCATTCCTCATACCAAAAACCATGCAATACTAATACGAACAGTAATACTCTTAGACGCTGTCCGGAAGCTTGTGAAGACATACAGTTTGGTGGCCTCCGATACAACTGGGGCTCGAAAATGGGTATCCTAACTGGACCTAGAACGATACCTTGAACGATACCAGAACGATACCCTGAACGATACCCTGGGAAGCCGAGACCAGCCAACCCTCCGTACTAGTACTAGTACTAGTACTAGTACTAGTACTTCTGCTACTGCAACTTCTGCTACTACCACTACTACTACTACTACTACAACTACAACTACAACAACCATCGAAGCCGAATCATCTAGGTTTAGGGCATGGGAATCCATCAAGGATGAAGTTCAAAGACAAAGCTTTAGGCAACAAGTGGTGCTTAGGGTTGGTTTGGGGTTGAGGGCTGGGTTTGGGGTTTGGGGTTGAGGGTTCCGTTGAGGAACAAAGCCAAAATGGTTTCCAGGCAGCAGAGCTTGGCGGAGGAAGCAATACGACCCTTCCCGGAACCTTCTCCCCAGTGTCTGCCATGATCTACACAAAACCGATGCGACTAAGGACGGTGATGGTAGCATGTTAATTTCCACAAGGTGTGTGCAGCACATCATTCGCAGCCGTTGCCAGGTTTTGAACCGACCACGAATCCCCAACTAGACGCTGACCGCATCGCCTTAGCCAAAATTATTCCCCAAGTAGACGCTGTGACAATAAGCAACGCATCGCCTTTCACACCCCAGAGTATTGTTTTCAAGAAACCAAAGGGCATGCCCTGTGCTAGCTAAAGAGCACCAGACTGTAGCTCATGTGGTCTTTAAGCCCTGAATAGACCCCTGCACCCGAAGCCCATAACTCCTATATCTGTTGGAGCCGACAGTCTCGGGAAGGCGGCCCCGTATCCTCCCTCATTGGCCTGTTACAGTTGGGAATAATAAGACTGTAGCGGACCGATAGCCATACACAGACCCACGAATTCGGTGAAGTTGTATATTCATTCATGCGTACATACATACATATATGTATACATATACTTATGTATATACTTACACCTAGACTACTCCCTGCTCTCCCTGCGCTCATCCTTAAAGACACGGCTTGGAAGACATGCCGAGCCGAGGAGCACATGCCTCTGGTAGAGATTCCAACTGTCCTTCAGGAGGGTCTCGATGACCTGACATCTGCACTAGACCGTTTTGTTGCCCGGTTTTTTTAGGGTTTCTAGACTCAAGTCTAGCCTGCCCTAGACCCTAAACCAACAACCGTAATGCAAGGGCCATAAGAATTAGAATAGAGTTTGACATATATTAGACTATACTTATAGGAAGGAACCCTAAGAATCAAATTGCTAAATATTCAGGCCCCTGTATTGGAACCCCAAACTAGATGAAGCTGCTGCAGTTTTACTTGCTGAAGGGAGCTTCCAGTCTCTAGAGCACTTCGCTGACCTCAGATCAGCGAAGCAGCAGGCGAAGTCTGTCAATGGCTTTTTCGTTTAAAGTGCCCTAAACCCTAAACCCTAAACCCTAGCTTCTTTCTCTGCTCCGCAAGCAAAGCAGGAAGTTGCCTGCCTCGGAAGGGGGGTCTAAGGGTTCGGGGTTTAGGGCTAAATTTTCCCTCCTACCTAGCAAGGACATACCCGCCTGGGGGGTTTAGGGCTTATAGGATTTAGGGCTTTAAGCTTCTATGCACCAGAGTTCAGGGCTTTTGAGGCGACAGCACTTGAAGGATCATGGGACTTAGTGACTAGGGTTATAACTAGGGTAACTATACTTATGACCCCAATTGGGTACTTACAACCTTACTTACTAAGTCCCATGATCCTCCAAGCAATCGGTCCAGAGCACCTGCGCGTTATCTGCAACCGCCGAGATGCATCTATGGCTTCGTCACCGCATTGCTTGAGATCTGCAGGCGTTGCATAGTACGCCTTCGGAACAGTCCTAGGCTGCAAGACTTTGGCTGGGTTTAGGGTTTTTGGGTCTAGCTACCATAACCTACCGTTTTTTGGGGTCGCATGTACATAACTCAACGAAAAAATGATCTTGGTAGGTTCAAGTGTGTGAAAGTAGGGTCTACGGTAGTTACGGGTTTGGATTCTCGCAGCTCCGACACTCCGAGTGGGCTGTGCGATGCGAAACCCTACAGCCACTCTGGGGCCCTTGATAATGAGAATATGAGCTTCGGTTTTGGCATTTGCTCGCTCTCGAACCCTCGAAATGAATCATCTGGGGCTGCTGCACGTAAATAAAAATGTCATTAGTGACGGCGAGATATGGAAGAGATTACCTTGGGCGACATTCACCTCCCTGCTCTCAAGCCTTCATCCAACTCGCGATATAGTGTATTGCAGTATAGATTCTAGTACATTGCATTACAGCATGGTATATCATAGTATATCATCGCATCGCACACTTTAGTTTCTCATACTGCCCAGGGTCAGCAGAACAGTGGATGGGTGGCATCCGTGGGCTCGCGCCCGGTTCCTGAAACATCCGGGATGGTGTTGGAGGACGCAGGGTCTTGGGTTTTTTGTCCCTAATGGTTTCTTCCCTTATGGTTTATGGTTTAGAGTCTTGGGGTTTAGGATTTAGGGTTGAGGGCCTGGTGGGGAATCTTATACTAGGATAAGGGTTTGGGAGGTATCTTACGCTATCATAGGTTCTCTTTCAATACCTTAGCGTTTTGGGGTACCTTATACGACACTCCTATAAGGACTATAAAGGCACGTTTGAAGTCTGGAATACTGTTTCGGGGTGCCTTCTACAAAAACCATATACGGACAAGAGGGGAACATTGTGAGTGCTGGAACAAGGAATTTCGGCATCTCCTGCTTAGTCATCCGAACTATACGGGAACATTATGTTTTGTAAAAGTGGGTTGTGGGTATCTTTTGGTCTGGTCCTATAGGGACTATACAGGAACCTTCTGAATGACGAAGACGAAGTATTCGAGATGCAGCCCTTTAGGCATGTAGGTCACATTACGTTGACGGCGGGCAAGAACCTCCACACCCTACGGCAGACAGCTCGGGAAACTCCTACAAAAGAAAATGCTCTGCGACCCAGCTGCTTGAAAGTGACTGTGGTGGCACTTCTCCACGTGACCTTAGATCAATCCAAGGGTACAAGGAGGGACCCTTAACAAGGACCCCTAGGTATATACCCTGAATATAGCTACTTTATACCCATTATATAGCCCATTATAGGGTAGGGGTCCCCATTAAGGGTCCGTCCTTTTCCCCTTTGAATCAATCGTGGCTTTTGGACCTTCGGTCTGAGTTGGGTTGAAGACTTCGGATTTGAGACTTCGGAAGGTCCTACAAAGCCAAACGTGCTGACGGCGCTGGCATGTCCGGAAGATCAGGGAACAAGAATACTCCGAGTAGGCTGTTACACAAGAACGCCCCGCCGGCATAGCTTGGAGCAGCACTGCCTAAACTGCCTAAACCTTTCTGAATGAACCCTAAACCCCAAACCACATGTCAGCCGTCGACCGCTGTTCCGATTCTGCTCCGGGCGGCATGCGAGCCGCACCCCTGCGGACAAGCACCTCGGGGGGTGCAAGTCATACATAAATGCCTTCGGGGTTATAGTTAGTTAAGGTTCTTAAAGGTTGCTATTTGGGTTCTACAGGGGGTAACGGCAATTATCAGAAGGAGCCCACAAGGCCTATATATTATTCCACAAAGCAAGCGGAGAAGCGAAGGGTTTGGGCATTTGGAGCTTTACGGTTCGTACGGCTGATTCAAGCATAAACCACGCTGGCCTGAAATTGTAATGTGACACCTCAGTATTATGTTTTAATGTATACCTAGACCCCCCGAAAGTAGCTAAATAGGTCCAAACCCTATAAAAGGCTGTAATTCTACATACTTTGAGGGTCCAGGTATCCCTTACTTAGGGGGTATTGGGCTCTCACCCCTACATTAGCCACCCTTAGACTGGAGACTCGGACACTTGGGACCCTGCCTGTGTTAGGGTTTAGGGTTTCGATTCTAGGGTTTTGGGTTCAGGGTTTAGGGTTTAGGAGTTTAGGGTTTAGGGTTTAGGGTTTAGGGGTTTAGGGGTTTAGGGTTTAGGGTTTAGGGTGCATTGACGCGGCTTCTTGGTCAGGACACTCGAAAAGCCAACTGCTCTAATGTAGGGGCCTTAGAAATTAGAATAGGGTTTGGGGGGGGGGGGGGCATATTATACTATAACTATAATAAGGAACCCCCAAAAACCTTGTCAAACGATTGAGGCCCCTACACTTGGGGCTTCATGGGTAGTTATAAGTGGGGTTATAAGTAGGGTAACTATAGTCGTTGTAACTCCTATTAGGGGACCTCTAACCCCACTTATCACTACCCATGAACCTCCAAGCAGGCCCCAAACCCCAATACCCTGATAGAATTTCTATAGATCCCTTGAAAGCGGCGCTTAAAGGAACACTTACATTACTTAGGAGCGACCCGAGGATGAAACTCCATAGTCTTGGAGCCTCAATTCTCCGAGAGTGCCCCAACATGGGAGTTTCCGAAAATGGGAGAGCCTAATATAGTGCCCTAAATAGAAGGATCCTTATTATAAGGACCCCGAAACAAGGTACCACCACCGGAATTTTCGCAAACTCCAAAAATCTTAAAACCCCTGGAAAGTCGCGCCAAACACTGTAAGCTCTGAACCCCGGGTTTAGGATTTTTGTTGACGCTTACACTCGGCAATGCTTAGGGTTTAGGAAGTACTAGTACATGCAAACCTTTGCAAGCCTACACTAAACACACTAGCCGCAAACAACACACAGCAATCGACGAGGTGCATCGCTGGTCGGAGCAGCCGGGGTTTCCGGCGAGCTGGCAGAAGCAAAGCTCCTAAGCTGTCAGTAATCGATTTAGGACGAGGGGATGTTGAATTTGGGATGATAAGGTTTAAGGAGTTGAGGGTTTAGGGTTTCGATTTTGGGCTCGAGGATTTTGGGTTTGGGGTCTAGGGTGAGCTTTTTAGGAGTTTCTGTGCTGCCATTCGTGAGTTGTGCAGTTCTCTAGTATGGGGACACTCTATCCGCATGGGGATACCAAGAGAGGACGCAAAATGAGGGAACCACCCACGTCTTACAGCGGATCTCGGCCAAAGTCGTGTAAGCATAGGTTACCATGTTACCATGTCTGAGCGGCAAGCAGACGAACCAATGCTCGCGCCATTGTGGAGGGTGAAAGGTGGTCCATCACACCGCAAGAATCGAGGTTTACAACAAGGCATGCAAAGGCATTGCATATACTCTGTTCTAAACAGAGTAGGAGTGAGTCGAGTCGGAACACTAGAAAGAGATAAGCATATTCATGGTACAAAACAGAAACCCCAGGTATTCTGTGCAACGACAGGGACACGTCCTCAAAGCCCGACAACCATACATGCACACTTGCATCGAGCAGCTGTATGTCGATTCCCGGTGTAGTGCTGGAAGCCGCAGGCCTCCCCAACAAAGAAATCGACTTGAGATTTGGCATGAGGTTTGGAAAGGGGTTTCGGAACTTCGGGTCATGCTAGGGAAGACCAGACCAAAACAATGCCGAGAAAGAGCGTATGTAGGCAGGAAACTACTATCGGCGCTTATGCTCCGGACTTCTATCAAGAACAAAATTGATGAATGCTTGATGTTCTACAGCTCGTCAAAGCAATCTTAGCCCCATGATGCTCCTCTTCCTCCTAATACTACTGCCACCACCACTACCACCACCATCACCACTACCACTCCTACTCCTACTACCACCACCACAACCACGACGACGACGACTACTACTACTCCTCTTGCTTCCGGTTCACGACCGCTACTACGACCACGACCACAGCCACAGGGGCCGCGTGCACGACCAAGAGTGGGACGATGCTCTTCGGGTGCGCCTTTGCCGATGCGTTTGACTGCCCGGACGCACCCAGCACCGCCTCGCTGCTCTCGTCAGTGCCTTTCGCAGGGTTTAGGGTTTAGGGTTCAGGGCTTAGGGCCTAGGGCCCAAAACGAAAAGCTTCCATCTTGCAAGCCTAGCTCTCCGAAACCCTACAGGCCCGAAAGTGGTTCAAAGAACCGCTCTTGTGGAACCCTACGCCGACCCCCTCAGCCCCCAAAACCCCAACTCCTTTCGGATAAAAGGCTTCCAGCAGTGCTGCCTGGTTAGATTTAGGAATCGGGTTCCAAAACCCGGAACCCTGGCCTCAAAGCCTTGCAAGCCGTGCCAAAAAGCAGGGCATAGGGTTTAGGGCTTGGGTCCCTAGATAAAAAGTGAAGTTACGACAGTTACGACCCAAACCTAAACCCTAAGCTAAACCCTCAACCGTGAAACCCGGTCACATGCTAAAACCATGCCTTCGCGAGACTGGAGCTCTGTCTCTGCAGCGGACTTCAGCCGCTTCAGCTCGTCAATGCCTAGAGGTGTTCAAGGATTCGATTGAAAGCTGTGGGATTTAGGGTCTTTTTGAGCTTAGGATTTAGGGTTTAGGGTTTGAGGGATTGTAAGGAAACCCGAACCCTTTTCCAAGCATGTAGACGTGCTTATTTCACTGCAACCTGACATGGACACATCTACAGCCATACTCTTATCCTCTAACTCATCTAAATACTTATAAGCCTCAAAACCCTAAACCCTAAATTCTAAACCCCAAAACCTTAATCCCTAAGCTCTGAACCCTTACCCCTAGTGAGCAGGTTGGGTGCTTCGAGAACTTCGGAACTCAGAAGCGCCGGGCGTGGGGGTGACTTGAGCCTTGAGCCCAGGGCGCGTCCTTCAGAAGCCCAAGCTCTGCAGGAAGGTTTAGGGTTTAGGGTTTAGGGTTAGGGTTTCAGCACTCACACTCGGACAAGCCGAGGCGAGGTTCCCGGAAATGCTCGTCGCACACCGCTTGGCTGGCTCTCAACAGGAAGGCCTGGCGCGGTGGAAGTTGGGTCTCCGCTCAGTGGCAATCCTTCCAATGGAGTCGTCTCCTGACCCATCTCTCCATGAACTAGAGCCTCAGTTGCCTTCCGCTTACGCTCGGACAACCCTCCCACGATCTCGCGCAAGTCCTTCACGTTGGTGGACAACGAGCTGGGTTCGATCTCCCTCCGGCCTGCGAGCGTTTCCTCAGCATTTCGTAGTGCCGCGCCTCCAAGCTTGAGACGGGCCTCCTGGAATGCATCAAATCCTTTGATGGCTCCAAGTGTCTCGACCATAATGACCTCTTCAAGTTCGACATTCACGTCATTGGGCCCGAAGCGAGGCTGGATTGCAGTCTGGATGACATTGTGGAGAGAGTCTCGCAGAATGCCATGCTGCCTTGGGATGACACCTCGGCGGGGTCTGTCGCTGTCTGCAGCTCGAACGTTCCACCGGCCTGCTCCTCAAGCGCCCTCTTAGACGATCCTCCCTTGCCTATGAGAAGGCCCACTGCCTCCTTCGGTATCTTCATCTTTACCGAGAACACCTGCTGTGAAGGTCTCGAAGTCTGATCCAGGCTGCGGGGGGCTCCATCTCGGAGATTCGCCCTTGGGAGGCAACTAACAGCTAAGGGTTTAGGGTTTAGGGTTTAGGGTTTAGTAATCAGAGTACCTAGAGGCTCCATAGTAGGTCCTTTTGGGGGTTCATATTTAGAACCGTATAAGGTAATCCCAAAAAGGAACTACTATGGAGCCTTAGGGTAACTCGGTGCCTAACCAAACTGTTGATGGACAAAATCCCGCACTACCCATTATAAGGAATATACAATAGTTCCCATAGTTTAGAGTCCTTAGGGTCATGCAGGATTTTGTCCATCAGCAGTAGTAACTGTAGTAACAATGGCAGCGCGTGATGGCGGGACATCTTTAGGGGTTTAGGGGTTTCAGGGCGAGGGTTTAGGGTTCAGGTGGGATAAAAGAAGGAGTTAAGAACCCCAAGCCCTGCAATCATGGTTAGTAATCATACTAATCAAAGTAATAGTAGCAATCATAACAAAGTAGTAATAGCACGAATAGTAGTAATTAGTAAAAAAATTGGGGTAAACCTCAAAGAGTTGGACACCGGATTAAGGACAAATGGTGCTGGGATTCCCTACACATTCCTCTTCAGGATTGAGGCTAATTACTGGGTTTCCAGCTTTTAGGCTTCTATTGTTACCCCTCAACCCTACCCTAAAGCCCAGAGAATAAACCCTCAACCCTACCCTAGAGCCTGAAGGGTTAAGGGTCCATCAAAGATTTGATTCAAAAGATCTGCCTCGACCCTCCATCTGCTTGGAGGCTCTTGGGGTAGTTATAAGGGTTCCTTTAAAGGCCCCTTTTAAAGGGATCTTTACGGATTCTATAAGGGTATAGGGTTTAGGGCCTATTTGGAGGTTCATGGGTAGTTATAGGTAGGGCTATAAGTCCCCTTATAGGAGGTGTACCTGTAGTTACGAAAATTATCATATAACCTATCTTATAACTCACCCTTGTTCGACCCCATTATTTGGGACAATATAGCTATATCAGAATTTCCGTTCAAAGTACCTTATTCTGTGGTCCTTATAGTAAGGTTCCTACGATCCCTAAACCCTGAACCCCTGGACCCTAAACCCCTATTGTTTAGGGTACCCCCCCCCCCCATTTTCGGAAACTCCCATATGTGAGGGTACCAGCACCCAGAGAGCCCAATACCCCTTCATTAAGGAATGTACCTGAAATCATAATATGAAGCCCTATATAATTTAAGCCATACTGTATTCCTTAATTAAGGGGTATTGGGCTTTTTTGGCACCAGGAGGATCCTGGTGCCCACAACCCTTTTTCTCTCACAGGCACTCGCTTTTTTCTAAACCCTTTTGCTGCAGAAAAACCCTAAAACCCTAAAGCCAAAAGCCCTAAACCCCGAACCCTGAGCCCTAAAGCAGAAACCCTCAAACTCCTGTTCCGAGGCTTCCGCAGCAGTTCCTTTACAAGGCCGGGCTCTGGAAGCGCTGTATGAGGATCTGCTTATAGACACCTTTAAGGATCCCTTTCAAGGAACCCTACTTTAATTATCAAGGCCCCTAATATTAGAACCCGACTCCCTTAGTTTCCCAATAAACCACAGAAATACAAGGTTAAACATTCCGAATCCTACTAAACTAGAACAGCCCCAAAAGTTTAAGGGTTGGGTATTGGGGATCTAGGGGACTACTTTGGCTTTCCTGCCGAACTATCTTCCTCCCGACATATCGCATACACAAAACATTGCAGCTTTCTACCCTCCAGCCAAGGGACCAAGGTCTTCCATGGAGATGTTGTACCTGTAGCAGCACGGACCATGACAGTGGAGTTTAGGTGCGGGTTTTAGCTGTCGGGGCCCTAAGCCATAAGCGACTTCAACAGAGGAAGCCTGACAGTGTCACTGCTCGAGAGGTCTGAACCGAGAGGTTGCACTTAGGTAAGAAAAAGGAGTATTTTCCGGAATACGCTTGATCCCACGACTGAAGCCCTCGCACGCCCCCACAGCTTAGAGCAAAACATCTCTGAGGTACATGAGTATCTGGCCGCATGCAGGCCCAGTGGTGCATGATTGTCACGCTCAGCCAACATACCGCGGACACCTCTGGAAGTCAAAGCCCGTGATAACAAGGGTAACCAGCACTCAAGTTCTTGAATGTGGATATCCGGTTGGACCCTGAATCATGAAGTCAAGCCAAGCCCCATAGACGAACAGAAAAGTGAAAGCTCGGCAGGACGACGCACTTGGGGACGCGGGACTTCGGGCAGAACGGTGGATACAAGGATGCGCGCGCGCGCGCGCGCGTGTGTGTGTGTGTGTGTGTAAACTGCACGTGTAGAGTCTAGAGGAATTTTCCTTCCATGTTCTAGAGATGAGACAACCTTTTCTGAGAGCACATTTCTGAAACCCTCGAAACCCAAGGTTTTTGGTGGTAAGGCTGTTTCGTAGGAGGCATGCAAGAAGAAGTAGGAGTAAAGTCCAGAGCTTGAGTACATGTGCTATGCGCAACCGGACCGAAGAATCAATGACTGTATACACAACGACTAGAACGAATCCACGGGAACGAGCATCAAAAGGGTGAGCATAAGACTCACAGTTGGCACCAACGCCGTATTATCTTGCCTTTGGTTAGTAGGGAATGGAGGAATGGGGTACAATTAGAACTACTATTACTACCATTCTTCCATTGCCTACTAACCAAAGGTAAGTTATTTGGGCATCAGAACCTGCGGCACTGTGTTCCTTCGCTTAATATAGGGGCCTTAATAATTTGAATAGGGTTTTGGGGCCCATTATACTATAGTTATCATAAGGAACCCCCAAAATAGTATTCGTAATTATTACCTTAAACCTGAAGAACCTACCTTTTTAGGGCTCCTTACTATAACTTCTTTATATAAGTCCTAAAAAGGTAGGTTATTCCGGGTTAAGGTAAGGCCCCTTTAGGAAGACTCCAGGGTCGGTCTTGCACATGCCCCCCCACGGAAAGCTCAGCTGAGCGACTCCTTTTTGTCCGCCTCGGTGATGAAATCCTGGTTCAGAGTGTTTTTTTGAGCTCCTTTTTATGTCTGCCCGGCTGGTCGTGCTGGTTCAGAGCGTTCAGAGTGTGTAGGGATGCTTAGGGTTTAGGGGTTTAGGGTCTAGGGTTCAGAGTGTTGGTTTCGGTTTTGGTGGTTCTATTAAGGGTTCAGTGCTCTGCCTAGTGCCCACCTATAGACCCCCCAACCTGGGGCGTTATTGAAAGGGCCAGAGTCCTGGTAGGGCACCGTCCGGTTGATGGGTGCTTTTTGGCTTTACTAACCCCCTCCCCCCAACCCCCTCCAACCCTACAACTGCCGCCAGGCAGAGCCTGAAATCCTACGGACATCTCTATGCCGATACATCTCCGTACCGTCACTCTTGCATTCCATGGCTTGCGAAGTTGCTCTCGAATATTAGTACCATCAACTTTCAACTAGGACCCAAGCCTGATACGTTGAGGCGGAATTAAAAAGGGCTGACCATGCGCGACCCGCGGAAACGTGACCTCTGCACAATTCGTGGACAGTATTTTATTTGCTGACCTGCAGCTGGGAACTGTGTGTCCGGTCTCATGTAGTTTACGGTGTAAAACGAAAATCCCAAGCCCCAAAACACCCAAAACCCACCAGCAATCTAAGATCGAAGCCCTGAACCCTCAAATCCAAACTCTAAACCCCAAACCGCAGATTTCCTAAACCCCATATCATATCCCACATCGTAAACCCCAAACCCCTAAACCCCAAAACCTGAACCCAAAAAAGCCAAAGTTCCTTAGAACAGAAAACCAAACGGGAAAAGGATGGACCCTTAATGGGGACCCCTACCCTATAATCGGCTATATAATGGGTATATGATGGCTATATTAAGGGTATATTACCTAGGGGTCCTTATTAAGGGTCCCTCCTTTTCCCCTTTGAGAAAAGGCCTGGAAGTCGAAGCTGAGATCGACGGCCCAGTTGTCCTCCTAGCCATCGGGGCTGCTTTTGGTGATTTACCCAGAGGCCCCAGAGTAGTTCTTGTTTGGGATTACCTTATTATAGGGATCTATATACGAACCCTAAAAAGGAACCACTGTTCCTGTTTGGGATTACCTTATAGGATTCTATATACGAACCCCAAAAAGGAAACTTCGGGGCTTAGGGTAAGGTTTCCTTTTGTTTTAATGGGGCTTGCGGGTGCATGGTTCGCGGTCTAGGGGTCTACAGCGATTCTAAAGTTCCCGGGGTTCAAGGCTTTGCATGGGGCTTTCTATCCGTGTTCCGGCTCAGGAATTCGTGGGTTGTTCGTTGGGGCCTGGGTGCAGGGTTACAAATGAAACCTACAAACCCTGGGCCCCTAAACCGTGGTTTGGGGCAACAGCTGTCCCTATAAACACTACAAACGTTCCAGGCCTCCTCGTAGCTGCCCTGAGTCGCGCGGTGCTGCAATGCATTCCTGCAGGTGAAGGCTCGCGACCACCACCAGCGTTCAGGGTTTAGGGTTTACGAGATAGGCATAAGCCCCAAACCCTAGACTCGAACGGTTTGCGATGTCTGCTCCGGGTGTTCAACGGCATCTTACAGGGTTTCATGCGTGTTCATCAGGTTGTAAAATAGGGGCTCTACAACAGCGGAACTACAAGCGCTTGCAACGCATCCGAGTCTCATTGCGCAGGTGCCCGCTGCCATGCATTCGTCATCCTGGTCGAGAACACCTCGCAAGGACAAGAAAGCACAAGTTCGAAAACTCTGAACCCAAGACAAAGGATTTATGTGATGGGCATCTGGTGACCTGAAGCCTTCAGCTTGATTGAGGACCGAGATGCGACAAGGAAAACACTGATAATCCAGAATGTTAGGGGCCTTACAGATCTATCGGAGTGTTCTGCTACACATTCGGGAAGTACTCAGATTCTCACCGGCCCACAGCAACTGCTTGTGCCCCAAATTCGGCATCCGCTATCCCTATCCTTAGACCCAGCCTCTACAGCTCAATATAGGGGCCTCAATAATGATAACATTAATAGGGTTTTGGGGCCCATTATACTATAACTATAACAAGAAACCACCAAAACAACAGTATAGAAAATTATTAACTAATTCAGCCCCGTATATTACAGTCTTAACATAGTCGCGCCCCAAGGCCTGGCCAAAAAGGGCATCAGAGCAGCAACAAGAGGAGTCATGACTTAGGATACACCCTCCCTGATATCCAAAACCCTACCATTTTGAGGGTTCATACTGCTGATGGACAAAATCCTGCATTACCCTTTATAAGGAATATAGTTCCCATAGTTTAGAGTCCTTAGGGTCATGCAGGATTTGGTCCATCAACAGTACCATGCCCTCTAATCATTGTCTAAGGGGCCAGAACCTACCTTGTTGCAAGGTTTGGGTATACAGGTCGCAGTCGTAGTACAGGGGGAGCTGTAGCACAAGCAGCGCCGGAAAAAGAGTAGGCAGCAGCAACAAACAAATATACGACTATGCATGCGCATACCCTAAGGCTCCATTGCAGTTCCTTTTTGGGATTACCTTATAGGATTCTAAATATGAACCCCCAAAAGGAACTACTATGGGACCTCTGGGCATGCATATAACAGCAAACGAAAAACTGGTATCATGATGATGGCATTCACCAACAAAGCAAGGTAAGCACCGCGGTAGCACCCTGCTTGATCCTTTTCTCCAGAGCCTTAATGTTAGGATGGCGAGTATATGGTTCCTGTTAACATAGCGGCTTTGTTCACTAGGGGTCTACATTGAACTGAACGCTGCCGTTAAACCCTCATAAACAAACAAACACCCTTGTCCAATACATGCAGATCCCTCTACCAGCCCTTATTTTACCCTTGAGCTGGGTGCGTGCTAAGGAACTTAATTTTAAGCTACCATGCTACGGAAACCACATAATTGGCTATAGATCCATCCATAATAATAATAACAATAATAATAATAATATAATAATAATAGTAATAATAATAATAATAATTTATGTGTGTGTATATATATGTCCCCCCTTTATGGGGGGGGGGGTAGTCCTCGATAGGGGGGGGGGTCGGGGAATAGGTTGCTGCCTATTCGTGTTGGCTTGCCGACGTGGGGGGGGGGTCAAGGACTCTCCTCTCTCTCACGCTGTCTTGCATCAAACATCATGACCCTGAGCAATAATCTCTTTCCCCAGCGCTTCTAGCTGCTCTAGGTTGTGCTCGACAAACCCCCGTCGAGCCGAGTGAGACTCTGGTGAAACTTTACGCCGCCGGCATCACCACCGCTGGCTTGGTGGACGAGTGAACGCCAACCAGAAACTTGATCACGAGACCCTTGGAGGTGGCGGCACCACCTGCGGCATGGGGGACTTAGGGATGCATAGGGCTTAGGGCCTCAGGTGTTAGGGCGAAGGCTCCCGGCCTTCCTTCGGAACCAGCTCGGAAAGCTTTGCATACACGGACTTGCTGAAGGCGTATCCTTTTTGCTTGGAGAAGAGGCTTAGGAAGTAGCTCGGCACGGAGGCCAAAAGGACATCCCACTTCTGCTTGAGGTTTTTCCCTTTGGAGAGAGTGACGTAGCCCTCGACGACCCAGCTTTGCCCGGCAGAGGTGTACATCTCAAGGAGGCCTTTCATGAACTTGATGCATGCCTGCTCGAGCTCCGCTCTCATGAAGGATCGGTCGTTGAAGACCACTGTCACATCAGCAGCTGCGGAAGCGGGCTGAGCTGCGGTCTCCGTCTCTGGCAGCTCGTCTCCGGTCACCTGTGGAAGGACCTTCTTGCCCATTCTCTTGCTGTCATTGGCCGTGGATGCATCGAGCTGCACATGAAGACGGGTCTGGCTTGCCTGGCACTTGGCACGAACCTGCGGGGCTTAGGCTTGGGATGCCTAGAGGATTATTTCTTTGTGTATTCGAGGAAGCAAAAAAAATCGCGGGCTACATTATCTAAGGTGTATTGTTTCGGGATGTGACAAGAGAACCCTGGGTGATAGGATGTCAAACCTCGGCATAGATGGTGTTCACGGGGTCGAGCAGGAGCACTTCGGAGATGCAAGAGGTATGAAAACACAACTCTCGGTCACCCTCAGAAAGCACGGCCAGATGCACTCTGCGGGTGCTCGACACTGGAAGGTCAGTGGCTGCCGGCTTGCTCGTCCTGACCACGAGCTTGTCTCCTTGCTTTGTCAAGGAGCCTCGAAACACGGTGAGCACCACGCCCAATCCTGGAGCTGCATCGATTCCCTTGCGCTGGTACACCACGATCTGAGGATTCTCATCGCTCAAATGTCGGAAGGCTTGCACAGCCTGCAGGCCCGCATCAGCTCCAGGCTTCTCCAGGAAGCCTGCCACGAACTTCTCCGTCGCCTTCTGCCAAGCTGCTGCCCTGCTTGTCCGCTGCGCACAAACGGAGGCTGCCCTCCGGGCTGCCGCGAGCTCCGCCTCGCGAAGGTTGAAAAGGTTGAGGTTGGTCCGGCGGTTCTCTAGCAGTGCCTGAGACAAGACACCCTCTTCGAGCCGCACCAGGCGAATGAACTCACGGGCAGGCCCCATCACGAGCCGTGCACGTTGCAGAGCTGGGTAAGATCCTTGGCCGCCCTCTTCGCCGACGATGTACTTGGAGAATGCAGGCTTCGCCATGGCCTTCCGCACAATGTCCTGCAAGGTCATGGGCTGGTGGCTGCCTTCCTCGCCGTCCTCGTCGCGAGGCACCAACTCCTCTGGATCCGGAACCTCCTCGAGCTCTGGAGCGGCAGCGTCAACAGCTTCCTCATCGGGACCTCTCTGGAGCTCCTCCATCACCACAGCTCTGTCCTGCACGGCTTCCAGAAGCTGGAGGTGGTGCAGCTGCACAGCATCATCACCCGCCTCCTGAACCTCGGCCTCGGGCGGATGCTCGTCGTCGTCGGCCTCCACGGCTACCGAAGCGCGGAAGTAACTCTCACTGCTGTTCTTCCACCAATGAAAGAACTTGAAGCTGAGCTCGTCGGGAGTCTCGTCGACACAGTGCATGCAGAAGTACTGGATGGCGGACGCCAGGGACTTGTTCGCAATCTTGGCTAGCAGATCCTGGTATATAGAGGGCTTCGGGCTTGGACTGGCTGAGGGTTTCTAGGGTTCTGGGGTTGGGGATGGTTGAGGGATGAGGGATAGTGCGAACGGTTTGGCGATTCTCCTCCGTGAGTGGCTCCCGGCACTGAACCGTCTGGGCAGCCGACAAGGAATCCGCTGTCTCCTTTTCCAGCTGCTTGGCTTGACGACCGTTGAGGCGGGCGAGCCCGAAAAGACCGTCACGAAGTGTCGGCTGGCCCCTGTACGGAGCCTTGACCCGGGAGAAATGTTCCTCAACAGGCCGTTCCTGGACTAGCTTCGGCTCCAAAGAAGTCATGGTGGAGGTGATGATGTTGGCACAGAGTGCACCTGCATTGCGAACCGTTGTCTGGTGGATGCTCTGGCTCTTGTCCCTCTTCTTGTGGTTGTTGTACACCACATGCAAGCACAACAGGTAAAATGCCGAGAATGAGTTCGATGCATGCTGCAGCTTGGAGAACCCTCTCGAAGCCGTCGCTCCACTCATCATGAGGGCGGCGATCAGAGCATGGAAGTGCTGCCCCAGTGCCGACCAGGTCCTCGTCAAGAAGGGCGGCGACATCCGCGAGATGGAGTCGCGGTCGCTTTGATGATCTTGTACCACAAAGGCCCGGATAGGTAGCTTTGCCTGGAGCTGTGATGCGAGGTCGACCCAGACATCGGCGAAGCGAGCTTTGCGTGCTCCACTCAGCACCTGAAGTGCAAAGCGCTTTTGCAAGTGCCAGGCACCATGGAAGGAGCACATCAGCTCCGATCCATGCCGAAGCTGGCCGTAAGGCCAATACCGGAGCTTGGTCAAGTACTCCACATGGCAGCCGGAGAAGAAAGGGAGAGCCTCCCACTCCGACTTCGGCAAGAGACCGATGAACAAGCTGTTGATGCGGGCATTCGCAGTGCAACCGTCGAAAGCCACGCCCGCAGGAGCCAAACCTCCCGACCCTGCCCTGTACTGCTCGCAGACCTGCCCGAGCAGTTGCAGCATCGTCTTCGAACAACCGATCACCGTGGCGGTTGGCATGCAAGCGACCTCAAACACATACCGAACGTTGTCTGTTCTGTGAGCCACGAAGTGCAAGGCGGTCTTAGCCAGGCGGTCCTTGGGCAACAGGTTCAGAGGATGATCCTCGGGTGTTAGACACGACCAATCCTCGCCTCCATGTGGATCCCAGGCGCCACCGATGATGCGATCCTGGCCCTCCTGCAAGAGGCGAGCCTGCTGGTAGCTGGCACTCCAAGTTGTCTCATCCAAGATGATGTGGAGCCGTTCCGAAGAGGCCTTGAGAAGTTCATGAACCCTCACGAAGCCATCCTTGAGCTGACCTGGCCTCGTCAGAGACATGAAGCTGTCGGGGAAGGCCGGATTGGCGAGGTTGACACGCTTCACGACATCGGGGTTGACCCTGAACCTGTCTAGCATTGCATGGAGCTCGGCACCTCGGCCAAGTGTCTGGACAGCATCCATGATGGCAGCCTCGTCGATGTGCGATCCCGATCTCTTGCGCCTGCTGTTCTTCCAGGAGCCCTCTAATGTGTGAAGAAAGCTACTGACCAAGCCATGTACCAAAGCGTCGCTCCGCAGAGCTCCCGTGGCCACGAGAGCTCCGAGCTGAAGGTCAGCCGCATGCAGGCGGCCGGCGGCCACCCCATCACCCAAGGCCCGAACCAGGGCACCATGGGCCGCTGCTTGGGAGTCTTGGTTGCAGTACTCTGGCGTCTTGGGCAGGCGCACCTCCATGAAGGTCCGGAAAGCCGGGGACATCCTCCAAGATGGGATGTGCATGAAGCGCTTGCGGATCAGGCGGATGCGGTCGAGCTTGCTGGGCACGGCGGCGATGTTGTCGAAGTCCTCGCCCTTGAGCTCCAAGAGCATGTAGTCCCTGCCCCGAATGAGCTCCTCGACGGCACGAATGTCAGAATCGCTGGCATGGAAGAGCACGTGTGCATATCGAGCCAAGTCCACCTGATACGATCTCGAGGCGAGGCACACTCGAAAAGCTTTCTTTCGACACAAGGTGAGGCATGTTGTGCAAGCAACGTCCACTCGTCGGCAATGCCCCTTGCACTGCTTGGACTTCACAAAGACAGTCTCTCCACAATGAACAAACAGAGCATCCGCCATGGGATCCTGCTCGCCCTGGGCAACTATCAGGCTTGGCTGTCCCGCTTGGATGTAGTTGACTACGGAGTCCACAATGGGATGCAAGGACAAAGTTTTGTCGTTTCCAGGAGACTCCTTGGCACCGATACTCCTGGGACTGCGGCTTGGCGGCATCGTGGGCGACCAAGGCCACGACCTGATGCTGGGGCTCGTCCTCGTCCGAGCTCTTGTGGTCCTCGTCCTCGTCCTCGGAGCCAGACCAGGGAATGCCGAGGCGTCGCAGACCATTACGATGCCGACGACTCCTTTCGTGATCATCGACCTTCTTTTTGCATGTGTGACTGCAGAATTTCTTCTCGACCTCACATGCTCGGCAGTAGTACACGGCCTGCTTAGACCAGCTCTGGGAAGTCTGTGTGTAGACCTGGCTCCTCTTCTCACGGATGAAAGCTGCCAGCCTCCAGCGATGCTCCCCTGCCTTGGGCCTGCCTCTGTGATGAACTTCGGGACCCAAGGCCGGTGGGTTAGTCTCCGCATCCGCTTCGGCAGGCACCACTGCGGCGCAGCCGGAAGCTGCTGCCTCTGCCTGCCCTGTCCCCATCTGCAGCATCCGCTGCCTCAACCTGATACACACATGACAAGTGAGAGGCCTCAAGATCTCATCCGGAGCTGCTGTGGCCATAAGCAAGTTACGCCAGTGCCCCGGTGTCTCTTCCACCCCGTGAGCATAGTGCTCTCGTTGGAAAAGAGCATGATCTATGTGAGCCTGCCGGGCTAGATCGGTCCCTTTCTCCCGTAGCTTGGCCTTGGACAAAGGCTTCTCGGCCTGCACCTTGGCAGACTTGCGGGCCTTCTTACTTGTCTTCTGTACCACCTGGCGAGGCGTGCTGGCATCTGTGCCTGCGGGAGATGCCTGCAGAGCAGAGGACCTAGGACGATCCGGTCTGGGAGGTGTCATCCTTTGATCTGCCTCGACAGAGTCAGCGGCAGGGCGTTTGCCGGATCGCACAGGAGTGGAGGGCTCTGCGGACTGCTTCGTGGAGCTCGCCGGCACTGATGGCTTGCTTGGCTTTGAGCTGGCATGCGAACTCGCCGGAGCTGCGGGACCTAAGCTGGATACGAAGCCCTGCACTTGGCTTGCAGAGACCTGCACGGCCTCTGGCATACATCCGGTGGATTGCAAGGCTTGCAGCACCGAATCCAGGTGCAGCACAACTCGGTGTCCACAAGACCACTGATCAGGCTGAGCAGTGCAGGCCGCAAAAGCAAGAGGTGCAGCAACAACGTGCCCGAGCTCCTCCCAGTACTTGACGAAGGCAACTGCATGATCGTAGCAGGTGCTGTTGCGTAACCCGTCATACACAAGGGCCCTGCCGTTGAAGATGCACAAGAGGGCCCAATGATTTTCGGAGTACAGCACACCCGCCAGGTTCCTGGACTCCTGGCCCCTCCACGACTGAACATCACCGCAGCTGCCAATGCAGAGCTGCCCTGGCCAAGAGTTTCCGAAGTGTTTCCCAGCCACGGACAAGCAACCTCGAAGCACCTGACCTAGGTCTAGAAGACTAGCAGTGATGTCTCGGTAGGGATATGCTGCCAGCAGCTTCTTGGCGATTGCAAGCCCTGCTCCCGGCTCCAGCTTCACACGGACTGTTGCAGCTTGGCCTGGCTCAGACTTCATCACCTTGATTGGCTGCTGTGCATCCTTCATGGACTCGCTAGACTCAATGGCACGCTTGGAAGTCTCGCTCACTGCAGCTGCCAGGCACTGTCCGTGCACAGACAGCATGCTCTCGACCCAAGGCTCATCCGGGAGTGCACGGCAGATAGACTGCAAGGCCTCCTGCAGCTCCTCCTCGAGATCCGGGAAAGGGCAGTGCTTGACATTCTGTGGATGCTTGTGGTCATTCCATCCAAACCGCAGCACTGCAGGGCGCCAGGAGGGCGGGGCCACATCCATAAGGTCACTCACGGAAGTCGGTAGCCACTGCCGCTTGCTCACATGATCCAGGAAGTGCCAAGGACGGCCGTCGCCCGAGCGGGAGTGTTGCATAACAGCATAGAGCTCAGCAAGCGACACCTCCACATATTGGCTACGTGCTGGCCCTGGCAAAGTTGCAAAGAGCTTCTTCGCGGACCCCTGTGGCAGCATTTGCCTCAGGTGCCCGTTTGGTGGATGAGTGTTTCGACCGATGAGTATTTCCAGCTCATATACCTAAAGTCGCCTACGCCATGCCCCGCATGTCCATGCTCGCACTCCCCGCAAGACCGGAATAGCAGAAGGAGTTAAAGGCAGCAGGCACCGCTCAGGCGAGACACAAGCTCTTGCATAGACGCACCTTTTGCTTCTCCTCCAACTCGTGGATCACATCCGCCCAGAAGCACTGCCACGGCTCTCGGACGTGGGCGCGAACGAGATCACTGACCTGGCGATGGTTGCAGAAGGATATGGAAAGCCACTACGGTGTTCATAGCCTGGGAAATAAGAGGATGTTGGGGGGGGGGTACTGAGTGTTCTCCTACTATTTTCCTCTATAGTAGCCATCCGAGGAAGCTTCCTCCGCAGCCTATTTTGATGATGTGCTACAGGCCTTACAGAACTGCTGTATTTCCCGCTCCGGGCATGTCAATAAGCGGATGCTGGGGGGGGTACTGAGTGTCCCCCTACTATTTTCCTATATGAACGACATCCACGTAGCCCTCCCTCGCTGCCTATTTCCGGACGGTTCGGGTGTGTATTTGTGCTTACCTTGTGCTTACCTATATCAGGGGTCAATACCGTTCCGCACACCTACATAGGGACCAGCTACACTACGCCAACCGGTTCGGAGCCTTGGAAATACGCCGATGCCGGGGGGGGTACTGAGTGTCCCCCTATTACTTTCCTATATGAACGACATGCACGTAGCCCTCCCTCGCTGCCTATTTCCGGACGGTTCGGGTGTGTATTTGTGCTTACCTTGTGCTTACCTATATCAGGGGTCAATACCTTTCCGCACACCTACATAGGGACCAGCTACACTACGCCAACCGGTTCGGAGCCTTGGAAATACGCCGATGCCGGGGGGGGTACTGAGTGTCCCCCTACTATTTTCCTATATGAACGACATGCACGTAGCCCTCCCTCGCTGCCTATTTCCGGACGGTTCGGGTGTGTATTTGTGCTTACCATTGCTTACCTATATCAGGGGTCAATACCGTTCCGCACACCTACATAGGGACCAGCTACACTACGCCAACCCAGAAAGCCTGGGTTCGGAGCCTTGGAAATACGCCGATGCGGGGGGAGGTACTGAGTGTCCCCCTATTACTTTCCTATATGAACGACATGCACGTAGCCCTCCCTCGCTGCCTATTTCCGGAAGGTTCGGACTGGCTTATAGCTCTGTAAGGGGTCCATTCCGTACACCTACATAGGGACCAGCTACAATACGGAAATGCGTCGATGCTGGGGGGGGGTACTGAGTGTCCCCCTACTATTCTCCTCTATGAACGACACATACAGACACCTCCTTCGCTGCCTATTTCGGGAGCTTCTGCTGGGCGGGTATCTATTGAATTCTACAATATTCTACAACAAAGCCATGGCAAACCCAACCAAAGTCGGCAAGGTCTGGGGCAAGTGCCTGCTCTTCACTCTTAACAGGGATGCCAGCTTCGAGGGCGGCGAGCGGGACTCGGGCCGCCTGCCGCAGAGGGCCACTGAGAGCATTGGGTTTGGGAAGGCGTGATTTCGAAGCCAGACCCGTGTCATGGGTGGCTATGTGGCTCAAGACACAGCACTGAACCGAACCAACGAGTAAGATCCATTGCCCTAGTCATCCCCGGCGCCAGCCTCGGAGGCCAAAGAAGGTGTAGACAATGTAGCCACCTGGGAATGAGTCAGTGAAGTGGTTGAAAACAACATGGGCTTGGGGCTTGCACTGCACTCCCACTGCGATTTTCATCTCGAAGCCCGGTGTCACAAACGAGTCGGCTGCTGAGTCTCCGTGAACGACCACGAAAGGAATCGAAAGCAGCAGTGATGAGCGGTGCAGACAAGACGGGCTCGTAGCAGCCCCAAAGTGCCGTGCACAAAAGATACAAAAGAAGGGCTCCAGGCAGCCCCAAAATGCCCGCCTCCTTTGAAGTCTCTCCCCTCAGTCCTTGATACACTCAGCTCTTCCTCGCCTTCTTCGGCCCGGGCACCTGCTCGGCATGATCATGTACAGCAGCACGATGAAGAGCCTTCTTGGTGTACTCATAAGGAGATCCCGGAAGACCTCTGTTCTTTCTCTCGGGAGTCTTGAGGAGCTCGTCTGTGATCTTCTCAATCTCCGGGGCCGGTCCACGGCTCGTCGACGCCATTGCAGTCTTCACGGATATCTCGGCGCTGTCGATGGCCTTCGTGGGTGTCTCTGGGCTCGCCGGCATGGCGGACCAGTCAGCAACCAGGCCTTTCGACACCATCGCCTCGTTCTTCATGGATTTCTCGGCACTGGCGATGGCCTTCGTGGGTGTCTCCGGACTCAGCGGCATGGCTGACCAGTCAACAACCAGGCCTTTGGGAGACGGAATGAAAATCACAGGTGTGTCTGGAGACGGAATCGACGGGTGCATCCACTCCTCGTCGGTAGCAGATCCAGCAGATCCTGTGGTTTTCTTGCCATCGGGCGACTCTCCCACCGTGGTTACCGAGAACGGCGACCTGCCGCGAGGAGACGTGTCCATGACCCTGCGACACAGGCAACGACTCCACTAGACGAGCAACGACTTCAGGCTGATCCAGAGTGATGCGGCCAAGGACAAGTGTGTGCGATCCAAAGCATGCCAAGACCAGGAGCACAGAGTTTTGTTGCCAGACTGAGTACCCAGCAGTGGCAGCATCACCACGACCGGCACATAAAAGCTCGGAGACCTGACCAAAGCATGCAGGGAAGGCAAGCTCGGAGGACACGGAGCACCAAGTGCAAGAGCCGACGGAGTCAGTGATCCAAGGTAGCGGCGATGTGCCCCGGATGCGGCTCGACAGTCACCTCCAGTGAACTAGGGCGTTTTGGGCTTTGGCTTTTGGCTGTGGGTATTCGGAAGCTTTGGGGTTTTGAGTTTAGGGGGTTGGGCTTCTGAGTTTTGTGGCTTTCGGGATTGGGCTGGGTTATGGCCGTCAGGGTTGAGATAGCCCAAACACGGAAAGGAACAAAGTGCAGGACCCAAGCTCCGGGTTGTGGGCTTGGATTCATTTTGAAAAGTAGTCGGACGCGCTTTTTAAGTATGTGGACTACTTATCAAACACAGCATTGCAGGCAGTTGATCCAGTTGAATGATTTTCCTTGGGGTCTAGGGTTTAGGAACTGCGAACCCCGAAGCTCAAGCTCCAAGCCCAAACCCCAAACCCCGAAGCCCAAACCCCACCCAAGCGGAACCACGAACGGAAAGCCAGAACCCATCATGCTAAGAACCCAGCATCACCACGACCGGCACATGGAAGCTCGGAGACCTGACCAAAGCATGCAGGGAAGGCAAGCTCGGAAGATACGGAGCACCAAGTGCAAGAGCCGACGGAGTCAGTGATCCAAGGTAGCGGCGATGTGCCCCGGATGCGGCTCGACAGTCACCTCCAGAGAACCGACACAAGCCACGATCCACCGAGGAAGGCAACAGCTGTCCTCTGATGACGAAGGCTCCGAGGTGGTCTCAGGCAGAGAATGCATTCAATTACCGGAGCACAGAGACACAGTCAAGGATCCGAGGCAGCAGCGATGTGTCCCAGTCCGTGGTGTGGATGATCGTGACGGACCTGAAGCAGAAGCAGGGACAGCCAGAGCACGAGCAAGCCAGAGACGGGAGGAGACGGCACCAGCACCCAAACCAAGGCCCCAGCAGTCGCATCAGGTAGATCGGCAGCTTCAGAAAGGACCTTAGAATCGGCCGCAACCACGGCAAAGGGAGGCAAGGCAAACCGAGAAAACCCACAGGAGACACGGACCCGAGGCAGCAGCATTCTCGGCCAGTGGTTGAGCAGAGACCTGAAGCAGGCGAAAGCAAAGGAAAGTCCCATGCCACAGCCGACGAGAGTTATCGATCCGAGGCAGCAGCAGGTTCAGCCAATGCAGCATGTTGGGAAGTGACCTGAGGCAGCGGGTTAGGGCACAGAAGCCTAAAGCGGGTCGATGGGATTTAGGGGTTCAGGGTTTTGGACAATGTCCGTTTGGGGTTCCGAAATAGCATAGGCGTCAGGGTTCGGGTGGGGCGAGGGCTTCAACCGGAAACAGCATAAAGGAACCACCGAGACCAAAGGAAACCCCCAACCACCAGAATCCCAGCAACCTACCCCGAAGCCGCACGAGCTCGAACACAGGGGTCCGGGCCGAGGATACCATGGCTTCAGCAGTGATGACCTGCAGCAGGGCGGAGGAGAAACCGAGCACGCACAGCCGATGCAGAACGACGAAGAAAGGGCTTCGGCTTGGGGGCGGGGGCAGAGGAGGGGCTTCAAGCAGGCACTCCTACCGTGGGACCGAATGGGTTCGGGTGCCCTGAAGCCTTAAGGGGCGGACGGGGAAACCCGAAAGTGGGAGGGGATCCGAGCTTTCAGGTTTGGGGTTGTAGGGTTTAGGGTCTGGGCTCTGTGGTTTCGGGCGGGGTTGGGATTCGGGGTTTGGTGTTTGGGGTTCTAGGGTTTGGGGTGCGGGCTTTGGGGTTCCAGGTTTCGGCCAAACTCCAATCCCCAAAGCCCAAACCCCACAGCCCCCAAGAGCCAGTAGGGGCTTACAGGAGTTAGAACCCCTAGCCCCACAGCACGCCTGGACAGCTGTTTTCCAATCACAACAAAAAAAAAGCGACGATAGGCTCGAGGCTGTGTGCAAACCCCCGACATCGAAATCGCTATATCCGGCCTATGCCTGGGCTGCGAACCCTTAGTTATAGTGTTGGAACTACCCGGCACACAACAGCCCCGGCCTGACGTGAAACTCACCCCTCGTTCTGTTGCTCTGCGTCGTGCTGTGTTGCTGTGTCTGTGTGCTGTGTCTGTGTGCTGTGTGTGGCTGTGTGTGGCTGTGTGTTTGTGTGTATGTGTGGCTGTGTGTGCTGTGTGTGTTGTGTGTGTGTGTGTCCTGCGTGTGCCCTGCTACTTTGTGAGACCTGCAGCATCTACTCAGTGCTCATATCCTCCGTCACCCGAACTGTCACATCCTCCGGCTGGTCCTGCACAGAACTACTGGCACCACCGTGGCCAGTCTTTGTCTTGCCCTTGCCTTTGCCTTCCTGGAGCACATCCTCATCATCGGAACTGTGAACCGGAGGGATCCACGGCTCTGGGATGCCAAAGAAGAACCGGTTGTGGTGGTCCAGCATCCTGGCATGCAACTCCTGGTCATCGTCCTTCTCCTTGTCATCGTTCTTCCGAGTGTAATCCTCTGGCTTCTCACCTGCCGGCAGCCCGTAGTTCAAGGACTCACTCATGCTAAAGACCACGCCATTGGTCATCCGCATGTTGACCTCCAAAGCTGACAGCCTGTTGAGCACATCCTGCTTCCAGTCGTCGTCTTTCTTCCTGTCATCGTCCGCCTTCTTGTCGTCATCTTTCTTGCTGCCATCGTTCTTGGCGGGCTTCGTCTTCATGGCCTTCATCGCTGCAGCCTTCATGGCCTTCATCGCTGGCTTCTTGGCCGGCATGCTCTTCATGGCCTTCATCCCTGGCTTCTTGGCCGCCACTTTCGTGGCTTTCATCGCCTTCATGGCCGGGGCCTGAGCAGGCCTCTTCATCTTTCCACGTTTTTCGCAGAAAATCTGCGATGGACACCCAAGGATATCGAATCTCAGGGAGTCAGACAACTCAAGGCCAAAGGTGCACAGTGTGATACAGTGTGCTCAGGGAGCCAGAAAACTCAAGGCCAAAGGAAATGCCGCGATCAGCCAGGATATCGCAGGATAGCTATGGCGAGCAACGGATAATCAAGCTGATCCCAAACCTATGGCCGCGAGGCAAATAGTTCTCAGACCTAACGGATTGATGGACCACTGTGTCCGAAGGATCAAAGCCATGCGAGGTGAGGTTCTTCGATGCACAAGTTGTCACAGTTTGGATTCGTACTGCTAATCAAACCGATCATCACAATCAAGCAAGCTGCTCCCCGTTTGGTCCGCAATGTCCACATGCCACGATATGCCACGCGATGCACACATGCACTCACTCAAACTTCTCCCAAATGGTTGGTCACTCGCACTGATAGCCGAAACTCAAGCAACCTCGCCAAAGCAGCCCTCCCCTGCCTCTTCCACGAAAGCATCTGGCTGATGATCGCCACGGCCAGCTAGAGCCTGCAACGCACGGGCAAAGGAGGGAAGAGTTCTTCGGATCACTCAACCCCGAAACGCCTGCTCACCCGTGGCATGGCCCAATCAGTCAATACGCCAATCCAAGAAATCCTAAACCCTCACGAACCCATCGAGCATACGGCCAAGGCTGAGCATCCAGCCGTCACGGGACCGCCTCCTTCAGGGATCGAGACCTGGAGACACGGGCATCCAAACCACGACCCAGCGAGAACAAACCTGAAACCCGTGCCAATGCCTCGATCGCTAGGGGAGCCGAAGTGCCATCCTTCCATGTTGCAGACGCAGCCGGCCACATACGAGAAAGTCGGGCCCCGACCATGTGCAATGATGTCGCCTGCTCTGACGTCACGACCTGGGCAAAAAGCACGAAACAAAGACATAACTTGCGGGCTGTCCCAAGGCCCTGGCCGCTGGAACCGATGGAGCCAAATCTGCCTGTCGCACAAAGGAAAGCGAAGCGAAGAGCCAGTGCAGCAACCAAAGCCACAAACCCCCGAACCCACGTAACGAGAAGATCGGACCAGCCAAGGCCACGGCCGTCTGAGAGGAAGTGACACACGATGTCGATGGAGGCTCCTTTCAGACTGTCATGGAACAGCCCAGAACACGAGACAGGATGAGATGGTGTCCTGCGCATCCTGCTGTACAGGAACAATTGCATCCTGCACCGAGCGAGCCGCAGAAACCCAAAGCAAAGATTAAGCAACAAGAACCCGTGCCCACCTCCGATGCCTCGCCGAAATCGCCCATTGCCCGAGCTCTGTCTCGCAGCTCCAAAGGAGCCTGAAGCGAGGGATGACACCCGAGAACGGAAATCTGTCGTTGTTGTCCAGGCCTTGTGCACTCCGGTTTCCGCCGCCCAAGCATCGGCCTCGGGAGTTGATGGGATCTCTCGGTGGGATTTCAGAATGTTTCGAGGAACCCTGAAAAGAAACTCGCAAGCCTGCTTCATCGATCTGAAGCGCTTCTGCTCGCCGCCGTCGGCATGCCGCCAGAAGTAGTGGACTGGCGGGAATAGCAGGCACTCCGAATCAAAAGCAAGGGCACAATAAGAAACGTGACACAACTGCGACATGGTGTAACAAGACTGGCCGGTGGTGCAATCTGAACGGCCATTGTTGTAGTCGCGGTACACGACGGACCACGGCATCCCCACAACACAAAACAGGCCTGCTTCTCCTACCCGTACTGGTCCTAAAGTCCGGAATGCCTCACAGGGAAGTTCAGAATGCTGTGCCTGTGCCTGCGGAAGGAATCACTGTAGAAGTGATCCTGTGCAAGTCTAAAGAATGCTGTGCCTGCGAGAGGAATCATTGTAGAAGTGGTCCTGTGCAAATACTGTTACTCCGAGAAGCCGCCTGAAGCCCCTGGGCACTTGCCCTTGCAGCGACGACATGTTTCCAGCAAACACGCATGCGCACACGAACACACAATCCTCTCTCGCACTCTCTCCCTCTCCCCTCTCGCCCTTTCATTTCTCGGGATTGTGAGGGGTACAGGGAACATCTTGAAGCTGTATAGGTGCATTCACTTCAATCTTCACACCATGTGTCGCCATTTAAAACACTCCCCCGCGGCCTATTTCCTGCCCCCCACCCCACCCTCTCCGAAATAGGCTGCTGACAGTCCAAGAAATAGGCGGGGACCTAACTACCTACCCCCCCCAGAATCCTATTGTTAAAGGGGGGGCATGTATATATATATATATCGACTTAATTTGAAGCTACTGAGCAAGATCCCACAAACAGACCACACCCAGGCCTGCAGAAGCAGTTGCCACCAGGGCCCAGAGACGAGAAATCGAGGGCATCGCGGCCTCGCTGTGGGCATCTTCAGATCTGGGAGTTTTCGAAAATAGGGGGACCCTTTAAAGGGTTCCTTTAAGGGATCCATAAGGTTTCTATAAAGGGTTTAGGGTTTAGAGTTTCCGAAAAGAGGGGGACCCTAATATAGCGCCCTAAATAGTAGGATCCCTATTTTACAAGGACCCCCAAAATACGGTACTCCTAATTTTCCGAAACTCCCACTTGGAGCTTTAGCTTATAGACCACGATTGCTTCCCCTCCTGACTCCTACTTAGCAAGGGAACAGAAGCGTGGTCTGTAATCCAAAGGTCCAGGCCGCGATGTAGGGTGTATAGGTTTAACTTGTAGACCCTGTTTGAGAACGAGGTCTCTCTGAAGTGCCTCCACCAATTGAACTTCATCAAATCTCTCTAGCTTTTCAAGAGAGACAACGGCAAACATGAACCCAACACTACTTCCTGTAGACAAGGCCTCTATAGAACCCTGCATTATGTGGGGTCTTGGGGATCTTTTGCAGGGCCTCGGTCTGCTACAACCCCAAAGCACACGGACATGCGGGCTTCGCCTTGCCATGTAATCGCTACCCCTACCTTAACCTACAATGAACCTACTTTTTTGTCGGGTCCCTATAAATTCCAGATTAGGGTTTATAATAAAAACCTACAAAAAAGTAGGGCTTGGCAGTTTGAGGTAATATTGAATCCCTCCCTAAATCCAGTTCTGATTCATATACAAGGGGGAGGGGGATTAGTCGAGGAACCTATGTCGCAGGTGACGCGACATGGTGCGGCCTCTCAATGAAACAAGAGGTGTTCACTTGCGGCCTGCTGGTTGCAAGTCAAGAGCTGCCCGCTTTGGTTTGGCAGTTGGAGTTGATGTGGGTGGTTGTCAACATTAGGGTCCCTTTTTGGGTCCCTATTATAGTACGGCACCTATTATTTAGGGTACCCAAAAAGGGACCCTAATGTTGACAACCACACATGTGGGTCCCGGCCTGAAATTCTGACATCTAGAAGGCCTCAAAGGGATGGACCAGAATTGGGACGGGTTCACGGGACATTCAAGGGATCCCTCAAACACGTATTTTTGAGCTTGATGCCGATGCAGTTGATTGCTGTGACTGTAACAACCTGGCATATCTGTCACGCTGCTCCATCTGCCTCTATCGCTATGCGCCTGCTGTTTGACTGCCAGTCGGCTGAGTCAGCTGTCAGGGCTCCAGCTAGGACTAAAGGTCATGCGACATGTGCAGAGGTCCTCCGCCGGTTTCGTCAGCAAGTACGGCTTTCCTGTACAGGACTCTGTGTAGCCTTCTAAATCCGAGATCCGGCAACTTTGGAAGAGCTGCTACCCGAAAGCTTCTCGCATCGTTCTTGCATTTCGTCGGGAGGCAAGTTTTATGTACTTGGACGCTGTGAGTTGAAAGCAAACTGGTATCAAATGGTCATGGATCGTTTTGTTTTTGGCGAAGAAGCGCTCACCAAAGGTCAGTGTCATCTTGGGGAAGTTATACTCGAAGTGCAACATGTATGCCACGGCCTAGTCATACTACGACACTGTTGGGGCTCCTCTATCATCCGAAACCTGACTGTTCTTATGGAACCTCTCCCTGGGATCACTGGGCTTGCGGGTTCAAGGTGGGTCACCTGACCCGAAGCGACGATACCTGGGTCTGAAGCCCATCCTCTGCATGGCTCCCTGGATCCTTAGGATGTCCTTAAGGGGGGGTGGTCCAAGGGGGGTAGGTAACCTACGTAGTAATCCCCATTATTCCCCAATACTCCCTAAGCTTCCCTAAGGTTCCCCAAAGCTCCCTAGTACCCTCCCCCCTTGAACCACCCCCCCTTAAGGATCCTATAAAAAGCCTTGCTTCGACTCGAAACCTCTCGCCTGCTGATTGCTCACCAAGTCACCAAAAGAGCGCTGTCAGCCAAGAAAGAGTATGAAGCTCTGGCTTGAGCCGTGCAGTATGCCGAAAGTCGGAAAGTCGCCGTTTGCTTGAAACGGGCGGAGTGGGCCGGGGGGGGGGGGCCATCCCATGTAGTAAACACTGGCTTCGGAAACGAACTGCATGTCAGAGATCTTATATACTGAACCCTAAAGTCAAGCCTAGTGGAAGCCCAAAAGTTGGAAACCCAATAGCCTCAGTCCTTAAGAGTAATGCAAAGGGAATCCCAGCACTATTTGGCCTCAATCCGGTTTCCAACTTTATGGGGCTTACTGTATCGACTTCAAGCAAGAAGACGAAACCTTAGGGGATACCATAGGCTCAGGTTTGCGAAATGTGGTGAGGGGCCAAACGACAGCCGAAACCATGCACTCTTTGGGCTTGGCCTTCTATCCCAAGGCCTGCTCCCACAGCTACTGGGTCAGGGGCCCGAGGTTGGGTTTAGGGGTTTAGGGTTTAGGGATTTAGGGTTTAGGGGTTTTTTGACACTCACACTCGGACAAGCCTGGCAAGGTCTAGGGGTTTAGGGATTTAGGGTTTAGGGGTTTAGGGCTTAGGGATTTAGGGTTTAGGGGTTTGGGGGTTTAGGGGTTAGGGTTTAGGGTTTAGCGCAGGGGGGGACAGATTGTCCGTGTCCGTGAATTCAATCTACGGCCATGAACTTTCTGCGGTGGTACTGCTTGATATGTGTAGAGGTATTGTTCTCAGGCTTGGGGCCACACGGAACATTGGAGGCTTCAGGGGATATCCGAGCTGACTTTGAAGAAAGCCTGAACTGAGTTTAAGAGCATCTGATATGCGAGGCTTTAGGGTTTACGAGGTTGCACAAACGAGCTCCCATGGCAAGCCGAGGCGACAGCTCATTGAGGAGGTGTGCTAGTCGACTTTGGTCCAAGACTTCCTGCACTCAGAGCCTACAAACTCGAAAACCTAGACCCAAAAGTCAAGACTCTAACCTCTGCCTTAAAGTTCATGGCACAGGCGCTTCAACCAAGGGAATGCCTGGTATGCACGGACCTGTTAAGGTCCCTTGCCGTCACTGCAGATAAACTGTCAAAGTACTGCGAGGTAAGATCCTATGCCTAGAAACACTTGGATTGGAACTTGAATGGTCGCGGGGGCCTATACATTGGATAGCTGAGATCAGGATCAGAAGCACAAACCTTAGACAGACTCTGAAAGAGCACAGCAGCGTTAAAATGATGGGATTTAGGAACCCCTTGGTGGGTCCAGCAGGGGTGGGTGGTTCTTGAGGGAGGGGGCTGACATGCTAACACTGCTAAGATCCAATTTGTTCAGGGTCTGTGTTGTCGGCACGAGATGCTACAGTTACAGTACGACCTAATGACAGACATTGAACTGCCAGCGCGTTCCCTCAACCCTCGGTACCTGAAGCAAACATGTCTTTCCCCCCTCCTAGCCATGTGTAGGGTTCAGGGTCCCTAAACCCCCTCCCTAAACCCCCCCCCCCCCCGAACCCAGTTAAACCCTAAACTGCAATGCTCTCTGGGTCCTTACGAAGATGTTTTGTGTCTCCTGCCAAACTGAAACTGAGACTGAGATCGCAAGACCCCAATAAAACCCAAGGCCCTAAAACTCCATACGACCCCAAACCCTAGACCCCCCAAACCCTAAAACCCCTAAACCTGAACCCTAAAAACCACCAAACCCTAAACCGTACAAACGCCAAACCCTAAATCCCAAAACCCCAAACCCTAAATCATAAAAACGCCAAACCCCTAACCCTTAACCCTAAAACCCCAAGCCCTAAATCCAGAACCCTAGAATTCCTAAACCCCAAACTCCAAGATCTGCACCGGAGCCTGCAAAGCTTCTTCAGCGTGCAATGCTGCGCGTGACCCTGGGTTGGGCATGGGTCGACGGGCGCAGGGCCCAGGGTAATGTGTGTGTATGTGTGTATGTATGGATGGATGGATGTATGTATGTATGTATGTGTATACATATATATATATATATACTGCCTGTGCATAGATATGTGGATGGATGTGTGTGTGTGTGTGTCTATAAATGGACAAACACACACGTGTATGGATATATATATATATACACATACGCTTATAGGGACCACTTTCAACATTCTAATACCGTTTTACAGCATGTTCGTATCTTCTCAGGCTTCCCTAAACCCTAAACCCTAAAGGGTCCTAAACCCTAAACCCAAAACCCCTAAACCCTAAGGCTTGTGGATTGCCGTTTGGGGCTCTCGGGGTTTGGAGCTCCGGGCCGATCTCGTGGTCTTAGCCCGAAAAAAAACCCGGTTCCTGAGTGAGGGCCTATAGGGTTCCTAGGGTTCCTTTTAAAGGGGGCTTATAAGTTGATCCATAAGGGTACTATAGTATAGGGGCCTGAATAATTACCTATAGATCCCTTCATGAAAGTTTGGGTTTCTTTCCCTCTCGCATTGCTTGGAAGTCGATGCCCGCTCGCGAGGTCTGACATAGGAGTTTGGGTTCAGGGTTTAGGGTTGTTCCCTTCATTGGGAGGTTCCGAAAAAAGACCCTAGTTTAGCACCCTAAATAGTATGATCCCGTTTAGAAGGACCCCAGAAACAAGGTGCCCCGAATTTTCTGAAACTCAGGATACTCGTTTTCATCTTATTCGGTTTCATAAGGGGGCCATACAATAAACAAGGTCAAAAGGGTACTATTTAGGAACCTGGACCCAAACCTGCTTTCTTGTAGGGTCCCTATATACGTCTGCGTTGCCTATATTAGCGCGTATATAAGACTAAACCTACGACAAGTAGTGCCTCATGGTAGTTTAAGGTCGGGCTAAGAGCCCTTTAGGGCTACGGTTTGAGGCTCAACCTAAAGGTTTAGGGTTTAGGGTTTAGGGTAAAGCTGGAGCTCGGTAACGGAATTGCTTGCTAGCGGAAGGGATGGACTGGACAGCAACCGCGTCCTCCCAAGGCGAACTTTGTAGAGAACAGAACTGCCTAAGACCCTCATCCAAAGCTGGGTGGTTGAAATGCAACATAGAGGCCTTGATATTTAGAATAAGGTTTTGGGGCCCATTATACTACAATTGCAATAAGGAACCTGCCAAAAAAGTAGTGGTAAATATTGAGTCCCCTAAACCATCGAACCCTACTGGAGCATCCCTCACCCTCTTTTAAAGGAACCTTTAAAAGGGAACTCTATAGGTAATTCTTAAGGCCCCCGATAGTACTTACTTCGCCCTGTGCCGTCCTCTCATTCCTCGGCAAATCATTGTCGACTTCACTGGGTTCATGGGTAGTTATAAATGGAACTATAAGTAGGGTAACCATAGTTATAAGTTATAAGCCCTTTTGGAGGAGTTATAACCCTACTAAAAACTACTCATATTTAAGGGTTAAAGGAGGGACCCTTAACAAGGACCCCTAGGTATATACCCTTAATATAGCTGTTATATACCCATTATATAGCTCATTAGAGGGTAGGGGTCCCCATCAAGGGTCCCTCCTTTGCCCCTTTTTGCATCGGGCCTTTACCACCGCCCGGTGAAACCCAAAACCCTTATAGATCCCTTTAAAGGAACCCTCTTCCCCTTTGATAATAACTACCCATGAACCTTCAAGTAAGCCTAGCCAGCTTGGCAGCCATTGAACTTCCAGGGCTCCTTTAAGGGGTACTAGAGGGGTTCCTTTAAGGGATGAATATAGGGTTCCTTTAAGGGGTACTATAGGGTCCCTTCCGGTTCCTTTCAGGGGTTCTTTGGTTCCATCAAGGGATCTATAGGCTTTAGCGTTTATGGGGGGGGCTCGAACTCTCTGAACTTCCGATTTGCTCAGGGGTTACGGGCTTTTCACTTTTTCAACCCGAGACACTACCCAAAACCATAGTAGTTCCTTTTTGGGATTACCTCCTAAGATTCTAAGTATGAGCCCCAAAAAGGAACTACTTTGGGACCTTAATTAAGGTAAGCACTGCAAGAAGCCCTTTACTCATTCCTAAAAGCTAAACACCTGCCGAAGGGGCATGCTTGTGCTTGCTGTTCCCACGCAGCCATTCTTTGTAGTCGAGCCTTAGAAGCTTCACAGGAACATCTTGAAGAGACTTTAAAAGTGTTAGCTCCGGTTTCGCATTCTCGGGGCAAGGGTCTGAGGACCTAAGATCCAGCGATTACTGGGTTGTAGTTTTGGGGCCCGCCGACCATGTCTATGAATAGATGGCTGTCTAGGAACCATACAGGAAAGTATAGGTTTCCCAAAGTGCCACCCGAGTTAGATTGGCCGAAGGGACCCAAGGAAGCAGGTGTGGAGCTGTTCGTATGTGGCGATGATACATCTTGATCCAATGCTGCTAGCCAGTAGTCGCACAACAACTCCTGCAACGATGGGCCTTGATTCAACTGTCTCAGTGTTCACGTTACGAGGCTGAGTCGTCACAAAAGGTTTCTGGTGTCTATAGTATGTTGCACTGCATATTCACCAAGGGACCATAAAGGGAAAGTATTACAAACTGTCCCGATCCCTTTTGTGGGCTCTGGCTTCAGAGTCCACAGAAAAGCCTTCGGCTCTGAGCCCATAACCCTAAAACCCTAAACCCTAAACCCCTAAACCCTAAACCCTGAACCCTAAGACCCTAAACCCTAAAACCCTAAACCCTGAACCCTAAAACCCTAAAACCCTAAACCCAAAACCCTAAACCGGGACCGGGATGGGCCAGCTCTAAGGCTCTAAGCTGCCCTTGACTCACGGGCCCAAAACCCAATAAAATAATAGTTGAAACTTCGAGAACCGACTACCTTATAAGAGCCCCAAAAGTTGAAAAGTTGCGTTTACGGCCAGTCAGTAAACAATATATACTCCTTTCAAAAGCATGCCAATGCTTGGGGCTGAGTACTCTATCTAGCCCAAACAAAGGTCAACCTTGTCGATGTGGCAGGGTTATGTAAACCCCGAAACGTTAAAGGTTACCCACTCAGCTACTGAAATAATATGAGACACCCAAGTTATGTCATTTTCATTTTATCTGGTATACAAGTTCTGGTACATGCACTGAGGCTTTTGAGGTTTTGGCCATTCGGCTGCGAGGTGAAGGTGTAGACAAGTCATGAAATCTCCATGTCCAAGACACGTTGAAGATTCAGCGAAGGTGCCTAAATCCCCGCGCTGCTTTGCCGGAAAAGGTCGTACAGCAGCAAATCACAGGCTGCTGTTTTGCGCAAGACTGGCTGTATCCTCTCCGTCATTCCCAACTTCACGGGGCACCGAAGTCGCTCGGCCCGCCAAGCTTCAAGGTCTTACAGCCTGACACCATCAGTGAACTGCGGACTGCAAAATCAGCACCCCTTGAATCCCAAACCCTAAATCCTAGGCCTAGGCCCTAAACCCTACAACCCTAAACCAAACTCTGAAACCCTCGAAACCACAAGCCCTCTGAAGTCTAAGCTCTGACTCCAAAACCCAAGAGCCCGCACCACCCTAAACCCCAAACTCCAGCAACACCATCAACCCTAAATCCTAAGATCTAAACCCTACAACCCTAAACCCTAAACCAAACTCTGAAACCCTCAAAACACACATTGCTTCGACGTCATCTTGGTCCCACCATGCAGGACAAAGGGTGAGGAGCTCGCTGCTGAGCCTGCTGTCCGTGCTTCTTCCTTTTCTTGTGGTGTCATGGCCCATCCTCTAGAAGGGGCCCCCACCCTGTAATAGTGGAATAATCGGAAGATAATAGGGCCCTAATATAATCTTTATAGTTACTATTACAGGGTGGGGGCAGCTTCTAGCCCATCCTCCAGGTGGAAGGAAACGTTCGGCGTCCTCTTATCCAGAGATCCCAATACCCCTAAATTAAGGAATATACCTTAAACCATAATATTAAGGCCTCTATAATTTAAGGTATATTCCCTAATTGAAGGATATCGGGTTCTCTGGGTAATGCACGGCAAAGCCCTGACCTGATCCCTCAAAGCTGTACCTCCTCCTACAGGGTAGGTCGATGAGGATTCCAACATTAGGTCATAAAACCCTAAACCTCAGGGCTTCACGGATGGAGAAGCTCTCTACACGTGCTTCCCTCTAAGACGCAGCCGATCGATTAACTCGAATCGTTTGAAATTCCTGCGGCATCTGCAAACTCGGAACCCCAAAAATCGACGAGTCGAAACTTCATCACCTGAAAATAGACCTCTCAAGCCTCTTTATCCCACCCTTCGTAAATAGCATAGGGTTTTTGGGGGCTTCCTTATTTTAGTTATACTACACTATACCCCCAAACCCTATTCTACGAGACCTCACAGCGCAATCCCGGAGTTCTCTGAGATACCCGCAGCTTCTCTTTGACCTTGCAACGGCAAGATCGAGCTCTGGGAGGTCTGTAGGGCTCTATTAGCCTGTCCCGGGCCCTTAAAACGGAAGGGGGGTGGGGCATGTTATAATTTCAATTTAAGCAGGAACTCTACAATTAGCTTTACGTATATATATATATATATATATATATATATATATATATATATCAGGCTTCTGAACTAAAGTTCTAACGTCTCCACTTCGGTATCATCTTCCAGTCGGGGATGTCGGGCACCCACACACCTTCCAAAATCCCCTTAATTCCGCCCTCGCAACTGAGGAACAACCCTTCAATCATTCTACCTCTGGTTGATCTCCATAAACAATTGAAGTGACATATTCGAATACTTATGGTTGATCTCCTTAAACAAGCGATATATTCGAGGGTTTGAGTTCCTCTCTCTTCCAGTATCCTACAGTAGAAGCCCGAAAGTTGGAAACCCGATAGCCACAATCCTTAAGAGCAATATATAGGCAATCCCAGCACTATTTGGCCTTAACCCGGTTTCTAACTTTATAGGGTCTACTGTAGGTAAAGGTTTCTAAAGGTTGCCCTTTTGCAGCAGGCCTCGTTGTCCAGCAGCCCGGTTACAGCAACAGCCCCCTTTCTAAAGGTTGCCCTAAACCCTAAACCCTAAACCCTATTCCTGAGATACTCAGCAGACCCGAGCAGACCATGGGCTTTGAAGCTTGGAGTTGCAAACGTTGCTGAGGGATCATGCGCTGGCCTGGGGAAACTACGGTTTAGGGTTTAGGGTTTAGGGGTTTTGGCTATAACGGCTACCTACGGTGCTTGCGGGTTTGGGGCAGTTTAGGGCCATCATCTTCTAACCCGCATGACCGGGTCAAAGAAACATGGGCCCAGAGAACCCAATATCCTGAACGCAACATATACTGAAATACTTTACGTTGTAAGCGGCTTAAACATGTCATTTTGAGACATAATCTCTAGTCAAGGAGGGTATTGAGCTCTCTGGGGAACAAGGTTCTTCTAGCAACGCTGCTACTTACTGTAGGATCCTTAACCTCGCCTTCGGCCAGGTTCCTGCGTACTGTAAAGGCCTTCATAATTAGAGTAGGGCTCCTTTTTTCAATCGGTTCTATAAGGGATCTATATGTAAGAGGGTTCTATAAGGTCGGGGCCTTAGTAATTAGAATAGGGTTTGGGGGAATTTCTTTTTCAGTTATGATGAAGGAACCTCCTAACCCTATTCTAATAATTAAGGCCCCTGCAGTAGAGTCGCCAAAGCCAATTGCTTTTCCTTCCGGTTGCCTTTTTAGAACTACTCTCCGATCCTAACTTGAAATTTGGTTAACCAAAAGAAGGAACTACATCGGAGCCTCTAGGTACTTCGTGCTGCTTGCAAGAATCATAGACTTTGAGCCAGGAACCGAGGTCAAGAAAGTCACGAGAGGGAAAACAATCAGCGTGACATCCTAGGCCCAACCAAGACACCCTAGAAGTAAGAAGGGTGCACACGGAAAAGTGTACACCGCGAATAAAACTACACGCGAACTTGCACACTGAACCCAGAAACCCTAACCCCTAAAACCCTCTCTCTCTCTCCCAGGCATTCGAAACGTCAAGCCCGGTTGCAGGACACAGATGGTCCCACGTGACACATGATTGGAATCCGAAACCATGTCGTCCGCAGTCAAAACCCCTAAAACCCTGAACCCTAAAACCCTAGGGCCCTAAACCCCAAAACCCTAAAGTTCCCAAGGGCCCCCCATAGCCCGACCACACCACTCGAACTGAGATAGGAGTTTCCGAAAATAGGGGACCCCAATATAGTACCCTAAATAGTAAGATCCATATTACAAGGACCCCAAAATAAGGTACCCCTAATTTTTTCGGAAACTCTAAACCCTAAACCCTTTATAGAACCCTTATGGATCCCTTAAGGAACCCTTAAAGATCCCTTTAAAGGTACCCCCTGAGTTTCGGAAACTCCCGACTGAGATAGGGCCACGACTTTCGCGCAGTTCACGTTCGCGTTGGTGACGTCCAGACCGAGACTGGGAAGATCAGGTTTTCAGAGGGTTTCGGGTTTAGGCGTTAAGGGCTTAGGGGTTTAGGGGGTAAGGGTTTAGGGGTTTAGGGGTTACGGGGTTTAGGGTTTAGGGAGTGTTAGGCTTTAGGGTTTAAGGTCAGGTTTTCAGAGGGTTTAGGATTTAGGGTTTAAGCCTAAGGGTCCAAAGGACCCAATAATTAGGTACTTGGGTTTAGGGTAGTGGTTATGTAACTCAATATTTAAAAGAGTGTACGATTTTTGGGTACCTGGACCCTTAGGGTAAGGGTGGTCAGTTTACGGTTAAGGGGGTTTTAGGGGTTCCTTTAAAGGGATATATAGGGGTTCCCCAAAGGGATCTATAAAGATTCTGTAAAGGGGCTTAGGGTTTAAGGGTTACCTAGACCCTCAAAAGTAGGTAAAATAATGGCCCAAGATCTATAAAAGGCTATTCTTCTACATAATCACTGTTGGGGTGCAGGTAGGGGTTTAGGGTTTAGGGGGGTTTACCTCTAAGGTTGGGGGGTTTTACCTCTAAGGCTTTAAGGTTGGTCGCTTGCGAGGTTCAGCCTTGTCTGAAGGATGTAAACCGGCACCCTGTTTGGACGCGGCACAGCGTTGGGCCGCTGAGCTTCACCCCGAAACAGTAACACTCCCAAACTCCAAAGCTCGAAACCACTAAAAGAAACCCAAACGCCGAACTCCCTGAACCCCTTAACGCCCAAACCCTGAGCCGTCGAACTCCCAATCCCTGAACCTTTATAAAGCCTAAACCCTGAACCTCCCGAACACTGAGATCCCTGCCGGCGAGCTTGACCTGCTTCGTTTGCGCGGAGGCGGGTAGGGATTTAGGGTTTAGGCCTCAGCAATTTGCTCCTTATGCTGTAGGGTTTGGGCTCAAAAAAGATTATGGGTTCTTTTCGTTAATTTCTACCCTAAACCCTAAACCGCCAGGTTGAAAGGGAGGCTTGGGGTGTTTGGGGTTGGGCTTCTCAGTTTCGAGTTCGGGAGCTGGGAGTTTCCGAAAATAAGGGACCCTCATATACCCTAAATGGTAGGATCCTTACTATAAGGACCCCGAAATAAGGTACCCTTGATTTTAGGAAACTCCCAGCTCTCGTCTTTCGGCATGCAAGCCGGGCGAGCAGGTAGGCCACACCAGCGGCGAAGATCACTTTCTCAAAGGGGAAAAGGAGGGACCCTTAATGGGGACCCCTACCCTATAATATAATGGGTATATACTTGGGGGGTCGGGGGACTTAGTAAGTAGTTAGTAAGTAGACTTATAAGTACCCTAAAAAGGACCCTAATTGGGGTTATGGTACTTATAAGTCCCCAAAGTAACCAATTACTAAGTCCCCCGACCCTCCAAGTAATGGCTATATTAGGTGTATATACCTAGGGGTCCTTATTGAGGGTCCCTCCTTTTCCCCTTGGACTTTCCCTAGGGCTCCAAGAGACCCAACAATTTTTCTCCCTCCTACCTTTAGGGAAAACACCCAATAATTAGGTGCTTGGGTTTAGGATAGTACTATATTAGCTATTAGGTGCTTGGACAATTGGGGTTTAGGATGTTCGGGCTTAGCGGTTTGGAGATAGGTTTGGGTCATGACCCCTTTACCATGCGGTATACACCCCAAGAATCCGAATGCGGGGACTTAGCAATTCGAATGGTTTGTTTGGGTATACTACAGTAATGACTCCTTATGATTAGGAACCCTGAGCAATCAGATTGGCATTCCTTCGTCACGCACCTATACTAAAAAAATACAGAAGCCCGCGCTGAAACTCTTCCAGAACTCTGCAAGGAACCCAACAAAACTCCCGAGTCTTTTTCTGTATAGGGACTCACAGAGAGCGCACTGGCGACCCGCATCAAGACTCAATAGCTCTCTGGATCGAGATCAAAGCTCCTTTTAGGGTTCAGGCATTTCGGGGGGTATAGGCGGTTTAGGATTTATAGCTCATTTTAGGGTACAGATGTTTTTAGGGCTAAGGCGGGTTTAGGGCTTCGGGGGTTTAGGGCAGAAACACGGACAATGAAGCTTAGGCTGGAGGACTTTCGCAAAGCAGGGCGTGCCCAAACCCAACAAAAGAGTACAGGAGCCCAAGAGACTTACCGAAACTTACCTGCCTTCAAGTCGGTCCCCAAAATAGTATGGATAACTATATACCCAAATCCAGAAGCCCCCCAGTGTGCTGAGAGCCACGACGAGCGCGAGCCACCCGATCTGTCACCTGGACAGCGTGTTGCAGAAAAACAAGGGAGCAGGCCCTGGAGTAACTCCTGACGGTTCGCTTGTGAGTGTTTCGTTGTGCAGGCTCAAAGATGCCCGAGACTGTGGTGTCAGCACATATGTGCTCGGGGGACGAGTTATAAGGAAGGGTGCGATCCTTGAAAGGAGTCGCTTGGAATGAGGCATTTTGTGTATTTTGCAGCGGTTTTGAAGACATTGCGATGCAAGCATTCAAGGGAAACTCTGTGTAGAAGACGACCTCACACTTGTTCGCTTGGACAGGCAGTGCAGTACGGGCGCCTTAACCCATCATTAGCATCATCATCGCTGGTATTGGACTACAACATCACGACAGTACTGTAAATACAGAGTAAAAAGGATGTGCTCTTTAAAAGTACGTCATGAGCCCCCCCTAACCCCTAGCCGAGCCCCCCCGGCATGTTAAACTTCCAGAGTCCCTGGTGTCTCTGTTACCAAAAACTTGCTTAAAGGATCCCTTATAGTAACCTTATAGGACTCTTATAGAGCCCTTAAAGGATCCCTTATAGTACCCTTATACCACAAAACCCCAAAACCCTGAACCCTGAACAAGAGCTCCAGCCGGACTCCAAGCCATCCTCCACTGGGTTGTAGTTCTTGGCGCTCTGAAAAGTACGGGGTTGTGCTTTAAATCCTTTGAAAATTATTCATGAATAGGTTCCCTTTATAAGGAAATAAGGGAAATTAAAAGTTACCCCAAAGCACAACCCAGAGTATTTATGGATAGGTACATTTATAGGGACCACAAAAGGTAGACCACAAAAGGGAAAATTAAAACGTTTCCCAAATTGCCACCCAGTGTAGTATATCCATACTGAGACTAATACAATCACTGATACGAATATAGTTAGTTACTAATACTCACACTAGTTCCAGTTCTCACACTAATACGAAAAAATGATGCTATTCCTAGCCCTAAGCCCGCAGACCTCAATCCTAGAGTCCTGAAGCCCCGGCTGGCTTTGGTAACACAAAAGCGGACAAAACCAACTCAAAATCTTCAACCCCAGCCTTTGGGTCTGGTAATGTAGGGCCTTAATAATTAGAATAAGGATCCTTTAAAGGGGATCCATAAGGGATCTATAAGGGTAGTGTATATATATATATATATATATATATAGGGGCCTTAATAATTAGAAAATAGGGTTTCGGGGGTCCATTATACCATAATTATAATGAGGAACCCACCCAAAATAGTAGTGGTAATCATTCAGGCCCCAAAAGTAAACCCAAAAACCCGTGAACCGGCAAAAGATGAGCTTCGAACGATTGGCGCCGTTCTGGGAAGCACTAGGTGCCTCGAGAGCATGTGGGGTCTTAGGTTTGGGTTTAGCGCTTGGCATTTGGGTTTGGAGTTAAGGGTTGAAGGTGCGTGTCTCAAGGTGCTATCCTTTGGATTCGGACAGTCAACCAAACCCCACAGACTTTCGTCAAAACCCGTTTGCGACTATAGTTCTTGACGGTTTCCTTCAGGTAAAGTTTAGGATTCCGGTCTAGGGTTCTTGGGTCAATTTGGGGTTTAGGCACTCTGGCCCAGAGATCGCTGCCTTGGAAATTAGACTAGGGTTTGTTTTGGGGGGTTCCTTATTTATAATCGTATACTATACCTCTGAAACCCTCTTCTAATTGTTATTAAGGCCCTGTGTGAGTTGGGACTCGCGAAGAGTTACGAAGGCACCAGGGGGCCATTGGAGGGAACGGAACCCCTGGCGTTTCAGGTCCGTCGCAAGCATCGGCCAGGCTTGACTGAAGTTCGATGCTACAAAACAGGACTCCATTTTTGCTTAGTAGCTCAGTATAATTACAAGTGGGGCGGAAGGTCAAGCTTCGGGATTTTTTGGGGATTAAAATCTATCGGCGCCCCCAAGAGGATAAAGGTTTCCTACGCTACTTCTACGATTCTAATAAGTTTGGAGATTTCAACTCCCACCATCTCCCACCCCACATGCCTTCGGCAGGGCATACCAACAGAAACCACGAGAGCTAGAGAGTGTAGAAGAGCAACAAAGTGGATGCGAGAGTCCAAGAATAAACATGCGAAGCAGTGGCACCCAAGCATCAACCGTATGACGATGGTAGTGCAGAAGAAAAGAAGAATGTGATGATGATGGTGAAGAAGATGATGGAGATGCTCGACATCATCATCACTGCCGGCATCACCGACTTGATACTCTGCTTCTTCGATAGCTTCAACATCATAACCATCGTCATCTTCGACATCGTCATGGTAATCATGACCATCACCATCATCATCATAATGATGATGATCATCATCGTCGTCTTCGTCGTCCTCATCGCCATAATCATCGATGCCATCCTCTTACCAGCAGCGATGACAATCCTACACGACCCTTCACAACTTGACACCTGAAGCCCAAGATTGGTCGACCCAAAAATCAAAAGAAGAGGGGCCAGACATCACGGACCCTCAACAACCCTAAGCCCCTGCACTCTGTCCTTCGAAGCCCCTGAGACCCCTGTTTCAGCAAGGGCTTTGGGTGTGCCCCTGAGACCCCTAGAGTCTAAACCCACGTACATCTACAATAGGGCCCTGGCTCCAATCCGCGCAGGGTCTGCGTCGTTGTTCGTGGGCAGGTGCCGTCGCGGGGATCCTCCAAGGAAGGAATTTCAGAAGCGTCTACGGATCAGCATCGAGGGTCGATGGTTCAGGGTTTAGCAGTTTGCTTCGAGAGCTTGGGCTTGTGGGGTTAGCTTGGGGGGGTAGAGAGGGCTTAGGGTTTAGGTGATCAACAGCGCATAGGAGTTAGCTTAAAGGCTTTTAAACCTCTTGATGTAAGTCTTTCTGAGTCAGCGCACGTTGAGGGCTTCGGGACAGGTGTAATTATAAGGCTCTTTCTTGGCATATTTGCAATTCAATGGCACGTTCAACGGACGAACTTTGCAAGTGGTTAGGGTTTGAAGGGCTTTGAGTCTTAGGAGTTAAGGCTTAGGAAGCAATACTACGCGCTGTGGTCTTACATCATGGTCCCCAGGTGGCGATCTGCTGTATAATATCGAGGCCTTGAGAATTATAGTAGGGTTTTTTTGGGCCCCTTACACTATTACTATAGTGACAATACGGAACCCCTGAAATAGTCTAGGTAATTATCTAGGCCCCGATACTATATGGGGTCTGGCCGTAGTTTTCGGGGTTGAAGAAAATATACTGAACTTAGACCCCTGGCAAAAAATAGAATCTTGGCTGTTTCTTAGGAATTTTATTAAACAAAGACTAACAAATTTTTCGTAGTGCCCCTAAGGTTTAGAGCGTGTCTGATTACAGGATTTGGGGACGTTTTCACGTCTTCTATGGCCTTGGAAGGAGGGCTTGCAGGCATTGGGGGTTGTATCCTACCACAAACCTTCGTCCAAGAATTAGCCCTGACCTCTGGCAAATGCCTGTAGCGTCAGAAGCTACACTGTTCTCATGTTCCCAGAGAATTCCGCATGGCTCACATAATTACCATGAACACCCATCTCATTCCTCGAGATCTCATGTCGAAACCCATAATATAGTTCTCAAACCCGGCCACAGCTACAGGAATCCATCAATTGAAGACCTTTTCGGATCCTTCAAGAAGCCCCATGTCATGAGAACCATACAGGAAAATTCCTTTTGTTCAGGAGTATCACCCTAAACCCTAAACCTGAAATAACCCTAAACCCTAAACGCTTATATAACCCTAAGCCCTCAACCCTCATCTAACCCTAAACCCTAAACCCTCATATAATCCTAAACCCTTACACAACCCCCTATCCTAAACCCTAAACCCTTGTATAACCCTAAGGCCCTAAACCTTTCTATAATCCTAAGGCCCCAAACCCTTATATAACCCTAAACGCTGAACCCTTATACAACCCTAAACCCTAAACCCTTATATAACCCTAAACCCTGAGCCCTTGTATAACCCTAAACCCTTATATTACCCTAAACCCTAAACCCTCATCTAACCCTGAACCCTAAACCCTAGCTTATATAACCCCCTAGTTAAACCCTAAGCCCTAAACCCTTCTATACCCCCCTTCACCCAACCCCCTACCCTAAGCCCTTAAAGTCCTTGGTCTGCTGGAGCGCCACCACCGAGGCGGCGCAGTGCGGCGCACAGCGACGAGAGGGGACCCCGGTGCCTTGGGAAGCTCCGCGTAGTAGAGGGTTTAGGGGTTAGGGTTCAGGGTTTAGGGTTTAGGGTTCAGGGTTTAGGGTTTAGGGTTCAGGGTTTAGGGTTCAGGGTTTAGGGTTCCTTTGATTATACTTGTAGTATCATGGGTCCCAAAACCCTATTCTAATTTATTAAGGCCCCTATAGGTATGGCCCTATATGACCCCTGTTCAGGATGGTGGGTTACGGTTTCGGGCTTAGGGTTCCGGGAGATAAGATAGGGTTCGGGGTTTAAGATCCTTGGGCTTTAGGGTTTAGGGTTTAGGGTTAATGCAATGTAGGAACCTGATTAAGAATCCCTGGCCCTGTAACCCCAATATATTAGGATCCAGACCCCGGAAGAATCCTAAAAGTAGATCACTAAATGGGGGTTCCTATCAAGTACCCTTTGTAGTATAGGGCCCCAAATTAGGGGATCTACTTTCTAGATCCTCCTGGGGGTCTGGAATTAAGAACCCTATAAGGACCCAAGGTTTCTCAATCAGGGTCCTACAGTAGCAACGGTAGTCCGGTAACCTTTTTGGGTGACTGTGGTTGTAGATGGACTGTCTCAGGTGGGTGTAAGGACTGCAACAACACGCAGGAACATATACATGTGTGCATGTATGTATGAGTATAGGTGATATAAAGATATAAAGAAGAACATACAGACACGTACACATCAGGTAGGTAGGCAGGAATAACAATGGTGCAGTAGCAGTAAATAGCAGCAACAGTAGTAGCAGCCACCTGTAGCAGCATGTACAGGCGACGGACCCGGAGCCTCCCAAACCCCTTAATTAAGGAATACACCTTAAAGTATAGTAGGATCCATAATATGATTTAAGGTATATTCCTTAATTAAGGGGTTTTGGAGGCTCTGGGGAGCAGCATCAGTAAAGCAGGTCCGATGACCCTTCACCCAGCCGGGCCAGGCCTTAATAATTAGAATAGGGTTTTGGGGCCCATTATGCTGTCCTTAGAATAAGGAACCCCCCAAAAATAGTATAGGCCCCCAGTATTACTCTTTGTTCTGCTGAACCATAAACTATGGCTCAGGTTCGTGTACTAATGCTCGTCTGTGAGGACTACTTTATAGGTTGTAGGTGACGACGTCCACGAGATCTACATCTCTGTAGAGATGCTTGTGCACAAACGGCTCTGAACTGTGAGCCCGTACCTCAGCCTAAACACTAAATTCTGGGGTAAATTATCCTCAAATGCTAAAAAACCTAGAACCAACTTTTCATCAACCACGCACCGGAGGCACGCTTTTTCTTTCGCGTGCTTCCCTGCGCGCGACTGCCAAGACGCTACCGGCATTTCTGCAGCGAGTCCGTCTGCAGAAAGCTGAGCCAATCACCAACCAAAACCCGAGATGTGACCATCCTACCCAGAGAACCCAATACCACTTAATTAAGGAATATACCTTAAATTTTAAGGGCCTTAATATTATGATTTAAGGTATTTTCCTTAATTAAGGGGTATTGGGATCTCTGAGTAGATAATTAATTAAAGGCTGTAGGACAGCGTAGGAGAAACTACTGAGGTTCACCAATGTGGCACTCGCACCTAGAACCCGATAGCAACCCTAAACCCAGCGCTGGCGCTTCGCAGCCCGCTCTTCTTCTGGCAGTTCGGCACTGGCTTCTCCTGAGCGTGCTGCGGATTTTCGATGCAGCTCGTGCAGATTGAGACCCCAACCCACAGTGGCGCGTCTTTCCTATTGGCGAAGGAAGGCAGCACCCTGCAAAACCTTCACCCCAAGACTAGCCTAAAGCCCTCCCTAAACTAGGGTTTAGGGTTTAGGGTTTGCAGAATCCCTTCTTGAACCACTAGCCTAAAGCCCTCCCTAAACTAGCGTTGAGGGTTTACAGAATCCTTCTTGAACCCCTTTAGATCCAACCTTGCCTGGACCCCTGCTGCCCAGGCACTGTCGATGAAAATATTCGGATCTTCTCCCTCAGCTTGCCTGCAGGGCGTGGGTTTATGGGTCGTTGTCAAAATTATGGTCCCTTGTTGGGTACCCTAAATATTGGGTGCCGTACTATAATAGGGACCCAAAAAGGGACCATAATTTTGACAACCACCCTTATAGGGGTTTTGGGTTTAGGATTTAGGGCTCATGGGGCTCTGTTTAGGGGTTCATGGCTTTGGGTTTGGGTTCATGGGCGGTTCTCAGCCTAAGGGCCTAGGGTTTATAGGGAACCCCAGAAAGTTGGAACATGGATTTAGGATGATTAGTGCGGGGATTCCCCATGCTTTTCCTCAGGGGTATGAGGATAGTGTTGTTTTAACTTTCTGACGTCCACTGTAGGGTGGTTTAGGGTATAGGCTTTCCTTGCGAAGCCCAGGAAACCCCGAAGCCTTAAACGCGAAAGCCTCAACCCGAAGCCCTAAACCACAGATCCCGTCGCCTTGAACCGCAAAGCCAGGAACCCCAAGCAGCAAGCTATACTGAACTTAGACCCCTAGCAAAAAAAGCAAGGTTTAGCTGTTTCTTATAAACACTTTCATTTATAATAACCAAAGATTAAACATACTTCGAAGTACCCCGAAGCTAGGGCCAGGGCCTCTGCGACGCCTGCTCGATCAACGCTGTGGCTCTCCTGACAAGTGGCCCTTCGCTTCGGGGGTTCCTCTTGTTGGCATCTTCTTGTGGAGCGTAGGAACGGAATCATCCCTAAACCCCAAGAAACCCTTTAAGACCGTTATCTTCCCTTACGGGTCCTTATAAACGGTTTTGGGTACCCAAACAGGACCCAAAGTCCTGTGATAGAGAGTACTTAGACTTGAACTCTTAGGATGCTTGTAGAGCATAGAAACGTAATGATCCCCAAACCCTAACCCGCCCCCTCAACCCAAAACATCCGAATCCCTAGATCCTACTTAAGTACTTATAACCTTACTTACTAAGTCCCATGATCCTGTAAGTAAAGCCTTAAAGTCATGATCTATGGTTTAGGTGGACTGCTAGGGCTAGGGAGTTTTGGCTCCCTACCCTAAGCCCTAAAGCACCAGGCTAAGGTAAGGCCTAAAGCCATAGAATCCTGAAAGCCATAAACCCTACAGGCCCTTGAGCAAAAATTGAAGGCTCCTCAGGGGCTAAGGTAGGGCCTAAAGCCTAAACCCTCTGATCCCTACCTAAACCCCCCCCAAAAGCAGGAAAAATCATGGCCCGAGACCCAAAAAGGCTACTATTCTACATCCTTTTTTTGGGTGGAAAGCCCTAGCCCAAAAAGGCTAATATTCTACATCCTTCCGGGAAAAAAAATCGGAAAGCCCTAGTTGGCTCCTCAGAAGTATGCAGAATAGTAGCCTTTTATAGGTTTTGGGCCATTCTGTTACCTACTTTTGGGGGTCTATAGGTACTTGGCTCCTAAACCCTAAAGTACTTGGCTCCTCAGGGCCAGCTTCTATTACATTCTGAAGGAAAATTCGGAAAGGTCTAGTTGGCTCCTCAGGGGCATGTGCGCCAGCGTCTCGAAGGTGCTTTCCTCCAAGACCAGGCCAAGCTCCTCGGCCTGGACAAGGGAGGGTTTTTAAGGTTTAGGGTTTAGGGTTTAGGGTTTTGGGGTTTAGGGTTTTGGGGGGTTTAGGGTTTTGGGTTTAGGGTTTAGGGTTTTGGGTTTAGGGTTGAGGGTTTAGGGTTTAGGGTTTGGGGGTTTAGGGAGGGTTACCCAAAGGGTCCAAAGTTCCTTTATGGTAGAATGTGGGGTTCCTATATTAGGAATTACTATTATGATTTGGGAAGTATCCCCCATAACAATACTTTGGACCCTTTGGGTTATATAGCTCAGAAATTCCAGAGGCTTCGGACTTGTTGAATGTAGGAACCGTGGTTCCTTTAAAGAGTTCCTTTTTTCAAGGGTCTACAAGGATTACTGTAAGGGGTATTATAGGAATCCAGAGGCTTCGGACTTGTTGGGTTTTGATTCCTCTCGCATTGCAATGGAAATCTATGCCCATTGCAATGGGAGAGGGAAAAAAACCTTGAACTTGTTTATGGTTTAGGGTTTAGGTGGGCTCGGACTAGTTTAATGCAGGAACCTGATTAAGAAACCCTGGGCCTTTAACCCCACAATAGCAATAAGCATATAAGGAGCCCTAATAAAGGCCCAACGTTTCTCAATTAGGGTTTAGGGTTTAGGGGGGTTTCGGGCGGTACTTTGACAGTGCTTGAATACATGAAGGATAAATAGAATGTTATCATCGGAACCGTGGAAGTGGTCATTCTTTGGAGTGGCGCTGCTGCTGTGTTTGTGGACCTTGGACCGCTGCATGGGTGACCTTTCACTGTGTGGGGGTCTGCGCTGGCATACGAGTAGTGGACGGAAACTAGGGTCTCAAACGGCGTCCGAGCGCTATTAACCTGTGTATTGCCATTTCCCTACCCGTCTAACTATCGATCTATCCACCTACCTATGTGTAGATATGTGTATGTATGTGTATGCTATATATATATATATATATATATATATATATACATATATATATATATATATATATATGTATATACGTATACACTGCTTACAGGACATATGTACACACCCTGAAAAGCCCTGAGTCCTCACTAATATTGTCCCTAAGCATATGTAATTGGTCCGCCTTCTGCCGGCTCTGGTTCCCCGTGTGGTTTTTCCCCAGGCCCTTGCTGCTGCCCGAGCCCGGGCCATCGCGGAGGATGTTGGCGATGGCGGCCTCCACTGAGGCTTTAGGTTTCGGTTTAGGGTTTAGGGCCGTTTAGGGCTTGAGGGCTTTATGGCTGGATTTAGGGGTGGTTCGGGATTTTCTGAAGGAGAACTGATAGGGCAGGTGCATGTGGACATGACATGTAGATGTATAGTAAAGTCAAGGGCACAACAAAAATGTCAACCACCGCCGTGCTTTAGATCTGCGATTTTGCGTGTTGGCTGAAGTTGCACACCTCAAAGGGTCCTAGGTACTGTTATGGGGGATACATACCCCGATCATCATGTCATGATAAAAAATACATAGCTACCTAGGACCCCTTTGGGTACTGCATGCGAGGATAAGATGTCATCTGCAGTTAGCAAAATGGGGTCGGCGCTATTGGCATCAGCGAAACTTTGGAACCAAGTCTCCAAACCATAAAACATTGTCGCCAGGCTCTCTCACCCTAAGCCCTACATACCCTATAAACCCAAAACCGCCAGGAAGACTGTCAAATTGGAAGGTCCCAGGCCTGGATGTAGTTGTTGAGGTTGCCGATGCCCTTGCTGCCCTTGCTCATGCCCTGCACGATCGAAGGGACTTCATATGATATGAAATAGGTGTGTGTATATATATATATTATACACATATACACATGCCTCTGTATCTGGTTGTCTGAGTCACAAGAACCGGCAACTTAAGACTCTCCTCCTGCTGTCCTGCCTGAGTCACGTATGACCAATGTGTGTCTGTACGTATGCAGGCAAGCGTGCTGGTCTGAGTAATTGTACACGCAGCTCATTATTGGTTGAACTTGCAAGCACAAGCAAATTCTGCCAGCGTAGATCACTGTTCTAACCCCAATTTTATTGTCGTACCCTTATAGGTCCATTATGGCAACCCTTATAGGACCCTTTATAAAGTGATAGAGCATCACGAACACCATTCCGACCACAACGACCAAAACACAACGCAGTGACCACGAGGATGCCTCATTGCACTGGCGGGATTCATTGTTCTAAGGCTGCGACTTTGACTGCTACTACGACTACTACTACACCTACTACTACTACTACTACTACTACTACTACTACTACTACTACTACTACTACTGCTACTGCTACTGCTACTGCTACTGCTACTGCTACTACTACTACTGCTGCTACTACTACTACTACTATTGCTACTACTACTACTACTACCACTACTACTACTACTACTACTACTACTACTACTACTACTACTACTACTACTGCTACTACTGCTACTACTACTACTACTACAACTACTACTACTGCTACTACTACTACTACTACTACTACTACTACTACTACTACTACTACTATTGCTACTTCTACTATTACCTATTACAACAACAACTACTACTACTACTGCTACTACTGCTACTACAACTTCTACAACAACTACTACTACTACTACTACTACGACGACTACGACGACTACGACGACTACGACGACTACGACGACTACGACGACTACGACGACTACGACGACTACCACTACCACTGCCACTGCCACTGCCACTACCACTACCACTACCACTACCACTACCACTACCACTACCACTACCACTACTACTACTACTACTACTACTACTACTACTACTACTACTACTACTACTGTATTCACTGGCACTCATGGTGTGCAACTAACCTCCCGACCTCTAAAACAGAAATACGGATTACACGTTTTAAGCCAACAAGGCCAGTCCGTGTTTGTGTCCCTTTAGAGACAGGTACTTCGGGGGCCCTAATTCAATCTAGAACGAAGGACCATCCGTAAGTGCTGTCTCTTTGGGAGAATCGGCTCTGCCAGCAGTCCGAAAGCTACAGTGCTATTGCATGTGCATGGAATCCCAAGACCTCCAAGGGGCGTTCCTTCAAACCCTTTTTTTGAACGAGGTCTCTCTGAAGTGCCCTAAACTCCATCCATATTCGCCCTAAGCCCTACAAACCCTAAAGGCCTAGACTCTATCCATGTCTGCTAGGGGGGACCAGCCTTGGATTGAAGGTTCTGAAGCAACTCCATAGCATCATCCTGGCCGATGCCTCGGATGCTGTGCGCTTCCTCTCAGTAGGTTTTGGGTTTGAGGTTTAGGATGGTGTAGGGTTTGGAGTTTAGGGTTTAGGACGGTTTTGGGGTTGGGGTTCAGGTTTTGAGGTTTAAGCTTTAGGTTCCAGTTATTCCCAAAAATCAACCTATTTTGAGGCTTTATATCGAGAGCTCCGTAGTTTCTGTAAACTCACGGAGGTTTGTCTCGGTATGAACCAAACGAAATTTTCAGAAAGGAAGGGTGCTTATGTACGCCCTGACAGTGGCAAACTTATTGCAATGAACCCCAAAACCGTTATGTAACATAAGCCTTGAATAAACTGCTAAAGAAGAAGAAGACTTCCCGTCTTGCAGAGCGAGGCTCAGCGCAAGGCTAGCAGGGTGGCAGGAGAGATCTCTTGTCCTGCCCAGAGATCCTGCGCAAGTACGTCAGGATTCCGGAGCCTTCTGGTGGTAACGGATTGAGGGGGGTTTAGGGTTTTGGGAGGAATTGTAAATTTCGGGACGGTTGGGGTTTAGAGCTGCCAACAGTGCACAAAAGAGTATGCATAATTATGTCACAACTATATGAGCCTTGCTCCGGAGTTGCTTCACACGGCACACGTTTTGATGCTTGTGCGAGTAGTCGAACCTCGCCAAAATGCCGAATCCCCAAACATCGACCCTTCCGCCCAAGGAGGAGAGTTCAAGATACTGGTGCCAAAGTGTCCAAGCTGAACATAGCCGTAAACCCAAAGCCATAGAGTGCCAACTTCCCAACCTTCTCAAGCCTTGAATGAAACCTGCAAAAGGCCTCGGACCTCTACAGCCGTATGATCAAGCCCCTATAAGCCCTAAGCCCTAAACCCTAAAGTTTTAAAACCCTGACCCCTAAGACGAACCCCAACCCCCAAAAAACCCAAACCCTAAAGCCCAAAACCCAAACAAAGGCACAAAAGGCCTGCTCCTGTCGCCTGAGCCTAAAGCCTATGATCCTAAACCCTGCGAGGGTTCTTGTAAAAGGGCCTATAAGGGTTACTATACGGCTACTATGATATAGGGGCCTTAGTTGTTTTGAATAGGGCTTTGCGGCTATGTATTATACTAGAACGCTGTTTTAATCATAAAGGCCCCTACATTACTTTCAAAATCAGCAAAACGGCCGCAGCCCTTCTGAGATTAGGGGTGCAGTAAGGGTTAATTATTGAGTTTAGGTTCTAGGGTTTTAGGGTTTAGGGTTTCAGCTAGGGTGTCTTTCAGATTCGATTAGATACTGTAAGGCGAGGCTATACATTCTTCTCAGGATGTGGGTTTTGGGTTCTGGGGCTTGACGGCTTCTGGGGGTTTATAGATCTTCGTAGGACTCTGCGGACTCTGACACCTGTTTTTCTCCATGAACACACCAACTAACTCGAAACTCGAAAGCCCACGCAACTCGGACTCCCTGCACGCACAACTCAGAACCTCCATGCTGAGCTACCTATCATCATGAACCAACACAACTAGTTAAACAGAGACACATGAATACGTCACAAAGAAATGACGACACAACACCAAGAGAGTTCATGCCAATACTGTGCCTGTCTGTGTGTTTGTATATATATATATATATATATATATATATCTAACAGCTATGTATAGATATGTACACATACGCACCTTAGTTTCACCCAAAAGATCGCGACCCCGAACAGTGCGCTCCAGTCCTGCTCGTTTAACTCCAGCACGGACTTCTCCAACAGCGTTACATCCTCCAAGGCTTTGAAGGATTCAACTTGCAGGTTCATGTGTAGCCCTTAGGGTTCCTTTAAGGGCGCCTTTAAAGGGATCTATAGGGATAGGGGTTAAAGGGATCTATAGGGATTCTATAAGGGTATAGGGGCTGCCTACTTGGAGGTTCATAGGTAACTATACGTGGAGTTATCAGTAGGATAACTATAACTATAACCCGTAATAGGGGACTTATAAGCCCACTCATTACCACCCATGAACCTCCAAGAAGGGTTGAGGGTTCAGGCTTGGACTTTTGGGGGTTTTCGGATTTAGGGATTTAGGATGGCTTGGAATGCTTAGGATTCATGGCTTAAGGAAACCCCAGCTGGCTGCAGGCGGCGTAGGTGAAAAGAAACGCAGGGTTTTGGGCACAAGACATCTTACTTAATACAGGAACACTATTTCTACTTCTGCAACCACCCGCAGTGTAGACATACCGCTGAAGTCCGTGGACCATGCCGTCCCGAACACTTACATTTGATGCCGCGACCAAGGTCAGATCACAGCCTCCGCATTTAGGGCTCGGAGAACACTGCATGTCACCATCTGCTTTGAATTTCGACCTGGCTGCTGCCCTCTGCCGAGAACTTTCGCAAGTCGAAGGTTCTGAGACTGAATGTAGAACTGGACAAAACATTCCACTCTCATAACTCTCGGGGGCAGTTTTGAAGCAGTGACAGCATCTGGCCGTGGCGAGGAGCGAGTGGCACAAAAAAACATAACATACAGCATGTACCTACTGGACCTACCTCGGGCGAATCAAAAGCCTGACCTGGAACTGAAACATGCTGATCCCTAATGAAAGCCACAAAACCCAAAGAAAGTCCTCTGGAATCAAACCACCACCGCGCGACCCCTTGCCGCCCTCTTTGCCTGCAGAGTCGGGTTTTGTCGTTAAGGCTTTGGCGAGGGCAGCTCTGCACACAAATCCGGTACATGTCGCGAACCCCGCACTACCAAAAAAGTGATATATCTGTGTGTGTGTGTATATATATATATATGTAAGAGGTATGTATATCCAAATACTTATATATATATATATATATATATATATCTAATATATATATATATATACATATATATATATATATATATATATATATCCATAGAACAGCCCGCCGGGGAAAAAAAAGAACTGATGGCTTATGCCTAGACCGAGGTCAAAGAAAGAGTTTGGTGAAGTCGGGAATGACACGTGGAATGTCAGAAGCCCCAAGCCCTTGAAGAGGTAAGATAAACCAACAAGACCATTCCTCAAGGGTCTCTATATACGGCGTCTACTGACATCATGATGGAATCCGCCCCCCAAAATGCCATCCGCTTACGGTCTTGGAACGGTAGCACTGTAGCACTGTATCCATGTCTCCCTCTCTCGCTATATATGTGTATAACATGTATATATATATATATATATATATATATATCTATATCTATATCTATATCTATATATATCTATATCTATATATCTATATATATATATATATATATATATTTGTACGTACATATGCTGTATTTACTGGGTTATTCATTTGGTTAACTGTTGATTCATTTCTGTATTCCGCACTCACTGGATGGACATTCTGGGATTGAGATTGCTTAAGCTGTACAATTTAGATCGTCGATACGACATACTGTCATACTCTTTCGCTCCGTTCAGAAACACACAACGTGAAATGTGAAAACGAGTTGCTCTCGGTCTTCTTGCTATCGCTACTTACGGCTGTCAGTTCTCGATAAACCGCAGACTCGTAACATGGAGTCGGGTCAAGAAAATCCAACTCTCGTTTTGAACTCTAGACCCCTTGCTACTCAAACGCTAAGTTCAACATAGTTCAACTATGGCCTCACGATAGACCCCGCCACAACCTTCAACTTAAAATTGAAACATAAACCGATCACTTCTAATTTATAGTCTCACTGTAGACCACCTAAACCCTAAAGCCTAAACGCCCCTCTCTCTCTCTCTCTGTCTGTCTCTCTCCCAGGCATTCGAAACGCTAAACCCCTAAACCTTCAGTACTAAACTCTCGCAACGCACCCTAAACCCTAAACCCCTAACCCCTAAACCCCTAAACCCTAAACCCCTAAAACCCTAAACCCTAAACCCCTAAACCCTAAACCCCTAAACCCCAAACCCCTAAAACCCGAGAATCGACCTCCCCAAGAGTAGCCGCCCGCACCGTAGCCGGGCCCGGCCCCGTAGCCTTTTCCGAAACCTTAGGGTTTTAGGGTTTAGGGGTTAGGGTTTAGGGGTTTAGGGCTTAGGGTTTAGGGTTTAGGGGTTTAGGGTTTAGGGGTTTAGGGTTTAGGGTTTTAGGGTTTTAGGGTTTAGGGTTTTAGGGGTTTAGGGTTTAGGGTTTTAGGGTTTTAGGGTTTTAGGGTTTAGGGGTTAGGGTTTAGGGGTTTAGGGCTTAGGGTTTAGGGTTTAGGGGTTTAGGGTTTAGGGGTTTAGGGTTTAGGGTTTTAGGGTTTTAGGGTTTAGGGTTTTAGGGGTTTAGGGTTTAGGGTTTTAGGGTTTTAGGGTTTTAGGGTTTAGGGTTTAGGGTTTAGGGGTTAGGGGTTTAGGGTTTAGGGGTTTAGGGTTTAGGGACCTTTGTGTTTTTCCAGGGACCTCTCCGTTAGGGGTTAGGGCCCCTTTAAAGGGATCTATAGGGATTGAAAAATGGTATAGGGTTTAGGGCCTACTTGAAGGTTCTTGTCAGGGGAAATCTCCAAGGAGCATTTTTTTGCTGAGGGCTCCTTTTTGGGTCCGCACGAAGTGTGCCCAAAGCCTGTGTTACGGTTAGGGTTTAGGGTTTAAGGGTTTCGGGCTTTAGGGGCTAGGGTTTAGGGATGTTTAGTTTAGGGTTTTCTTGTCCCTCGCACTCGACGAATCAGGCGAGTTTTACTGCTTGTCAGTACTCAGCTACTCTTTGCACATTGGCACAAGAGAACCCTCATTAATACATTAATCATTTACTCGTTGGCGATCCTCTCCAAACATGTCTATGTCCACCTTGAGAGTCGCTCTCACCTTCACACACCTGCCTTTGAGGATGCTTGGAGACCATATGCTAAGGTCAAGGGTTTAGGGTTAAGGGAAGCAAAAGCCTAAGACCCAATCGCAATGCAGTCATTCAAGGAGAAGGAGCCGGAGCAAGGTGTATCAGGATGTCTAGATCTAATGCAGGCGCCTTCATCATTATTATAATAGGGTTTGGGGCCCATTGATTATACTAAATTATAGTAAGGAACCCCAATATAGTATAGGTAGTTATTGAGGCCCCTATGGTACACACACCGGCTCACCGAATTCGGATCAAAGGAGCTGGCGCCGCCGATTGGAGCACTGTAGCCGCCGTAGCCGCCTTTGCCACCTCCATAGCCGTCCTCGGGTAAGGTTTAAGCTAAACTAGTCTCGGAATTTCTCGTAGCGGCAATCGATAAGCCCGTAAGCGCTCACGCCGTCTGTACACCGGCTGACTACTTCAAGCGAAGCTAACTTGCATGGGCTCTTTCAAGGCACACTGCTCTCCTTGGCGGTGGGTCTGTATTTCCGGGTCAAATGGTTCAGGGTTTAGGGTTTATTAAGTGCATGATAACACCGTCACGGCGGCCTTTCCTAAGAGACGGACTCGCGCAATCAGGATCGGGGCTTCCACGATTGACTGCAGCTTGCAGACCGCCGCAAAACGCACGTGTTTACATAGAGTTCAGCAACCCAGGTCTGAGTTTAGGCTGCCGGACTTTATCATATTTATCATAGGACTCTAAACCAGTATGACGGCCTGAATAATTACTTATACTTTGTTGGGGGTTCCTTATTACAGTCTTAGTATAGCTTAGTATACTATACCCTGGTCGGACTTTTCGGCATCCCCAAGATATGTGCCCGGCCTTGCCACGCCCGTAGATGGATTCATAGAGGCTGCCGCCCGACTTGCCGCCGCCGTAGCCACCGCCGTAGCCACCACCTCCGCCCAAACAGAAGGTAGAGCCGATGACAACACTGATGTAAACTTTATCGGGGTTGAGGCCCTGGGTGGTTTCCCCATCTGAGGGGGAGGTGCTTGCACAGGCTTGATTCTTACTTGTACGGCGTCTGCAGGCGGGCTTGTTGAGGGCACCTAGTCGTTCTGGCTTCTCGTCTAAGTGTATGCAATCCCAGCACTACAAGCCTAAACCCTGAACCCCAGTGTAGTCTGTACTACGGCCTTCAAGCGGCGCCTAAAGGTATGCGACTTTGTAAAAATAGTCATATGCTAAGTCATCTGAACCTGACTCTCGCAGTCTTACAGCAACTTTTTGGAGAATGTGCACTTGTTTGCAGTAAAAGCCAGAAAGTTGGAATATGATTATCCTAAACCCTTTATGGTAAATTATAGGGTATCCTACCCTGAAACCATATTCCAACTTTCTGGAGTTCCCTTTAAGAGGGTCTCTCACGGTCATGTAGGGTTCCAGGGCTTTATAAAGCTTTGGGGAGTTGCTGTGGAATAGCTTCCGTAAACCCTAAACCCTAAACCCCTAAACCCTAAACCCTAAACCCTAAACCCTAAACCCTAAACCCTAAACCCTAAATCCTAAATCCTAAACTCTAGTTATGTCCTCGCCCCCACCTCGGCTGCTTAGTCGCTTCGGATCGGGAGTTCAAGGGTTTTCGGATTCGGACTTTGCTTCGACAGGGTGGGAACCGGATTAAGAAGCCCTGGGCCTAAAGGGGATCCATAAGGGCTACTAGAAGGGGTCTTTTAGGGTACTAGAATACTGTAGGAACCTGATTAAGAAACCCTGGGCCTACAAGCCTGAAATAGTAGGATTTATATAAGGAACCCTAATAAAGGCCCAAGGTGTCAAAACCAGGCTCCTGCTTATTAGTGGCCCCCAGGAAGTTGGAACATGGACTAGGATGTTTTTAAGCTGGGGTTACCGTAAGGGCATGAAGATAAATGACGTGGTAAGTCTCCGGCTCCCACATTTTTTGTCACTCGTGCTCGGCAAGTCAGACGAGGTTTAAGGGGCTTCACGCTACCATCATGTTCACCTTGGAACAAGCAAAACACAGTCAAATTCCCACGATCTCATCATCGTTCGATCTCTCGCGACATCCACACATCATCCACAATCCCGTCCCCATCCACGACATGAAAGGAGACGCGATCCTGTAGCCAGAAAATAACCAGCACGTTTCCAGCATGGTTCCAAGTCTGGCTTCAGCCTTCCAAGTCCAGCTTCAGCCTCTTTCAAGCTGTCAGATTCCGCCATTCGGCCCTAAAATTGCCAGGCCTTCCCGCAAAAGCAAGGCCAGACACAACAAAGATAGTGTCATAAGCCCCATCTCTCGCTGGAAACAGAGAGTCACCCACATTACTAGGATGCGAAGTAACCGAAAAATGAAAAGGGCTCACTTTTTGGTATTAGGTAACTTTATAAGGAACCTAGGACTACAACAAGGGACTAAGGGTACTACTGGGCATCCTAGATTACATACATGCTCCCGAACAGAAGAAGACCGCCAAGTAATTGGACTTTCTCTTGTCCATCCGGTCACAGAGGAGTTCATGTGCGCTGCGACTCTTTCTGTCGTTGGTCTTCACACGTTCCTCTTCATGCTAGCACGTTCTGCTTGTCTGCTAATTCTGTTGTCTCCATGTTCTGGAGCTGGTCTCTTTCAGAAGTAATGTAGGAAACTGATTAAGAAAATCTGGGCCTATAACCCCAAAATAGTAGGATTCATATAAAGAACCCTAATACAGGCCCAAGGTTTCTTAATCAGGCTCCTACATCCAGCACCCAAAACCCTTAGAGTACCCTTGAAAGGAACCCTTATAGAACCGATCAGAAGTACAACTACTATCGCTTCTTCGTTCCTACTTCTATGGCTCATTACTCCTTTTAAACCACTCCTTCGATCAACTCCGGCTTGGCTACGCTGGCATAACCCTGAGGCTGAGGGTCCAGGTAGGTCTTACTTACGGTTGATGGTATAAATCCTGCATGACCCATTATAAGGAATATACCGTAATTCCCATAGTTTAGGGTCCTTAAGGTAATACAGGATTTATATCATCAACAGTAGTGCTATAGGGAACTCGGTTTTATCCGAAACAGTACTAGTTAGGTAATTGGACCTTCCTACTTGTCCGGTATGGCAGGGTAATCACAGGTCAACCTTAAACAGGTTAAACAGGCTACCTACCTGCAGTCGGTAGTCTCCATTGTAATTCCTTTTAGGTGTTACCTTCTAGGATCCAGCTGAAAAAAATCAAAAAACACAGAACTACAATGGAGCCTACAGGTTTTTGGTGTTACCTTATAGGATCCCAACAACAACAAACACAAAACTACAATAGACACTACAGGTACTCACCTACTGAGCCTTTCAAAATTCGTCGACGCTTGGGCCTCCTGCGAAACCTCCGCCTTTGCCGAAGGTACCTCCGCCTTCAGAACGAGGCACGTATCCTTCCGAAGGGCAGTGCAGGGCCTGATCTTGCGGTTTATAGTAAAACCCAGAAAGTTGGAATATGATTATCCTAAACCCTTTATGGTAAATTATAGGGTATCCTACCCTGAAACCATATTCCAACTTTCTGGAGTTCCCTTTAAGAGGGTCTCTCACGGTCATGTAGGGCTCCAGGGCTTTATAAAGCTTTGGGGAGTTGCTGTGGAATAGCTTCCGTAAACTCTAAACCCTAAACCCCTAAACCCCTAAACCCTAAACCCCTAAACCCTAAACCCTAAACCCCTAAACCCTAAACCCTAAACCCCTAAACCCTAAACCCTAAACCCTAAACCCGCAGGCATTCTCTCAGGCGAGAATTGTCTGAGCATCAGCAAAGGAATCGGCGAAAGCAAGGAATCAAATCGAAGCTCCTTGCAAGCCTAAACCACATTCACCCCGAAGCACTGCCACTCCTCGCGAGATGGTGGCCACGACCTGGTTCAAAAAAGTTGGGGAATCAATTCTTTATGAGTTTAGGATGACGGGTCAGATTTGACAAGCAGCGCCCTGCTGCACCCTAAACCCCAGGAGAAGTGTGGGTAGGCTTGATGAAGATTTCTCGTCCAAGGCTTCGGGCGAAGGCTTTACGCTGAAGAGAGGAATGGCTTTCGCCTCGGCATCCACATTCATCCCGCACTTGCCACCGAAACCCAACCTGCTCGAAGATACTATAGGGGCTTTGATAACTTTAATAGGGTTTTGGGCCCCTTTGTAGTATACTTGATTCATAACAAGGAACCCTAAGGCCCTTGGGAATAAGAATTATTTAAACCCCGAGCTCGCATAGCTTTCGCATAAGGGTGTAGGGTTCAAGAGGTCAGGGTTTGGGGTTCCTTTGAAGGGATCCATAAGGCTTCTATATGGTTTCGGATGCCTTCACCCGGGAGCTCCGAAAGCCTGATCCAGGCAGGTTTGGCGTTCCAAGAAACCCAAAGAGCCTCCCGGAGCCCAACCTCAAACCGTCAAGAGCCTACTAAATAGCCCCATAGCCTTAACCCTAAAGCACAAAACATAACAGCCTCAACCCTAAACCTTAAATCAGACATCCCTAGAGCCTTAACCCATAAACTTCAAACCCTATAGCCTGCTAGAGCCTTAACCCTGAACATCCCTAAACCTTAAAATCCTAAAGCCTACATCCCCAAACAGTCCTCGAGCCATGTAAACCCAGCCCCAAATCCTAAACCCCACAACCCAGGACCCTAAGCCCCCATAACCCTAAACCCCGAAACACAGACACCTGAGCTCAAGGCGCATATAGCTGAAATTAGACTCGAGCTTCCACAAGCAACTTGCCCCCTCATTGATTTCAAACCAAGTTTATGGTACCCCCAAACAGGGTTAACGATTACCTGCTCTACTCCGAGGTGATTATGCGCTTAGCCCTTTTTTTTTCGGGCTTGGATTGTGTGCCAGCAAACACTCCTTCGACCCTAAACCCCAAAACGCCTAGACCTTGTTGCATCCAGGCCTCCTCTAACCCCGAAAAGATCAATCCAAGAAAGTCTCACGAATCATAGACCCTGAACCCCTAAACCCTAAACCCTTAAACCGTGAACCCCTAAACCCTAATTAAAACCAGGCGCGTAGTTGGAGGGATCCCTGAGCTCCGTGTGCTTCTCTGCCACAGCCTCCGGCGGCGACGTCTTTGTTTCAAACTCGAGGAATCGAAAATTCAGGGCTCTGGTTTGAGGATGTTTGGGGCTGTAGGAGGGTAGTTAGATTCAGGGTTCCGGCTGTTTAAATCAGAGTTTTGCAGGGTTAGAGTTCCAAGGCTCGGGTTTAGAGCTACCTTGTTCAGTAGGGTCCCATACTTCTAGTGATTCTAGTGACGGCAAACAGAAGAAGTGGCCCTTGCTGCTTCGGCGACGGCGAATCCTACTTCGGCCACAACCATTAATTATCCCAGCCATAAATGGTCGTGACAGTGTGAATATGCAACACTCATACGGCTCATACTTACCCAACAAAAATACAGGAGCATATCATCGTCATGACCAGCTTCATGCACCAGCACACTGCATTGCATCACAACCATATCAAACCGCATTGCATCAAGCTGCGCCCTCCTCCTGCCCCACCTCCAGACCATCATTCACGCCATCGTCATCATCATCTTCATCCTCCTCCTCCTCATCATCATCATAATCATCCTCAGTATCAGCAGCATCACCCAACCACCATAATGATGATCGCTCATCATCATCATCATCATGGTCAGAATAACCGGTAGTTCGTCGAAATGGCCATCAACATCACCATCATCGGCATCATCGTCAAAATGGTCAGCACCATCACCATCACCACCATCATCATCGTCATCATACCAATCTTCATCTTCATCTTCATCTTCATCAGCAGCGGCAGCATCAGCATCGTGTCCTTCTCCTTCCAAGCTTGCACATGCGTACGCATCTTGTCACGATGAGCTGAAGAAGGAATCACATCCCGAGCACTCAAACTCGTGACTACATTCCGTGTCAGCTACTCCATGACGTCAGCTTCGGGTTCAGGCAGTACTACTGCAAGGGATCAAGCCAATCATGTATACAGTAGAATGGCGGAAACAGTTGGAAACCCAATAGCCTCAACCCTTGAGAGCAATGTATAGGGAATGCCAGCACTATTTGGCCTTAGTCCGATTTCCAACTTTATGGGGTTTACTGTATATATGTTACATGATGAAGCTCAGCCAGGATCCCGGGAAGGAGTGCGTTTTTTTGCCCCTCCTCTACTACTACTACTACTGCTGCTGCTACTACTACTACTGCTACTACTACTACTACGACTACGACTACGACTACGACTACTACTACTACTACTACTACTGCTAGGGGGCCCATAGAGCAGAAAAGGCAGCATCGAACGACTGTGCGCAAGTAGCGGCCTCCAAAATTTCTGACGCATGCGATGCCGGCACCGTCAGCAAGGCCTGGCGTCTTACCCATGTGGGAGGCATTAGATAGGGGCCGCAATTGTTGGAAGAGGGCATTGGGGGGGCTGTTTGTTATACTTCTAGGATAATATACCCCCACCTCTAGTTACTAAGGCCCTATATAGTGTTTTGTAAACCCGTAGCCCAGGACATGCTGCAGGGCAAGTGATGGGGCTTTTGTTTGATAGGGTTTTCACGGTTCTCGGAACTGTATACGGACGGCCTGGCTGATATCACAAGTGCTCACTCGAATCACTCCCCTCTCAGTCACTCCCTCCATCACACTCACATGCCTCTCTCACGTACTCTCTCAGCCAGCCATGCACTCACGCATTACCAACACACGAAGACAAGCCTGAAACCAGAGTCATCTATAATTACAAAGATTTCCTCACAAGCTCTTTCAGGGAAGCAAGCCATACTACAAGTGGGTGGTTGTCAAAATTATGATCCCTTTTTGGGTCCCTAAAATAATACGGCACCTAATATTTAGGGTACCCCAAAAGGGACCCCTATTTGGACAACCACCCATGTTGTATGTCTCTCCAACCTCGGCACCATCCACTCCGAATTCCAAGCCCCAAGCCGCTTCACGCGAACTACGAAGCAAACTCTCGCAGCCACTTGAGGAGCAACTGGGTTCCTCTAAGGGGCTGGTTTAAGGGATCCTTTAAGTAAGGGTTCCTTTAAGGGCTCCTTTAAGGGATCCTCGAATTCAAGGGTTCCTTTAACGGCTCCTTAAAGGGGCTCCCGGGTTCATGCTTCGCTTCGTACCACATCTCCGAGGAAGGCTACACTCGAACGCTTATCTAGACCCAAGAGTAACCCAGGCATAAAAAGGATGCCCTTTTTGGTTTAAAGGGGCTTATAAGGGAACCTGAACCCTAAAAAAGGGAATAATGGCATACTCTAGGTCCTAGTTATAGTACCCATATCGTGCCTGTATCGAACCTTGTAGAACCCACAAAAGTACGTACTCTTACATCGAATTTTACAGGAAACCCTACTCCTTTTGAAACTGCATGGGAACCCTTATGGGAAACTTTAAAGGATCTCTTAAGGGAACCCCTAAAGCCCCAACTCCAAAGCAAGAAACCTTAACCCCAAGCCCTATAGCCCTAAACCAAAAAACAAGATTGACCCAAAACACGGAACCAGAAAACATGGAAAGGTAGCCCGTAGGGTACAGGAACCTTTAGGGGAACCCCTAAATTTAAAACGGAGCCCCTTAAGTGAAAGCCATAGAATAGCCAGACACAGTAAATAATTTCCATAAGCACTACAGGGTTCAGGGAACCCCTTAAGAATCCGAAGCCATTCATATCCCTTAAAGGAGCCTTAAAGGAAACCTCAACTAAAGGATTTAAGGGATCCTTTAGTTGAGTTAAAGGAGCCCTTTGAAGGAAGCCTAAACCCTAAGAGGCCTTTAAAGGATCCCTTAAAGGAGCACCGAGGCCGTCAGCCTTCACCGCCTCGTCAGACAAGGAAAGCCCTGCCGCCTCGGCCTTTTGCATACCTCCCAGGGTTTACTGCGTTCTTGTTAAGGGATTTAATTTAAGCTACCATAAGAAAGAACCCATATGACAAATACTTTAGATCCCTATTATGGTAACTTTTAGGGTTTAGGGGTTTAGGGTTTAGTGGATTAGGGTTTAGGGGTGTAGGGTTTAGGGTTTTCTCGAGGACTGGGCTTAGGCCCGCTAAAAAGGGTTTAGGGTTCAGGGTGTAGTGACGTGGGCCCATTGAAGTGATCCCCAGAAAGTTGGAACATGGGTTTAAGATGATTCGTGCTAGCATCCCTTCTACTCCAGCTTAAAGGGCATGAGCATCAGAACGTTCCGACTTTATGGCTTCTGCTAGGGTTTAGGGTTTAGGGTTTAGGGTTTAGGGTTCTATATTATAGAGTTCCCTCTACAGGGCGACTAGGGTTTTGGGATCTGGGTCTCAAGGCTTAGGTTGTGGGGATGGGTGTTTAGGCTTCAGGGCTTCAGGCGTATGCGGTTTACGGTATGGTGGCTCTGCCACTATGGGCTATTAGACCCTAAAGATCCCTATTAGGACCCTATTAAGGGTAGATTAAGGTACCCATAAGGTCTAATAGCCCATAGTGGTGTTGGGGAGTACTGTAGGTTCTTCTAAGGCTTAGAGAGTTTAGGGTTTTGGGGTTCTCAAGGATGACTCTTGAGCGCTTGACGGCTTACCTATAGTCTCCCTTGTAGTTCCTTTATCTGGTTTAACCAATTATATATTACGGATCCTATAAGGTAACCCCCAAAAAGAACTACAATGGAGACTATAGGTAGGTTTTCGAGAATTGAGTGAGAGCTTAGGTGTTCTGGAGGGTGCGGTGCGGGTTTGCAAGGAAAGTTTAGGCTTTGAGGGTTTGGGCTTTTAGGGTTTATCTAGGCAAAACTGGGGAATACGGCTTTGATGCTTTGGCTTGAGGTTACTGTTCAGACAGCGTGCTTTCAATGCAAATGTGTGTTTGTGTATACTTTACATACGGTCGATGAGCGAAAAATCAGCACATACGATTCATCAATTACTCGGTTAGTTAATCACTTAACTACTGGGAATCAATATAATATGCGATGTATGTCTCAAGAAGACCCTGAAGTACATAAACACACAGGCCCTTGGCTGTGGTAGATCGAGAGTACTGCCGACAGCCCTAAACCCGCTCCCAAACACCGAATCTCCGTGAATCCTAAACCCGAATCCCTGGATCCCTCCCCTCCTCCCCCCAAACCCTGAACCCTAAACACTCCTAAACCCTAAACCTGCCTTTCGTGTGGATCAGCGCTTGAGCCGCAGCTTCGTGGGATCCCCGCCCGGCCGCCGCCCCCATCGGTGGCCCTCCGGTGCCTCTCGGAGAGACGGCTCTGAGACGCTCCCTTCCGCTCATACCATAATTACCCTAAGGCTCCATAGTAGTTCCTTTTTGGGGTTACCTTATAGGATTTTAAATATGAACCCCCAAAAGGAACCACTATGGAGCCTCTAGGTATACCTGTAGTCTCCATTATTGTAGTTCCTGTTTTGGTTAAACAGTAAAACCATACTTATACAGAGGGGATCCTATGAGGTAAAGTTCCTGTTTTGGCTAAACCATACTTATGTAGCGGATCGTCCAAGGTAACCCCAAACAAGGAACTACAATGGAGACAGGTAATCACATACAGAAATCAAGGAAAGCATCAGAAGGCAAATGACACCGTATGCGCATACGTATGTATATATATATATATATATGTGTGTGTGTGTGTGTATGTAATGTACATGTTGCTCAATAAGTGCGGTCTGAAACAGAAACTGCAATGTGCAGCTCGCAGAATAGACACCGGATAACTATTTATGCCGCACGAATTGCTGTTTCCCGTCTCGAGATCACGACTACAAGACTAAGAGCCATGGTTCGCTCCATGACCACCCATCTATCGCGACAATACAGAGAGCATCCGAAAATTTTTGGACCCTAATACAGTAACCTACATAGCAGGATCCCTATTATAAGGACCCAAAAATCAGGTACCCCTAATTTCGTCAACTCCCACATGATCTCCAACATGTACCCCGGCGGTTGCCGGCGCCGGCGCCTTGACCCTACGAGAGGACCATCCTGTGGCAGGGTGCATTACTACCTAGACCCCCAAAAAAGTAGGTAAAGTAATGGCCCAAGCCTATACAGGGCCATTATTCTCCATACTTGGGGGGGTCCGTGTACTATGATTTCTTGTTTCCATGACATAGAAACTTTCTCAAAAGCCACGGGCATCAACCGGAACCCTGACCCCGAGCTTCCTAGCTTGCACCACAAGACTTTGCCACGTCAGCGGGAAAACAGCACGACGTCATGAGAATGGAACCATGTGCACTGGAAAATTCGTGACACCAGGCTTCCCCACAAGCCGCCGCTTCGAAGAATAAGCTGCCCGAACAAACTAAAACTTCGCAGAAAACACTCCCTCAACCCCTACCTGAAGCTCGTTGCCTCTACTGTAACAGTTGCTATTTATGATGATAGCTGCAAAATCTGAACCCCAAGACTCCACCAAGTTCATCTAAAAATCCCAAAATCTGACACTGTGAGGCCTTTTCCACCGATGGGGCCGGAGGAGAGCGTTCCGGCGCGTGGGACATACCTGGGTAATATTGAAGCCTTAATGATTTGAATAGGGTTGTGTGGTGAATTTTGGTGCAGTTTATAGTAATGGCCCTAGGGTGTGGGAAATCTCTCTCGGCCGAGGGAATAGTGTTGTTAATGATTCAGGAATCTATTTTGACTCGGGGCCCAAACTACGAACTCTTCGGAAGAAAGCAGGGCAGGGCCCAGGGGGGTAGTAAGTAGCTCTCGGCGTCCGGGTTCTTTTTTGGATCACCTTGCTTCGGGCTGGAAACTCTTTGAAAGCCAGGATCTGGATAATCAGGCGGCATGTTCTCCTCGACCTAAGAGTGGCCTAGGAATAAACAAATCAAAAAGCGTGCCCTTTTTGGTTTAAAGGGGTAAAGGGAATAAGGGCTTACTCTGGGTCCTAGTCTCTTTCACCGTTTTCTTGTCAAAGGTCCCCGTGGTGTTAGAATCCTAAACCCTGAACCCTAAACCCCTCCCCACTAGAGGAGAGGGAGATGGAGAGGGAGAGCTCCGAGACCGACGATTGCATGGCGCACTGCTGAAGGAAGGGTTTGGCTTGCACCACAGTCCGTCTAGCAGTATCCCAGTGTACGAGGCATGGGGTTCAAGGTCAGGGTACAGCGATGTAAGAACTTGAAGGGCAGGTCATAAAGCAGTAATGCAAACCCCACTAGCTGCCTCAAAGATTATGATAAGTTTTTTTTGGGGTACTGCAGTTTACTTGTATATAGGCGTTATAGACGGATAAAGCTTACCAGTTAGTTGCTCCGACGCCTGCAATATACTAATCAGGGGCCCTGTTTTATCGTACCTTCTTGGGAACGCGATGCCTCAAGTCTGGTGGAGGCCTCATCCGCGAAATTTCACTCCTACTTGGAGGATCATGGGACTTAGTAAGTAAGGTCATAAGTACCCTAATCGGAGTTATAAGTATAGTTACCCTAGTTATAGCCCTAGTTACTAAGTCCCATGATCCTTTAAGTAGACCCTAAACCCTAAACCCTATAGATCCCTTTAAGGAACCCCTATAGATCCCCTTTAAAGGAGGCCTTAAAGGAACCCTAGTTACTCAGTCCCATGATCCTTTAAGTACCCCTAACCCCCCTTATTATAGAAACCTTATAGATCCCTTTAAGGAGCCCTTTAAGGAACCCTAGTTACTAAGTCCCATGATCCTTTAAGTAGGAGCCATGGCCAGGCTGCACCCTCGTGGTCCTTAGGGAATTCGGACGATTCAGCCGCTACATCCGCCACTAAGCCCCGAATTGGCCGCGCCCCAGTGAAGAAGCCAATCCGGCAGCAGATTGAAAAGAGAGAGGGGGGAGAGACAGAGAGACAGAGAGAGAGAGAGAGAAAGAAAGAAAGACGGAAAGAGAGAGCGAGAGAGAGAGAGAAAGAAAGAAAGAAAGAAAGAAAGACGGAAAGAGAGAGCGAGAGAGAGAGAGAGAGAGAGAGAGAGGGAGGGAGAGGGAGGGAGAGAGCGGGATGAGACCCCAGGCAATAAACCACCAAACTTGCAAGCCGGTGACCCGCGCTTCACCGTCGCACAGATGTAGTTTGTAGGATCCTGAAGTCATTTCGGAAGTACAGAGGTTAAAGGGCGTAATATAGGGGACTTAAAAATTAGAATAGGGCTCCTCTAAGGGTTCGTTTTCAAGGGGGTCCCTAAGGGGTACTATAAGGATTTAATATAGGGGACTTAATCATTAGAATAGTGTTTTTGTAGCCCACTCTACTATAATTACTGTAAAAAAAGCGACAAGTTAGCATTGGTGATTTCTAGGCCCCTATATTAAGGTCTTAGGAGCTTCATGCTGTGGTTGTATACTTGAAGCTAGAGACAACCTGGAAGAGCCGATCCGGGTTCGCTCTTTGGGGTTTTGGATGGATCTGTGCGATAGTTCAGTATGAAAAGAGGAGCTTCTTGGGGGTCACACTAAATCCTCAACCCTGTAATTACCCTGAACCCTATAAACCCTATAAATCCGAAAACGTCAACCCTACACCCTATACACCCTAAATCCCATGACCCCTCTTCGCCCGAAATCTTCAACCCTAAACCCTATAAACCCTAAACCCTCTGAACCCTAAACCCTATACACCCTAAATCCCTCCGCCCCATCGAAGGCCCGCCTTCAAAGAGCCGCCCTGGAACTTCTGCTGCGTGGCCTCCAGCAGCTCCTTTCAGTGGCAACTCAATGGACTCTAGGCGACTCAACGGGTCCCTTCTCAGAGAGCCCAATACCCCTTAATGAAGGAATATAGCTTAAATCATAATATGGAGCCCTATGTAGTTTAAGCCATATTCCTTAATTTTGGGGTGTTGGGCTCTCTGGGTTCTTGTTCTGGTTTTTAACGCACCAAAACAACTCTTTTTCCTGTTATATGTTTATGATTTCTAGTTGAGGGACGTATATAAGGGGTTCAGGGGGACTTAAAGGGCTTCGCGATTTGGGGCTTTTGGGGTTTATCGGGCTTAAGGCTTTTAGGTTTTAGGGTTTCTGGGGGTTTAGGGCAGTTTGGGGTTTAGGGGGACTCAGAGAGCTTCGGGACTTCGGGCGTTTTTTAGGGTCGATGCTTCTAGATCCTAGGGCTTAGGGGTTTTAGGGTGTAGGGCAGTTTAGGGTTTAGGGAGACTTAAAGGGCCTAGGGGTTAAGGAGTTTATGTTAAGTTAGCATAATAAGGATCTATAGAAAAAATGCTTTCTTTACTATGGTACCATAAATCAACCCATGAAACCCTTAACAAGGACCCAGTTTAGGGTTTAGGGGACTGAAGGGGTGCAAAGGGCTCAAGGGTTTAGAGGTTTATTTAGGGGGGGACTCGAAGGCAAAGGGGATTTATGGGTTTAGGGGACTCAAGGGGCGAAGGGGGCTCAAGGCTTTGGGATCATGCCGGACCCGGACGACCCAACGAAATATGCAAAAAGGCAGCGTCTACCCTGGCTCTGCAAGTTACGAAATCCAGCACAAAGCTTTTACCATGTGTATGTCTTCCAATAATTAACTGCGGGACGCCATGTCGAGGTGTGCACGAACCCAAATCCACTCACTCCCACAGAACTGCTAACAGGTTTAAGCAGACATCACGACATCAACCCCTCTAAGAAAAAGCTCGAATTCTATTGATGCGTGCGGTGGATTCTCCAAGCGGCCATGGCGTGGGCATAGGGCAAGCTTTCAAGAGCAGAGAGAGCCTCCCAAAACAAAGCATCATAGCCAAGAGTTTTCATAGCTAAGAGTGCAGGGTGTTGGACTGTTGGCGTTTGGGGGTATTAATTTACTAGCTCACCTAGCACTCCGAGCTTGGCTTGAGGAAAGGAAGCTGTTGATGACTGTTGTTGCGGGGTAAGTACCTGGAGCTCTTGTCTTCGAAACTCTCATAGGGCATAGGGGCCCACGATCTCTAAAACGGATTTCTTGGCTTTGGGGCTTCTGCATTCGAGGTCTAGTGCATCTCTCAGAAAGCTAGGGGCGGTATGGTTCAGCAGCGATTGCGAGCTGTGCTCAGGGTGCCGTTTCAGGCTTCGCCCTGCGCTTGCACGATTGAAGCTTGGCAGAGGTTATCCAAATGGCCCAAAAGCCTTATAGTCTTGGGTCCCAAAGCCAGAAAATTTGAGTCCGCCTAAGGATTACCTTAACCCCAAAGAACCTACCCTTTTTTCAGGACTTACATAAGGAAATCATAACAACAAAGCTTAGAAAAGCGGGGCTTATAGGGTCCAGGTAGGGTTTGGGCCTCAGAGTTTGGGGCTTTCCCGGGCAGCTCGGCCAGTAAGGGCTGCAAACACAGAAAAAAAGGGGCCTTGATAATTACCTAGTATAGGGCTCCTTTAAAGGATTCTATAAGAGATCTATAGTAGGGTTCTGTACTATATAGCGGCCTTAATAATTACCAATATATACTCGTTTGGGGGTTCCTTATTGTAAGTATAGTATAATGGCCCCAAAACCCTGTTCTAGTTATGATTAATTAAGGCCCCTGTGTTAGCGTGAGCTGTTAGGGCCTTTGGGTGCTTTACAGTGCGAGGATGTTAATTTGGGACACGAGGCGGGGTAGATTGCTTGTCTGGCTTTACGTTTATAGCTTTAGTGCACGTTGCGCTTCGGGCCTTAGGGTCTACAGGTGTTTGATGTTTATTTTTAATAGTCACAGGTATGTGTCCGTTCTGCGGCGGGGATGGCATGGATTCGGAACCCAAGCCGGCCCAAGCCGAGCCAAATTCAATAGGGAGGCTGCACATCAAATCAACAAACCAGAGTAACTTGGACTGGGTTGTAGCTTCGGGGCTCTGAAAAGTATTTATGGATAGGTACCTCTATAGGAACCATAAGGGAAAATTAAAAAGCTTCCCAAATTGCCACCTAGTGGAGGTCTTTCACCTTCAACCCCGATGGTGCATGCAATCCTGGACCAGATTATCGAACCAGGGTGCCGTGAACCCCTGACATTACTACTATTTGCTTAAGAACACCCAAAAAATAAAAAAAAAAATATATATATTCCTTATAGGGATAATATAGGGATTATCATTTTTTTATTTTTTGGGTGGTTCTTAAGCAAATAGTAGATTACCGTCCAAAACCCAAGAGTCGGAATCCCCCGACCCTCCTCGACTTCAATGTTTCTGAACGAATGTGGAGGCTGGGTGTATCCAATTTCGCATTTGTAAGTCATGGGCAAGCAAGAGAGGTTCGCTGATTCGATACAGTAGGATAGCAGCAGATAGCGGGATCGTCAACATGAAGACCCCCAATCCTACGGCCCTAAACCTTATGCACCCTTTTTGATATCCCTAAATCCTAAAACCCTTTTGCAACAGGCTTCGCACTGCACTTCGCCTAAACCCCCCCAAACCCTGAACCCTAAATCCTAAACCCTAACCCCCCTCAACCCTAAGCCCTAAACCCCCTACAGTAGAAGCCAGAAAGTTGGAATATCATTATCGTAACCCCTTTAAGGTAAATTATAGGGGATCCTACCATTAATCCATATTCCAACTTTCTGGAGTTCCCTTTAACCCCCCCCCCCCCCCCCAACCATGACACCTCTTGGCCCAGTTCCAGCCCTAGTCGGTTCACTTCACCCAGCAGCGACATGGCTATCGAACCCCTCGAAATCAGCCCGAAAACCCTAAACCCTAAAGCCTAGAAACCCTAGAAATTCCTTAAGAACCTTCAAAGCCGACTGCCTGATGCTAGGCATTCTCATAAGCCTTACAAGCGCTAAAGATCTGTCCATCATCGCTATAAGGTATCTAGTCTAGGTAATTTAGAACATGCAGCTGCGGATGTCCATGGCTAGGCATCGTAGAGCTGAGTGGCTTTGCTGGCTCCGATGTAGCTGGCCCCAACAAGCTCAAACTTGCGGCAAGCATCCTCCGTAGTTAGCCACTTTCGACATCTGACCCCCGAAAGCCCCAAAAACCCCTTTGTTCAAAGGCGGCGTCTTTGAGCCAGGGGCGAGCGAAGGAACCAAGGCCAAGGAAGACAATCTCTGAGGGCGGGTCTACATAGCGTTTGGGAAAGGCTTCTGCTGGCTGCGAAGAAAGTCGGGATTTTGTGGCTTCTCCAAAGTAAAGCCTAGGAGTTTTATGGAACAGGGCTTTGCAGGTGAGGTATTAAGTGTCTTGCGAGCCCGGATCACTGGACTTCAGCCGGATTGTGTGGTAGCCAAGGACCTCTCGGGCGCATAGGCTATAAAGAAGAAGTCAGAGAGCCCAATACCCCTTAATTAAGGAATGTAGCTTGAATCATATGGGGCTTCATATTATGATTTAAGTTATATTTCTTAATTGAGGGGTATTGGGCTCTCTGGGAAAGGGATGAGAAAACGATGCTCTTGAAGCAAGAAAGCTCCAAGAGCTGGATGTCATGCTTACGGCTCTTTGCATAAGCTTACCGCGCTTCAGTCGCCTGAAAAAACCCCACAAACCGTCTGAGATCGGGTTCAGGTCTATGATTATGGTTTGTGTGGTCGGCATGGGATTTACACTTTAAGGAAATAGGGTTTGAAGAATGACATGCGTAGTTCTCTACATTGGGGTCCCGTTACAGAAGTGCTGTGCAAGTTTGGTGGCCTAAAGCGGGATTCAAGCTTAGAGAACTGCCTATGTGCTACATGTGGGTAGTTGTCCAATTAAGGTCCCTTTTTGGCCACCCTAAGTATTAGGTGCTGTATTACAAAAAGGTGCCATAATTTTGACAACCACCCATGTACTGAGGCTTTAGAGGACTCGGGGGAGATCTGGAGCATTCAAGAAACCGAAGGCTTGAGGTGCTCAGTCGACAAAACAGGCCATCATCACTCTGGCAAGACGCATTGAAGCAAAGCAACACACTAACGCCCTGTGGCGCCTGATAAACCTTTACAATCCAAGGGTAAAAGGAGGGACCCTTAATGAGGACCCCTAGGTATATACCCTTAATATAGCTACTATATACCCATTATATAGCCCATTATAGGGTAGGGGTCCCCATTAAGGGTCCCTCCTTTTCCCCTTTGATATAATGCCTGCAATGTCCCTAGAAGCCCTATGGAACCCAAGCCCGGCGAAGCCGGGATTCTGCTTCGGAGTTCTGGAGATAACCCAAAGGGTCCAAGTATCATTATGGTATATACTTATAGGGTATTATGGGGGTCTAAGTATGTGCCATAACAATACTTGGACCCTTTGGGTAAAGATCGAAAGGGAAATTGTCCAATGGTTGAGGGTGGGGATTGATTGTCGGGGCTAAGGTTCAGGGTTTAGACTAGAGGTTAGCGTTTACCGTTTCTATAAGCGCTCTACAACCCAGAGAGGGTCCAAGTACCCAAATAGTAGGGTTCCGAGCCCCAAGTTCGGGTTCCTGTAAGGGTTCCACAAGCCGAAGGGCACATGCAGGAGAACCATCTCTTTTCTCGCATCCAAAACTCTCTTCATTGATTTAATGATGGACCTTAGTGATTGCTGAGTGGTTTTCTGGTAGTCCTTACACGGACGCACGGCTGTTTCGCATTGAGCAGATTTGCACAAGAAAAACCATAACCCAAAAGCGATGTACTCGGGGCATGCTCCAGATGAGGCATCCTCAATTTCGATTGCTATGTTGAGTCTCTGGCTCCTGGGGTGGCACGCAGAAACAACTTAGAAACCATGGCGTAAGCATAACCTCCAAAAACCTAAGGGGCCACGACAAACAAACTGCAAAGATAGACACGCACCCAAGCCCCCTCAACCTCCATTTCCTTATCTTCGCTCGTGCAACTGAACGGTGAAGATTTCCGCTTCAAGCCTAAACCCTCCAACTCGTGGTATGCGTGAAGCTTGCATATATTACTTATAAAACCGACAGTCAGACCTTCTGCTTGAAACAGCTGCCGCCTTTCTACAGGAACACTGCTTCCACTTTCAGCTCCTCAACCTTACAACACCCGAGGCCCAAGATCCCAAATGGTTTCCGAAATAGGGGACCCTAATGTAGTACCCTATATTGTAGGATCCTTATAATAGGCCGCCAAAATAAGGTACCCCTAATATTCGGAAACTCCCAAATCCTGATCTCCCAAACCCTGATCCCCACAGCCTTCACCCTACTCGTCCATAATCGAATTGTTGGGGTCCAGATTATCAACTCGATGTAGTTCTCTAGGCTTCCCGCAAAGGCTTACTACCCCAACAAGCCACAGAAATGAAGGCTAAACTTTCCGATTCCTACTAAACTATAAGAACACCAAAAAGTTTAAAGGTTAGGTATTGGGGATCTAAGAAGGGCAGCATTCAAAATGGCTGCAGCTATAGGGTTCCTACAGGAAGTTCCCACGAAGGAGTTCGCCAAGAAGCTTAAACACTCCATCTCCCTGGCCTACTTGTCGGGTATCAGGGGGAACTAAAGCTTAACCTTTTTGGTTATATAGGGATTCTACAGGGAGTATTACTATACTACCCGAAAAAGGGTTAAAGGTTGCCTACTCTACTACTAGGCTGATCCCGCCAGCTTGAGAAAGTGCTGGATTTATGGGTCTTTCGGCTTAGGGCTCGGGGCCTTTAGTTCTTACCTGGACCCCAAAAGCATGTAGAATAATGGCCTTCTATAGGTTCTGGGCCATTAATTATTTTACCTACTTTTGAGGGTCTGGGTATGGGCTTCTGGGGTTTGGGGTGCAGGGTTTATTTATCACGGATTTACGGCACAAGGCTGCGTTTCTGGTTAGGATTCAAGCTTTGATTCTGCGCCACAACGGGAGCCAAGAGACCAAGACCACATGGGCGGCTTACGCACCAAAGAGCTGGCAAAGGGTCGCAGCTTTTCAAGGATTTTTCGGAACAAGGTTTCGGGGCCATGTTCGAGTTCAAGTGTATCGGGACCCTAAACCCTAAAACCCTAAACCCTAAACCCTATAACGGGTTGAGTTGAGACTTCTTCAGGGCGCCAGAGTTCGAGTTTGGTATTGTCGGGGCTATGGGTTTAGGGCCGTGGGGCTTTTGGGGGGTCTGACTTGCTCCAGCCATTTCTACATGAACCCTGCTGCGCAGGGCTTGAGCTTATAGGGTTCAGGCTGCAAGGCCTTCAGAGTTTAGGATTTTGGGTCATTTAGGGCTTAAGAAAAAATGGAAAATTAGCTGTGACCGTGGCTCAGAGGTTTAGTCGCTCGCGTTGAGGTCTCAAGATGTTGTCGGTCGCCTGAGCTTCAGGGGTTTAGGGTTTGGGGCTTTAGGGTTTGGGCTTCAGGGTGTGGGGTTTTTTCCCGCCTACCTAGCAAGGACGTAAGGTGTGGGGTTTAGGGTTTGGGGTTTGCGGTCTTTTTTATTGGGGTTCGGGGTTTGGGGTTTCGCAGAACCACATGACTCCTGAGACCGCTCTACCTTGTGTGCCGACAACACCGACCCGGAATCTGAGAAAGAGGGTTTAAGGGGTTTAGGGGTTACCCTAAGGCTCCTAAGAGGGTCTTGCGCTTTCAGGAAAAGGGTTTCGGCTTTGGGGGCTAGGCTCCGGGATCTCACTACAAGGGTCCAGGAGCCTTAAGGTATAGCGTGACAAAATTAGAAGCTGACTCCACCATAAATATGCTGGAGTGGTCGAACAAAACTAATGCTCAGTGTTCGGCCCCCTATATGAACTGTAGCAAACCCTTACAGAGCCTTGATAGATATAAAACCGTTTACTGGCCCCTGAAGAACCTCTAAGAACCCTTATGCAGTAGACCCGTGTAAGCCTGCAAGAAGCCTTTTCGAATCGCTAAAGAACCTGCAAATGCCTGCATACAGCGCTTATCCGTTATCAAGACCGTACGTATACCTTAATGTACCCGTAACAGACTAGTAAATGTACCTTATCGAACCCTTGAAGAACCTTCATAGACTCGAAAATATCAAAAGAGTAGTCCGTATAAAACAAAAACCCTGAAACAACTTTTAAGTAACCCCCAAATAACAAACCCAAGGCCTCAACAGAATCTTTGTAGGAGGCGCCGAAACTACCCCGGACCCCCAAACACTCCCAATAGCCGAACGGCAACTACCTTCTTCTGTTAGGGATCCTTAATTGTGTTTGCGAAAAAGTCCGTAAAGCAGTAGGCAGAAGGCTTGTTCGCCCTAGGGTCCAGCCTTCCGCATCTGCTCGCTGAGGTCTTGGATTCCTTTTGGACTCTCAGGGTTTTGGGCTTAGGGGTTTGAAGTTTGGGGGTTGCAGGCGTCTACAAGGGTCTATGAGCGCACATATATATATATATATATATATGTACTTGTATATGTATATGTATATGTATATATATATATATATATATATATCCTTGTAGAAAGAGGGTTGCTTAAGGGATCTTTGGGATCGCGGCTGTTCGGATTACTGCATTGTCCTTCTGCAAGGCCTTTTCCGTCTTGGCAGATGTGGGAGTTCCCGAAAATAGGGGATCCTAATATAGTACCCTAAATAGTAGGATCCTTATTATAAGAGCCCCCAAAATAAGGTACCCCTAATTTTCGGAAACTCCCATGTTGATGGTCCAGAGGTCAGGGCTTTAGGACCTCAAGTCGGGAACTTGGGCCCGAAGATATGGGCTCCTTTAAAGGGATCCTATAAGGGTTCCTTAAAGGGATCTATAAGGGTTCTATATAGGGTTTAGGGTTTAGGGGGTTTCCGAAAATTAGGGGGTACCTTATGTTGGGGTCCTTATAATAAGGATCCCACTATTTAGGGGATTATATTAGGGTCTCCTATTTTCGGAAACTCCCATATATAAGCAGGGCTCTTTGTTGTAACTATAAACTAGTTCATGGTTGGGACAGTATTAAACATATCCTTTGTTCTTCCCTATTGGGTTCATTAAGTGCCCATAAAGATGTAAAAGGTTACCCTACTATGACCCATTTACCCTACACCTTTTAGAGCCGAACCCCTGAACCCTAAACCGCTGGTCCTCCTAGAGTTCAGGGATACTTGGAGGTTCGTGGGGAGTTATAAGTGGGGTCATAAGTAGGGCAGCTATAGTTATAAGCCCTATTAGGGGACTTATAGCTATAGTTAGGGTTTAGGATTTAGGGTGCATAGTTATAGGCTCTAGTAGGGGACTTACAACCCCACTTACAACTACCCATGAACCTCCAAGTAGGGTGCACGGACTGGGTCCTTCCAAACGCTCGGCGATGCTGTCCACGCAGCGCGTGATGTCCTCTGGCTTGGTCTGATTCGTAACTCCAAAACCATAGCCCGTACAAGTCATGAAACATTAATGTCTACAACACCTCTAAATTTAGAGGTTTAAGTTTTTTTTCCCTCTCGCATGGCTGGATGGTTTAAGTTTAGGGGTCTGGGTTGAGTGTCGAGGATTTAGGGGTTTGAGGGCTTGAGGGCTCAGGGGACCAAGAGATCTGAGGGTCTCATAACAAACGAACCTGCCGATGTTGTAGCCACGGAGGCTTGTTTTGCGCACGCGAACGAACAGAACTCCCCATGTGATGGGAGAACCCGAAGCCCGAAACCTGAAGCGCTATAACTATATAAACTCTGAACCCTAGCTCTCCCAACTCTATTAAATCCTGAACCCTTGTTAAATTAAGCCTTGTTATTAATAACATGCTATAGAACCGATACAACACCCCAGTATAGAATCCTCAATCCTTCACGAAACCCCCCCTAAACATCGCCTACCCTGGATCCTTTATAATCGAACCCACACATAAAAGCAACAGGTAAAGCCCTGACCACCCCCCCTCCCTCCAGGAAAAGCCGAAGCCCTCTTATCCTAGTGCAACTGGATCCGACCACCTAGAATATTCTTCACGGTATATACGGTTTTTAGGGTTTATTGTGACTGTGGACATATAGACCCCTGAAACACCCGAAAACTAAACCAACCCTGACCCCCCAAGCCTCCCAAACCCTGTACGCCCCCTAAGCCTCTTAAAACCTACACCCTGTTCCCCCTAAGCCACCCAAGAACAAATCGCCCAAACCCCCAAATACCTAATCCCTTATAACCCGTGCAGTACCTTTATAAATCATATCCGAAACCCCTGAACCTTATTACGGAACCGTTGTAATACGACACCTCCAACGGAGAACCCGACGCCGACGCTTAACTTTACAAACCCCGAAACCCCGAACTAAAATCACCAAACCCTAAGCCCTGAAACCTAAACCCTTTTTGTACGGAACCCTAAATCCTGAACCCGAAACTTGAAACCCTAACCCCTAAACCCTAAGAAGTCCTCCCAAAGGTTGAAAGCCCGTGAAGAACCTCTATAGATCCCTTAAAGGAACCCCTTAAAGTACCCTAAACCCTAACAAGACTACCTACTCCGCTACTGACCTGCCTAAATATCCCTAAACCCTTGAAGATCCTTTAAAGGAGCCCTAAACCCACCGTAGTCCTCCCCAAAGGCCCTTGGAACCATAATCAAACTATATTCGTATAAATCCCCTTCAGTTAATATAGGGGCATTGGTAAAAAGAAAAGGATTTTGGGGTATACTTTAATTTAGTTACAACAAGGAACCCCAGAAGTATAGTTCGTATTTGTTTAAGCCTCTAAGTTATGATATACGAAAAATGCGACAGAAGTCTTAAGAGCAGTAAACAGTCCTCCCAGAAGCTGAGAGCCAGCTTCAGGTCTTCCATAGGCTGCGCACAGCACTGGAAGCGCTTCGTCATGTCGGACTTGAAGCTTTCGGCCGGACCTCTCCAGGGAGCCCAATACCCCTCAATTAAGGAATATGGCTTAAATAATAATATGAAGCCTACATAATTTAAGCCATATTCCTTAATTAAGGGGTATTGGGCTCTCTGGGTTTTCAGGGTTTTGGATGCAGGGTTTCGACTCACACACTCGCACAAGGCAGGCATGGCTTCCGGCGCTAAGTCCGTTGAGTGCTACTTGTACACCAAGAGACAAAACAGGATTAGCAACGACAAGACACAACAGTAGTCAGCCAACCAGGAGGGGTGTAGATAATAGGGTTCAAAATAAGCTTCTCTGCCGGACCTGTTCTTAGAGGCTGAGTACCCTGGCCCAACAAAGGTACTCAGCTACTCAGGTTTGGGGGGTCATTAAGTTTTTGGGGTAGTAGGGTTTACATTGAAGCTCTCGGCCGCCGGACCTTTTCAGGGTTTAGGGTTTAGGATGGCCTTTGGGCATGCATTCAGCGTTACGTGTAGGTTGTAGGGCGTAAATAAGGATGCCCAGTAACCTAGGAATAAAAAGGCCTCTCTTTTTGGTATTGGGTAACTTTATAAGGAACCTAGGACAACAAAAAGGGAATAAGGGTACTACTGGGCATCCTAGTAAAGTGTAAAGTTTCGGGGATTAGGCTTGGGATTTGGCATCAAAAGCACTTCTCGACTCAGGTGCTTTGGGTTTAGAGGTTTTCAAGCCAAGGGTCCATGTACGCAAATAGTAAATACTTTGGCCTTAAAGTAGTCCCTAAATAGGTACTTTGGGGCCAACATATGTATATATATATATATATATATGTATTTATGCTATTTAGGTAGATGGACCGTTAGGGCCGGGTTTAGAGCGATTGCCTTTGTAGTCCAGGAAGAACTTCACGACCTCGGGAGGTTTTTTCAGGGCCGACCATCAAACAACGTGCCTTTAAACCTTCAAAATCAAAACTACGGGGCTCCTTTGCCAGGGTTTAGGCTCCTCCACGGAGTTCTTTTAGGGCTCTAAGGGGGGGGGGGGGGGTATGAAGAATCTACATAGGGGCCACGTGGAATAGGGTTCGGGAGTCCGGTGTACTTTATAAGAGGGCCATAAGGGGATGCAGTTACCAACTACTCCGACTACCATAGTATTGGGGCACGGTGATTTGTTGCGACAATGTTCCATGGCTTTGTACTCGTTCCCCATGCCGTCTTATCTACAACCCCAAACGCTAAAACACACAGCCTCAAAGAGTTTAGGACCCACTCAACCGAAATAGCAAAAAGGCGCTCAATGGATCAACACAACTTGCTTGAACCCGAAAGCACCGAGACCACGAGGATTGACATGAATAGTTCGGTGTGGGAGCTCTTCTTTGCAAGTCTTTAGACAGAGGTTGTGGGAGTATAGAACCCTAGTGAATTACAGGCTGCTAGCTGACACTATTCCTTAACGCATATTGTCATACACACTACTAGTGCAAATTAGTTAGAACCCTATTCTATTTATGCTAACTATATTAAGTCTTAAATGCCCCTTGATTGGGGGTTCAGTTCCGGTACCCCTTCCAGCTTCCTACCTTTGCAGCGGCCGGAAACCCTCAAATGAACCTCCTCGCCGCAAAGTAAACGCTCGCATCATTCGAACACGGGTTTGGGAAATAGTACCGTATAACAACGATAGGGAACCCCAAAGGAATACGGTTGATGATAAAACAAATCCTGCATTCCCTTCATGACCCTAGACTATGGCGACTATAGGAGGCATGGCCTATTCCTTATTTTGGGAAATGCGGCGTTTATATCATCAGCCGTAGTATCGCAAACTCTTCTGACGACCATGGTCAAGTCTGTACCTCTAGACCTAAGAGTAGCCTAGGAAAAAAAAGGGTGCCCTTTTTGGCTTAAAGGGTGTTATAAGGGAATCTAAACCCTAAAGAAGGGAATAAGGGCCTACTCTGGGTCCTAGACCTTCAACTGTACCCGTACCGGACTGGGACCTAATCCCAGAACCTTGAAACCTCGGATCCTTGCCCCCTACACTATACTATACTGAACTTAGAACCCTGGCAAAAATTGGAATTTTAGCTGTTTCTTGGGGATTAGAATAACCGAAAGTTAAAAAGTATTTCTAAGTACCCCTATAAGGTATCCCTTATAGAAAGAAACCGTGCCGCCAAGCCACAATGCCCATGCATGCGCGAGGCAGCATGAAAGGAGGTAGCTCCGCCGGAGTGTTGGGGTAGTCCTCCGGAATTAGGGTTTAGGCCTGGGGTTGTTTGGGAGCGTGCTCTCAAAAGCCTAGCGAGCTTGCAGCGTTCGCCGCTCTGCTGCACACGTGAGAGTGAGCTCTACAAGCGAGCGCCCAGGATTTCTACCAGGATTTAAAAGCTTTCTGGCTCCAGGCTTTACGATTCAGGGATGCGATTCTCACGCTCACGGCAGGCATGGCTTCACAAAGTGTCTGGCCTCCGGATTCGCAACTGGCATGCCGTGTGAGACCTACACCCACAGCAAATGCTACATCCCGTGAAGATCCCGGGGGTCACCGCTGCGAGATCTCCGAGATCGGAGATTGGCGGAGGTTTGTCTTAGGCCTCCCTTGCGCAATGTGGCATCCATAAGCACGGAGAACGTATGGCTTTCACCGTTTCTGTTTATAGTCTCGAGATGCACCGAGGCAAACAGCTTAGACAAACAGTGCGTGCACGTGTGGTTTCTGCGGATGTTGATGTCACGTTAATACCAGAAGCCTCACGCCACTGCATGCCCTCTGTCATTGTACTTCCGAGACCAAGGCGTCAGCAAGACCTAAAGCATAGGCAACACGACCTCCCAACAAACACGAACTTTACGCCTTTGGGGCTTCACTATACCCCCCCTTCGAACCATAATGAAAACATGATTTTAAATATTCTCTTGGGTTTTCTATGTATAGTTCAGGATTTCGAATCCTCAGGCTTTGGGGCTCTACATGCAGCATTTCTGGATGCGCGCGTCGAGGCTTAGAGCTCTGCAAGGGGTTTCCCGCAGCCTGGTATATGGGAGTTTCCGAAAAGGGGGGGTACCTTATTTTGGAGTCCTTATAATAAGGATCCTACTATTTGGGGTACTAGATAAGGGTCCCCTATTTTCGGAAACTCCAAAATCTTGAGGTTTAGTGACTTTGGGGGGCGTCCAGGAGCATTAGGGTAGGGCCCACCTAGACCCGTCAAGTGGTTAGAATAATGGCCCAGAACCTATACAAGGCAATCGTTCTACCTACTTTTGGGGTCCAGGTAGGGCCTCTTAAGGGCCTACACTAAGCCCTGAACCCTAAACCCCAAAAAAGCGGGTCCCACCAGGGCCTATACCCTACTTAAAGGATCATGGGACTTAGTAACTAGGGTTATAACTAGGGTAACTATACCTATAACCCCGATTAGGGTACTTATAACCTTACTTACTAAGTCCCATGATCCTCCAAGTAAGCACCCCTCATCCCAGGGGCCTTCTGCGGCGATGCGCACATGAAACCCTTGGGCAAGAGCTTCACCTGCAAAGAACTGGTGCAGGACTCCGGAGCTTGGGAGCTTTCAGGATTTAGGGCTCAGGGCTTTCTTAGGTTTTAGAGTTTAGGGTTTCGGGGTTTTGGGGATTCCGGGCTCAGGGCTTTCTGAAGGGTTTTTAAGGTTTGAAGGTTTAGGGTGAAGCTCTAGCCGATTCGGAGGCAGAATTCTGCTTGCCACTTCGCCTGGGCAATTATGGAGGCACTCTCTAGACCTGCATCTTCATCGGACAAACACCTCACCTATGTAAATGGCACAAACCAACAAGCCAAAACTACACCTAAACCCTAAACCCTAACACCCCTACATCCCTTTTGAACGAGGTCTCCCTGGTTTGCCTCCGAAGAATCCTCGCTCAAAAGGGGTGTAGGGGTGTTATTGCTCAGGGGCCCCTACACCCCCAGACCCTAAGCCCTTAATGGGGACCCCGACCCTATCATGGGCTATATAATGGGTATATGATAGCTATATTAAGGGTATATACCTAGGGGTCCTTATTAAGGGTCCCTCCTTTTACCCTTGGATACGTGTATCCCCAAACCCCTCAAAATAGTAGGTTATGACCCGTTAGATAGAGGGTATAACCCTTAAAACAAGGATTTTTGGACCCCCGGTGTAGCCGAAAAGACCTACCTTTTTAAGGAACTATATATAGAAACCATAATAAGGAACCCTAAAAAGGTAGGTCTTTCCGGCTACAGTTAACCCCTAAGCCCTAACACGCCTTGCTAAGGTCCTTCAGGAGGATGTTCGCCAGGGCACCCTCCACCAACTGCCTGAAAAAAAGGGGATGAACTGAATTAGGTTGGCCCTTTAAAGCCTCTGAAAAATACTCGTAAATAGGGTCCTATTAAGCCCAATAAGGGAAAATATAAAATGTCCCAAAGGCCTGCCTAGTGAATTAGGAGTTTCCGAAATTAGGGAGACCCTTTTAAAGGGCTCCTTTAATAGGGATCTATAAGGCTTTCTATAAAGGGTTTAGGGTTTAGAGTTTCCGAAAACAGGGGACCCTACTATATTCCCCTGAATATATTAGGATCCTCATTATAGGGATTCCAAATAAGGCACCCCAAATTATGGCAAACTCCCAATTAAAGGTTAAGGCGGGCAAGGTCGGGGTTTATAGGGGTTGAGGGGTTCAGGGATTAGGTCCTTAGGTCCTTAGGTTTGAGGTTCATGATTAGGATAAAGGCCGCAAGGTCGGAGTGTTCAAATCTAGAATGATGGTTCGGACGGTCCTATAAGGTTTTAGAAGGCTTTCTCAGACCGGAATAGGAGTTAGAACAGGGGTTTGGGGTGCACTAAGGTAGAAACGAGTAGGGAGGACAAGTTGTCGTAGCTAGTCAGACCTCTGACTCTGTCTTGGTGGTCTTCCCTCCTGAGGGTGTTGGAGTTCATCGGCCATCTTTTTTGGGTATAATGTAGGAACCTGATTAAGAAACCCTGGCCCTATAACCCCACATATATTCTGATTCACAAGGTACCCTTATACAAGCCCAAGGTTCCTATATCATGTTCCTACATTAATGTTCTTGGGCCCTATAATCCCCAATATATATATATATATATATATATATATGATTCATATAGCGAACCCTAACAAAGGCCCAAGGATTCTCAATCACGTTCCTACATTAGTCTTCTTGCAATTGGGGTTGAGGATAAGGGTTTAGGATCTCGGGCGGGGGTTTGGATAGTACCTGGACCCCAACAGTATGCAGGATAATAGCCTTGTTATAGGTTGTGGGCCATTATTTTACCTACTCGGGGGGGTCTAGGTAGAGTCGACGGCATCACCAGATGCCCGGAGTCTTTCGAGAGGCACTACAAACGGAGGCTCATGGCTAAAAAGGGCAAAAGAAACAATGCCGACATCCCTGCAAGACTTGACTTAGCTATGTCGTGAGATTGAGGGTCGAGAAGAAAGCCCTTGATACCCCGCTAAGACAACAGCGCAACCAAAAGCGAACACACAAGAAAACGTATCGATGCCTACACCCTTGAAGCCATTGAGATATGTAACACCAGTGACCAGGCTCCCTGCAAGCCCTAACCCTAGAGCATAAGCCCCATAATTAAAACCCTCTCGGAAGCTGCCAGCACCCTTACCACATGGCCGGAAGCTTCAGCAGCCTCAGCGAACGCTTGAGGATCCTAACCAGCGCGTGGAAGGCGGCGAGGTCGAAATCGACATCTGAGTCCTTTTGGCCGAAAATACCGTCGAGCTTAGGGGTTTCGACATACACACTCGCACTGGGCAGGCACGGGTTCATGGGTCTCAGACTTCGAGTTTAGGGCCTAGGGGTCGAAATTGATGTCCAGGCTTTGTGACTGCAGTGGTTCAGGGGTTCGGCAAGGTTCTCAGCGTTTTCAGGTAGTCAGGTTTTCAGCCCTCTCTTGGGGCTTTCAGGTTCAGGGCCTCGAGATGCAGCCGAAGCTCCCACATCACGTTCTTCAAGCGCATGGGGACCAGTGACATCACCCGGCACAAAAGGAATGTGCAGCAGACCTAGGTACTGGGCTGCGTTGAAAAATGGAATTCAGATCAGCACATAACGGGGAAAGCCTGAGGCCTGTAGGCGCTTGATCAACAACATATCTCAATAGCGACACGTCAGCACTGCCGGACCCCTAAACCCCCAAACCCCTGAACCTTAGGGTGCCTTCTTTGACGGGCGCACTCGGGGCTCGTAGGTAAGAAGCGGCGACAATGGAGGCAAAGTTTCCTTGTTGACCCATCTTCCGGAGACTCCATACAGTAGAAGCCAGAAAGTTGGAATATCATATATCGTAACCCCTTTATGGTAAATTATAGGGGATCCTACCATTAATCCATATTCCAACTTTCTGGAGTTCCCGTTAACCCATAATGATGGGAATTGACGTAAACCTTATTGGGGTGCCTATTGCAATTGAAAGGTATGTTTCTTAACTAAGGGTGCGATCGTCGTCACCGAACGGCGACAGTTGCAACTGTACAGAAAAGGGCTGTAGTAACAGCACTCGTTTTTCCATGATAGGGCATCACGGAAGCAAAAGCAGCCGCACACACGAGAACGGCAATGATGCTTCCAGTTTTACTCTTGCTGTCGTTGCACAGGCATCCCTATAGGAGGAAAGGCTTGTTTCGTCGGCTGCACATGTCAAGTTTTTGCGAACCATTGACGCTTTGGCTATTTGCAGTCACAGCCGTGGGAAAAGTATTCCCAGGGTCCTTGGTAGATTACACCTACAATATATTCCTGAATGACCGGATGGTCTTGTGCTTGGAAGCTCGGACGACGAACTGCCAAGCCTGGCAAATCCTGTGTAACCTTCGCGGCCAAGCTTCCCGAAACTTAGGATGCAAGTGATTCTGCCAAATGTGGAGGCCTTGACAATTGGAACAGTTAGGGTTTGACCATACACTATACGTTAAGTTATATATATATATATATATATATATATATATATAAGATGTCTGTATATATGTATGTGTATATGCATCCATATACATATGTATACATATATATATATATATATACATATGTCTGTATACAAGGCGCACGCACACATACATTTTCTCACACAGACATGTACATACACATATACATATATACATATATATATATATATATATCTGTATGTACATATGCGGAGTTTTCTGTTTCACTGCAGGTAATCGATATTAAAAGCCTGCAGCTGGGCAACCCGATCCCGCTCGTCGGCCTGCAGCTTGTTCAGCTCCTTAGCCAGGAAACTGCTGAGCTTTCGGGATCTAAACCAGACTGACAGTTTGTGCGGTTTGGATTTACGGTTTACAGTTCAGGCTTAGGAATTGAGGCCTCGCTCTGCCTCTCCGAGCCCTTTCATCAGATTTTGTGGCCGATGTATTTTGACAGAACTCCTGCATCCTGCGGTAAGGCTTGCAAAGGTGTTTCGAAGCGAAGAACCCTTAGATGGCCACAGTTTTACTTCTTGGTTGCAGGATGAAGACGGCTTGCTTCTCTGTTTTTCAACGATTCGACCTCAAGAATCTATCCTGATTATTCAGATAGACAAATAGAGCTCTGTTTACTGCTTGTGCATTTCGTGATTCCTGCTTGGCTTCTGGCCACTTTGCCCAAAGCTGATGTGCGTTTCCGATGGGATTGAGAAGTAGGCGCTTCCTGTGAAGGTGGTGTCCTTGGAACCTGCGTGGAATCTGATGTGAAGCTTTGCCAGTGGTTAACTTGTCTCCATGACATTCGATAGCCAACGTTCCTTCGTGACAAATTAGGGTTTGGCATCAAAGATTTGCGCGATATATATATATATATATATATATACATATATACAAACTTGGAATGTAGCCGGTCCTATCAATGAACATTCTGACCTTTACAGCACACTAAACATTGACGGCGGACTTCTTCGCTGCCCTGCAGCAAACTGACCCCAACCGACGGGTGTTTAGGGTTCATAGGGCCTTGGCTTTAGGGCTCGGGAACTTGCTGGAAGTCTTACACCCATGTGCTGTTTCCAAGGATTTGAACAAACAAAACCCTAAGTCCCAAAACCTGAATCCTTTGCTGCCGGATCCTAGACTCGACGGGCCCAAGTGCACAAATACTAGCCTGCATAACTGCTATTCTAGACCCATGTACCCAATAAACACTAAGCAGGAATTACTAGGACCCTTCCACGCCGAAAGCTCATTATGGAACCTTATCCTCCAAGGCCAGCATAGAACTCTGAATTCTTGGACACCCCTACCCCCCTGAAGCCCCCAAGCCAAAGCACCGGGTACTGAACATCCACCGGGAAAGGCTTCTCGCTCTCCGGAGGTATCGCTGGAGGAGCCTGGCAAATTTATGGGAGTTTCCGACAATAAGGGGTACCTTATTCTGGGGTCCTTATAGTAAAGATCTTACTATTTAGGGTCTCCTATTTTCGGAAACTCCCATATTCGGCGGCCGAAAACCTGGGGGCGTGTAGGGCTCTTGTAGGATGTTTCATAGGGCTCTTGTCGGATTGTAAGGAGTTTCTCTAGGGTGATTTTGGGGTTCTTGTAGGGCTTAGGGTTAAGGGTAAAGGGAGGGCTCTTATTGGATGTAATTGCGTAGGAGCCTCCTTGGCTCAAAAGGAGCTTTTGATAAGGATTTGATGGCGGTTTCAGGATTGGGCTAGCAGTGAGTCAGCCCCGAGTTGCACTTGCTTATGATCCCAACCAAGGTAGATGTAGCGAACCCCAGTTAAAGTTGGAACATGGGTTTAGGAGGATTAGTGCTAACTTTACCTTCGGGTTTTAGGATACTAATGTTCTAACTTTCTGGCCTCTACTATAGTTGACGACCCGACTCACAAAAACACTTGATCCTCTAAACCATAGAGTAAATTTTGGGACAGGTCCGAACTGCATAGCGCAAGCCCATAACCTACCAGGAAACCCAACTGCCTTCTTACTTATAGGGCACTTATGGTCCTTAATAGCACAAGTAGCAGAATTCAGGGTAGAATGATACAGTGTAGAGGCCCGGAGCCCGACCCTAAACCCAATGCTCCCAAACCGGAAAGCAAAGGTGGGTTCCTTCTGTTCGGGCTTTCCAAAGAAGGAACTCTGAGATGTTGAGGCTTCAGGCTAATAATAAACAGAACTGAACCCTGAACCCTAAACCCTGGTCAAAGCCGAAGCTTGAAACTCAAGGGGGTGGAGTTGTGGGGCTGCACATCTCTACTTGGAGATTCATGGGTGGTTACAAGTGGAGTTCAAAGTAAGAAAATCTTAATTGTAACTTATAACCCTTATCCGGGACCTTATAACCCCACCTCTAACCACCAATGAACCTTCAGGTAGGCCCCAACCCCTATGCCCTTACAGAATCACTATAGATCCCTTTAAAGGGACCCTTCAAGGAACCCTTATAACTACCCATAAGCACCCAGCTTTAAACCCCCGCATCCGGCGAATGCTAGCTACTTGGAGGTTCATGGGTAGTAATAAGTGGGGTTATAAGTCGCCTAATAGGAGTTATAGTTACAGTTACCAGTTACCTTACTTGTATCCTAAACCAAAACCCTAAACCCTAAATCCTAAACCCTGAATCCTAAACCCTAAACCCTAGGTTAGGGGCGCCTCAAAGGGATCACCATTCAGCGTGCCATACCTGGGAGTTTCCGAAAGTTAGGGGTATACCTTACTTGGAGGGTCGGGGGACTTAGTAAGTAGGTAGTAACTAGACTTATAAGTACCCTAAAAGGGACCCTAATTTGGTACTTATAAGTCCCTAAAATAACCAGTTACTAAGTCCCCCGACCCTCCAAGTAGGGCCCTTAGGGTCCCTCTAAAGGGATACTCTAAGGGTACTCTAAGGGATCCTTTAGAGGGTTACGATAAGGGCAATATAAGGGTTCCCTTAAAGGGTAACTGTAAGGGTACTACAAGGGGTTCCTATAAAGGGCTCTATAAGGATTTAAAGTTTCCGAAAAATAAGGGGCAACTTATTTGGATGTCTTTCATGATAAGGAAGCTACTTTAGGGTGCTAAATAAGGGTCCCCTATTTTCGGAAACTCCCACTTCGATGCGACAATGTCTGAGAACAATGGTCGGGGCATAGGTGTTACCATGGGTCTCGTGGTAATGCAGGGGCATTAACACTTAGTATGAAAGGAGACCATACTACCCAGACCCCCGGGAGGATTGGAAAAGTAGTTCCCTTATTTATGGGGGTTCCTATACAGTACCCTTAGTAGTATAGGGCCCCAAATTAGGGGATCTACTTTCTAGATCCTCCCGGGGGTCTGGGTAGGGGATCTTCAGACTGTGGGGCTTGCCGAGGGTTCCGGAAACCTTTAGACACGAACCATTTAAGAAATCTGGCGGGAACTCGGGCTATGGCGCGCAAGCAAGGGTTTTAAGGGCTCAGGCCTAAACCCTAAACCCCTAAACCCGAAACCCTTAAACCCTATACCCCGGGGCCCCAGAGTAGATTCAGCCTTAGGGTTGTGGGCTCGGGTCTCGAGGTGCCGGGGTCTATGCCTAGACCCAAGAGTAGCCTGTGAATAAAAAGGGCGCCCTTTTTGGTTTAAATGGGGTTATAAGGGAACCTAAACCCTAAGAAATGGAATAAGGGCCTACTCTGGGTCTATGCTTAGGGTTTGAGGCTTAGGGCGGGTGAGGAGAATCCTGTCCGCTTCCTTTTGGGGCTTTGGTCTACCATTGACCTCCTTGAAATTCAACTACTTAGTTGCTGAGTTCATAAGCCCCCAAAAGTGTACACCTTTAGTTTTATAGTAGGTAGTATTGTCCAAAAGAGTGTATAAAGTGTATCCACTCAGCTACGAAGATCATCCCTCAAGATCCCCCACGCCCCTCAACGCCGAAGGCCTAAACCCAAGGAACCCCTAAAGACAGAACTCTCTCAATATCTGAAAAGAGCTCCGAAAGGAAGCCCCATAAGGACGGAAATGGGGCCGTAATAATCAAAAAAGGCTTTGGAGGCATAATACACCATAATTATACAAACAAACCTTTTTTTAAACCCGAATCTAATAACAACGGCCCCTACAAAAGAACCTTACAGCTTCTAAATAGCCCTTATAGAGCCCTTTGAATCAACCTTATTCTAACTCTAAGCCTAAACCCTAAACCGTGGCTCTGATTAAGGCCCCTAAATTAGTGAGGCAGCATGGCCGAGGATCTCACAGGGGCCCAGTCTCCCTAAACTTAAACCCTAAACCCTAAACCCTGGGCCGGGCGGCTTCATCAGCTCCAAGGCCATCAGGCAAGGCTCCTGGGATACACGGTTTAGGGTTTAGGGTTTTAGGTAACCATGATAGGGGTTCAGGGGTTATAGCGGTTAGATTTAGGGGTTACGGCTGAGGGTTTAGGTGTTTGGGGGGTTTAGGGTTTCAGGCGAGGTATAGGATCTAACGCTTTAGGTTTCAGGCTTGGTGCTATCCAAGAAGCGCGCGCGACTTAGGGGCTGAGCAGCCCAGCCCAAACAAAAGTTAACCCATTCAAGTATGGTAGAATGCTTTACAGCCGTTATAAAGTCAACCCTTTTTGCAAAACCCTAAAGTCAAAAAGGTTAAAGGCGACAATAAACCAATGGCAGGGGCGAAGGCTTTTTAGCTTCAAGGTAAGGGTTGGTCTATGCCTGTGTGTGGCGCGAAGTACACCTGTCGATGCAAGCGCTTTGTATGCATGTATGTGTGTGTGTGTGTATGTATGTATCTATGTGTGTATGTATGTATGTATGTATGTATGTATGTATGTATCTATGTGTGTATGTATGTATGTATGTATGTATGTACGCATGCAAGAATCATTAATGACTGAGATAGATGTAAACACAGATGCAGGAACAGATGGAGAGGATACTAACTTAACGAAACATAAGAACTGCAGATACCATGCACACAAACATGTGCATGAGATGACCATCTGTCTGTATAATAGTATGCATATAGATGTATGTATATATATATATATGTGTGTGTGTGTGTGTGTGCATGTGTGTAGCTACATACACATATGTGCGAACAAGTCTTGACTGAATGCACAATGAACATAACAAGTTACAATGTATCGCCGTATGTATGTATAGAGCATATATTCTGCATCCGTACATCCCGCTAAACGTTCATGTGCACATACCTGCATCGACAAGGATACCAGAAAACAAAAGCGACCATCGAGGGCATGAAGGCACTGTGACCGAGGGAGTGCTTCTGATTCTGGCTTGATGTCCAATCCTGCCTTCCCCGACAACTTCACCTCATTACACCCCGCGCTCATACCATCCTAAACCTTTCACAAGCCCCTTTTGCCAAATCCTGTAAACTCTGAACTGACTTTATAGCTCTCTTCTCCAATAACCAGGCCCAAACAAAGTTCAAACTTTTTAAGCTAGACCAAATATGTAAAGCCAAAAAGTTTAAAGTTCTCCAATAGGCTAAGTAAGATAGTCTTTAGGACAAGCGCACATCGACCCTCTCTCGGCCAGTGTGCCGTGAGTACGGAGGGCGTGTCTTTGAGCACGTCGCCAAGCACGGTCGGCGCACCTTCCTGTGCGGCTTGAGAAAACCACGAGAACCCAATACCCCTCAATTCAGGAATATACCTCAAATCATAGTATGAAGTCCCCTATGATTTAAGGATATTTAAAGTATATTCCTTAACTAAGGAGTTTTGGGATCTCTGGGAAGCTTACCTGCCTCAGGGTTCAGGCCTACCGACGGGCATGTCGCCTTATAAAATTACATGACAGGGTAGAACCCCTAAGCGCTCCTCTAAGGGCTCCTTTTAAAGGAGCCCATACAGGAACCCTTTAGAAGGGGCCCCCACCCTGCAATAGTGGTATAATAGGAATATAATAGGGCCCTAATAATATCCTTATAGTCACTATCACAGGGGCCCCTGCTAAGGAACCCTGCAAGGAACCCTTAATGTAGCCCTTATAGGAATCCCCAAAGGAGAAGGTTCCTCAGAGATGATGGCACCAGCCGGGCACCAGCCGTGGCCATGGCAGCCAAGCCGAGGGACTGTTTAAGCCAGCCCGACAACTTACCACAAGAAGCCACAGAAATAACAGGTTAAACTTTCCGATTCCTACTATTAAAGTATAGGAGCCCAAAACGTGTAGAGGTGAGGTATTGGGGATCTAAGACAAGCTTCCAATTTCAAGGTCGGCTTTGGTTCAGGGTTTAGGGCACAGAAACGATTTGGCATTCGACTGTTGGGTACAGGCCCCACATCGTCAAGACTGCAGCCCCACCCCTAACCCAATAGCCCCAACCTTAAACAAGACAAAGCCTCAACTTGAAGCCTGAAAACCACTCACTCTCATTCTCAAACTCCCCGATCCTCATCGTCGATGAGGGCAAGCCTCTCAAGGACGATGAAGTGCACCAGTGAAGTCAGGCACCTGGGCCCAACACCCTAAACCCTGAAACCCTGAACCCCCTGAAAAAAGAGTGGAGTTTTCGCGTTAGGTAGCTCTTGGGTCGAGGAGTTCACGTTCGGGGCTGTGCGGTGTTGTTGAAAGTCAATACTGCAAATATAGCTTCTGCCGATACCTTCATTGTAGATGTTATCTCCATGGATAAGGCACTGCGGCCTTGAGTGCAACTGTTACACTCATATATGGTTCTTCATGCACTTATGGTACGCTCCGAGTTACACGTCACGGGCGTTGACCCTGCAAACCGGTGCACGTGAACTCATCTGAGGAGTCTCAAAGATGAGATGAGAAGATGTCACAATTCAGTGCAAACCTGCTTGACAGCATGCATGTCCTGCAACCGCAGACAAAACAGCAATCACCAGAGCCCAGGGACAGCCAGTAGCGAACTAGGCAGTGCCCGTCTTGCAAAATTAGATCCACGCCTCCAGTCTCTGGCGAGAATATGTCCAACCACATACCAGCAACAGCAACAACAACAGCAGCACCAGCAATAGTACCAGCAACACCAACACCCGCTATACCCGGCACAACGGAAACGTGACACTCCCCATAGTACAGGTTCTTGTGTAATTCTCTTTGCATACATACATACATACATATGTACGTACGTACATACATACATCAAATACATGCACTTTATGATTTTATGTGTACATATATACAGATACACATGCATACATACATGTTCACATGTACAGGCACATTAGTAGTGCTATAACGACTGCTACTGTACACCCTGAAACCCATGCCCTGTGCTGCGCGGTACCGGAGGTCCGCGTCGTACTGGATCGGGCCAGGATCCTCCAAAGTGGCGCTTTGGGGGTTTATACTCAAAGGATCAGGGGACTTAGTAAGTAAGGTTATAAGTACCTTAATTGGAATTATAAGTAGTTATAAGTATAGTCCGCCGACCCTGGCGGCGTGTTGGATGGGTCTCGATGGGTTTGGAGGTGTTAACCTCCCTTTTTCCCTCCTCCCCAACCAAAATCCCGCACACCGGGCGCCCCCTGCGGGGGGGGGGGGGGTACCCCATGGCTGTTTGCAAGCAGCACCCAAGCCCCCAGAAGCATCACACCGCAGCCCATTGGGTTCAAATCAGTTCACTCTAGGAAAACCATCAATTTTTTTCGCCTCCCCTCCCCTCCCCCCTCCCTCCCCCCCTCCCCCCCCTTCCCCCCTCCCCCTCCCGTTTGAGGGGGCTGAAGTTGGAGGGTCAGTGTGTAGGGGTTGAGGGTTTAAGGTCGGGGTTTAGGGTTGCGGGGTAGGGTTTGGGGTTTAGGGTTTAAGGTTCAACCTTCGGGGCCAAGAAGTGGCTTCGTGTAAGCCGTGGCCCCAAACTGCTTCCCACATCCCTGGTCCCCACATAGCTCCTGTGCAGATGCAGTCGGCTTCTGCTTTGTCGCCCACGGGGTCGGCGGCTTGAGCCGGAGGCTCTTAAATCGGGCAGCGCTTCGCTGCCCTGTATGGACTGAGCTATGGCTCAGACGAATGAGCTTCGTCTGCGAAGCAGAAGCCACGACCGACAGTGCCGCCGACCCGCCCCGGACCCCGCATCATCGGACCGTGGTTTCTCCCTTGGGCCGCGCGGGGCCGGGCCCGGAGGCGTCTCGGAACGCGCACGCGCTTCGCAGCCATTCCCCACGGCATGGCGGGTTTCGGGGCCGCCGTGGACGACCCCAGGAGGCGAGCCGGCGAGCATCATGAGCACTCGGGCGCCCGCAACCGGCCCCGCCGCGGCGCGAAGTGATGATTTCCAAGTTTTTGCGTGGGTTGCGGAAGCCCCAAAAGGGCGCGCATCATCAGCATCAGCGGGGTCCGGCGGAGGGCGGATGCGGGCTACATGGAGGGCCGACGAGGGCTAAGAGCGTAAGATCACCCATAAGTTGTGCACTTCGGGCCTACGTCACACTTTTGTTCCGGTGTCGAGCTGTCGTTGTCTCGGCACCGTCTGGAAATTTTGACCGTGTCTTTCCCGTTCCCCCGCTACATCCGCTGACAACAACTCGCGCTGCCCGCACCTGGGCGCAGCCCCTAGAATTACCCTAATTATAACCCTAGTTACTAAGTCCCGTGATCCTTTAAGTAGAGTTTAGGGTTCAGGGGGTCTGTTGAGGTGAACGGTGAAAGAGACGGCTGGTCAATAAACGATACCCGTTATGTGGGGTGCTTAATCAGTACGGGGTTTTGGGGCATAAATTACTATCACTATAATAAGGAACCCTAAGGAATGACGGTGGCGCATATTTCTACTAGTCTAGTACATCGCAATAAAATATAGTGTAGTATAATATAAGATATAGTATGATAAATGGCAACGATGTTTGTTTAGGGTTTCAGACTGTTACAAGTCGCGGGACTCATTTGTCCGACTGCTTCAATGCTTTCCCGAAGAAGAGTTTCTTGCGGTGCTATGCTCAAAGGGGAAAAGGAGGGACCCTTAACGGGGACCCCTACCCTATAATGGGCTATATACCAGCCATATTAAGGGTATTCCTAGGGGTCCTGATTAAGGGTCCCTCCTTTTACCCTTCGACATGCCAGTTTTGGGCGGGGCAGGGCAGAGGGACACAATGAACAGGTCCCAGTAACTAGAACAAGGTTTTAAGCTGGATATGACTCAGGCCTAAACCCTCTCTCTCTGTCCCTCTCTCTCTCTCTCCCTCTCTCTCTCTCTATCTCTCTCTCTCTCTCTCTCTCTCTCTCTCTCTCTCTCTCTCTCTCTCTCACAGGCACTCGAAGCATCAGGCCTAAACCCTAAACCCCTAAACCCTACACCCCTAAACCCTGTAGGCCCCCAAGCTCCAGATTTCCAAGTCTTCCCGGATCCGACCGAGCTGATTGCAGAAGCTAAGCCACGAAGGATTCTGTGAAGAGCCCTGACGCCCTGGGCCCTCGAACCCGAACCCCTACTACTTAAAGGATCAGGGGACTTAGTAAGTAAGGTTATAAGTACCTTAATTGGGGTTATAAGTAACTATAAGTATAGTTAACCTAATTATAACCCTAGTTACTAAGTCCCATGATCCTTTAAGTAGACCTAAGAGTAGCTTTATCGCGGACAAAGAACTTAAGACCATGGTGTCGACTAGCGACTGGCAGGGGCTATGTTACACTGCCTAGACCTAAGAGTAGCCTAGGAATTAAAAAGGGTGCCCTTTTTGGTTTAAAGGGCGTTATAAGGGAACCTAAACCATAAAGAAGGGAATAAGGGCCTACTATGGGTCCTAGCCTACCTAGAGGGTCATACCCTACCCTTTTTTTAGGGTACCTATTTTTATGGTTCGGTTCTCTTGCATTCAAAAGTAGGTACCTCAAGAAAGGTAGCGTATGACCCCAAAAGGTAAACCCTCTCTCCCTAAACCCCCAAACCCTAAACCCCAAAACCATCAACGCTCAAAGCCCCGGAGAACTAGCTGGCACCGAAAAACTCTCCAGACCTTCTTCTGATAAACTGAACCCCTACATGAAGGAACCCTCAAATTCCAAACCCTAAACCCTAAACCCTAAACCCAAAACCCTAAACTCAAAACCCAAAACCCAAAACCCTAAACCCTCGAACTTGAACTCTCAGACCGGTAGGATCTTACCCAGCCCGCTGCGGGCAAGACCCCTCCTTCCTTGCTGAGGTCATAAGACTCCCCGAAAAAATTTGGGAGTTTCCGAAAATAGGGGACCCTAATATAGTACCCTACAAAGTAGGATCCTTATTATAAGGACCCCAAAATTAGGTACCCCTATTTTCGGAAACTCCCATTTCACTTTGATTTCTGTAGAGACGCCACTCCCCCCGAATAGTTTCAAGTGCACTCATTCAGCTACAGAGTCTCTAATAGAGGCACCCAGATATTTGCCAACACTATTTCCTATTATGAGATGATACACGTACAGCAAACTATGCCCCAAAACCCTATTCTAATGATTAAGGCCCCGATACCAAAATCCTACCGGCCCCCTTGTGGAAGCACTATAGTAGAAGCCCAAAAATTGGAAACCCCAGAGCCTCAATCCTTAAGAGAAACGTATAGGGAATCCCAGCACGATCTGGCCTTAATCCGGTTTCCAACTTAAACCCTAAACCCTTAACCCTACGGTTTACTTTAGAGGAGCCCTTTAGGCTCATTGCGGGGCTTCGGGTCTTGGATATACTCATGGTGAGGCCGCATGCGCATATGAGCTATATACATGCTGAAGACGAGGCAAGAGCTTCCCCAAAGAGTCCTAGGTACTGTAATGGGTGATAACTCCCCGAATCGTAATGGTTTTTCGCAATATAGAAACCCTCCATTCCACTAAATAGGTCCTGACAGGAGCCCTCAACCCTATAACCCCTTAAAGGCATCCTTAAAGGGACCCTCAAAGGTTGGTACTTTGGACCTTTTGGGATCGGCCATTGCAGGTTCCCTTTCTCTCTCTGACTAGTCTGGCGGCACGTCAAGAGACGCCACTTTCATAGGGATCCTTAGGGGGTTAAGTGGGCGGGGGGAGGGGGGTAGGGGACTATACTTCCTTAGATAAGCCTTTTTTGGTCCTCATATTATGGGCATGAAGGCCACCTCCCCCCCCCCCCCCCCTCCCCCTACACCCCTAAGGGTCCCTATGACACGTCCAACGTTTAACCCCCACCTGCATAGGGGATATTGCGCCGGGTGAGGTGAAACATGCAGAGGCGGTCGGAACTAGCTTTGTAATATAGGGGCCTTATTAATCAGAGTATGGCTTTGGGCCAATTAAACTATAAGAATAATAAGGAAGCTGCGGAAGCCCCAAACTGTAAAGGTAACTATTAAGGCCCCTATAGTATGCTGCCGGCTGCATTTGCAGCTCATGCGACAAGGACTCAATTGGAGCGAGGGCGAAGGAAACTATCGCGTTAAGGTCTACCTAGACCCCCCAAAGTCGGCAAAATAATGGCCCAAAAACTATAAAAGGCGATTAGTCTACTACAGACCTTCGGGGTCCAGGTATGCACTTGAACAACAGCAACGGTTTCAGGGCTTTCAAGGCTGTAGGCCTAGGGTGTAGCGGGACATGCTTGTTCAGGTGCCCACATTAGACTCGCCAGCACTTCATCCAAGTCACTGCAGCAAAGACTAATCCCACGATGTTCCACAGGATTGCCACTGGTATGCCGTTGGCAATGCCGGCAACTGTGGCCGCGACCCCAACCGCTAGAAGAATGAGGCACAGAAGAAAGATTACGAGTGACTCCAAGAGGGGAGGCTTGATTCTGCATCTGCCCACTCGGACTCCGTGCTGAGTGAAGTAAGCTCCTAATGCGACGACAGATGGAATCCAAATCAGGTTGAAGCACATCACAGCGGCGAGGAAGTAGGATACCGCTACTTCAGCGGGGACACCGGACATCACGATTGATAAAAAACCCTCCAGAAAGTAGCTGCTAGTCGGCAGCAGCAAGAACATGAAGTAGTGGCCTTCAATGCCGCGCTGGCTACGTCTGAGCTGAAGTACTTCAAGGCAGAAGGGTCCTTGTATGTATTCGTTGAAAGCACTCATGCTGCCGTACCATCTGGTGATGGCATCATGGATGCATTGTCTATCAAACTCGTTGCTGCACTTCACATTCATCACATCGAAGTTTGCCAGCTGGCTCCTCAACTCTTCCTCAGCATCTTGCTTCCGCACTGCAGCCTGCGACATTGAAGCAAGAATCGGCAGACCCGCGCAGACGACCACCAGCAGCAACCGCCAGGGCTCTCCCCCGTAGGGACCCGAGCGTGCGAGCCAGAATCCCACAACGACCAACTGCACCCAAACGAAGGTCAAAAGAACAGCAACCTCCGTCATAACCCGTGATATCACGATCTTTCCATTCGGCTTGAGCTTGCGATATGCGGCCAATTCGAAGACACACCACAACCTCTGTAGGTAAGGCGCGCTCCAAAGCACGCGCAGTTCCGAAGCTGACGCAAGGAATGCTCCGATAGACCTGATCCCCTGCTGCATCTTCCTGTCGTCCGTCTGGTGAACACATACGAAATCTAAGAAACAAATGTCCGACGCGAAGTGTGGAAGATATGGGAAAACGATAAGCCCTAGGATGGCCCCGGTGGAGGACAGCAGCATCAGCCAGCAACCTTGGTGGTCCGCTAGGGGTTTAAGGTTCCTTTAAGGGGTACTATAGGGGTTCCTTTAAGCGATCTATAGGGTTTGAGGTTTAGGTTGTACGTGGAGTGGTTAAGGGATTTAGGGTTTAGGATGGTTTAGGGAGGTGTTGGTCGCATACCAAAACTCCGATTTCACCTGGCAAAACAAGAAAACATGCATGTCCCTGATGCCCAGCCACCATAAACCCTAAACCCTAAATCCTAAGCCCAGCCACCATATGGGATGGAAGTGCCATGTACGCCAGGCCATAAAGTTGGAAGCGGCAGTTGAAACACGGTGAAGAGTGGCAACACCTGGGAGTTTCCGAAACTAGGGGACCTAACATAGTACCCTGAATAGTAGGATCCTTATTATAAGGGTCCAAAAATAAGGTAACCCTAATTTTCGGATACTCCCACCTCGAGTAGAACAAGAACGCAGGCAATCATTGCCCCAGCGGCCCAAAATATCATCATGCTAGGCCAGCCGAAACGGAGAAGAAGTGACAGCTGTTTCCATCTTCCGTGGGTTTCCCAGGTGTGCGATAGAAACTTGTCATACTTTTTCGTTGGCTTCGAAGCATCCCAGAGCTTGGCCTTCTTGCCGGCGCTCAGGGATCGTGGATCCGAAAGCCAAAGATGAGCTCCCCACTGCAGCGTCTCGCGCAGCGGAATCCCTCGCATCAACGCTGCATCCAAAGCATCGAAGCTTGTAAGGTCGGGTGACGTCGAGGACTTCGCGGGAATTTCAGGCTTATCGGCGTCCGTCTCAGTGAGACAAGCTGCTTCGCCCTGGAGTGAAGGATGAACTAAAGCTTCATCACCTTCAGGAATATTTGTGAAAGCGGATGTGCATTGAGAACCGGGCGTCTCATGCCGGGCAGAGAAGGAAGCATGCAGTGTGACTTCATCCCCTGGTGGCTCCCTCTGATCGCAGCAGTTTTGGAAAACCAGTTCCAGTGGCATGGCAGCTGCTTACGGCAAGAATCTGAGGTGATATGGACCTGAACCCCACGATACCCGCTGTGATAAGATTCGATAGGTGTGCTTTGGATGAGTTTGTGTAAGGTTTCACGGTTCTAAAAGTTTCACAGGTTGTTCATCGGAAATAATTGTCTTCTGTTAACGGCTTTCGGATTGAAGGTCGCGGACAAAAGAACTTAAGACCATGGTGTCGACTAATCAGCACAGTCGCACAGGGCAGGCAAGGACTTGCAGAGGCTGTGTTACATTACCTAGACCTAAGAGTAGCCCAGGAATAAAAAGGCTGCCCTTTTTAGGTTTAACGGGGGTTATAAGGGAACCTAAACCCTAAGAAAGGGACAAAGAGCCTACTCTGGGGCCTAGTAGTAGTAGTAGTAGTAGTAGTAGTAGTAGTAGTAGTAGTAGTAGTAGTAGTAGTAGTAGTAGTAGTAGTAGTAGTAGTAGTAGTAGTAGTAGTAGTAGTAGTAGTAATAGCAGCAGTAGCAGTAGCAGTAGCAGTAGCAGTAGCAGTAGTAGGCCTACTCTGGGTCCTAGTTACATGTGGAGTCTGTACTCTTCACGGGCAGCGCACCACGAGCCGACCCAAGCAAGTGTCAGAATACGTGAACGATACCCGAGCCTTGATGGCAAGCAATATACAACGGGTTTTTTTTCCCTCCTACCTAGCAAGGACGAAGCCCGCATTGCAGGGTGTCTCGGTTGAACAGTTGACTACAGCCAGATGTTTCGATGTTCAAAACAAGGCTAATTATACAGGTTCAACTCCACGACCAGAAAGACTTGCTGTTCCCGTCGCCGAGTCAAAGAATCGACCCTTTACAACGGGTTTAGGGTTTGGGGTTTCAGGTGCAGGAACAGACTTCAGTGAAGCGACTGCTAGAATTAGAAGTACTAGTTTCTAGCTACTAAACACAGTGCATTGCTGCTCGGCGAATGCGTTTGGGAAGGCTCGCAAACCCAACAGAACACACGACAAGGCACGTAACCCTTTAGTATATGTTGTATAGACACCCTTACCCAGGAGCATGAAGCCTAGACCCCTCTGTGCCTTTAAACCTTGGATCAGCGGGCCATCGTTCTCGTACTCGTGCGCGTGCCACTGCAGGCAGAATCGGAAGTCGACCTTGTCCACCTGGCTTAGGGCTTGAAGTTGAGGGTTCAAGTTTCGGGAATTGGAGCTTGGAGTTGAGGGTTTGGTAGAGCTTGAGGCTGTTGGGGTCCAAAGTCTGGACGCCTGGCTCGGGGTTTGCAAGCTCTCGGCTTTTAGTGGCCTCTAGTCACAGTGCACAAGAGTACTACCGGAAAACCGGGCAAAAAGTAGACACTTCATCATTCACTGTACATGGCTATGCATAGCTCCTTGGGGATTGTCGCGATCCGGCGGGTTCTTGTATCGAAACCATACATCTGATCCCGGAGCACAGGGGCTAGTCCATTCCGAAAATAGGGCCCTAAGTAGTAGGATCCTTACTATAAGGACCCCCAAATAAGGTACCCTTAATCTTCGGAAACTCCCATTTACTAGATAGCATCCGGCCTCCGATACAAGCTGTAGAAGCAGATATACATGGTGCCATCATGAGGTGTGATCAGAAGGCCGTCTCCTGAGCCCTCCGCCCTGAGTTCACCCCAATCATTATGAACCTTGAACTTTTTGTCACTCGTGAACCTTGAACTTACATTGGTCAACGACTTACCTAGAGGCTCCAGAGCAGTTCCATTTTGGGGTTCATATGTAGAACCCTCTCAGGTAATCCCCAAAAAGAACTACTATGGAGCCTTAGGGTTCCCATGAAAGACACGACCTCCGAAACATGCTTTGTGAAAGCCCTTCCCCACCCAGCTCGCACAAACCACTGCTCGCAAACGTTTTCGCAAACATAGCACTCCACAGTCCAGTCAAACTCGCAAGCACCATAAACCCCAAGCCCCCCAAACCCGCGAAGCTTAAAACCATCCTCTGCGTAATAAACTACCGTAAAGCCCAAAGCCCGGAGACTGTAGCACAAGCTCTAAGCCGAAAAGCCGGAAATCAATTCACCCTGAGCCCCACCAACAATCTGCTGCTGCCTTCTGCCTTTGCATTTCGGCTTGCACCGCCGACTTCGTTATCTTCCATCGCAGCCTCATTCAAGATCCAAGGGGGAGGTTGTCTCACGCAGGACCGCTCAGGGCTCGTAGGTTAGAGTCTTGGAGCAAGGGGACTTTCGGGTTGAGGGTGTAGGGTTATAACCCAAGGACCTAAATTAATTACTATGGTGAGGTTTGGCAAAGACTTCAAGTGTAATACGGAACCGTAGCGGCTCGAACTGGGATAGGGGGTTGGGGTATGCTCTTGTAGCTTCGACAAGGAGCCCTAAGCTCAAGAAATAAACCTTAAAAGCTCCTGTGTCGATAACTATGTCAGCCTATATCATACACAGATATGTATACATATATGTGTATATAAATATACACAACTAACTATATACACACATAAACTTATATGTATTGTATATACATGCATACATTCATATTTATATGCAACAAATTGTATATGTATGTGTATGCATACGAATACACATGTGTGTAATTTTATAGCGGTTTTACACACACACATGTACATGCAAGAAAAAATCTAGACATACGAACAGACCTACCCCCATACGTACCTACCCACATACCTACGTACACCGAAACCTTGGGCTCTGGCAGGAAGGCTTAGGGGCCAAGATGGGTGAACCTTGCTGCCCCTTTTTTCGAAACCGGAAAGCCTGGATCCCAAGTAGGAGGGTTTAGGATTGAAGCCGGAGTGGCCCTTCCGAAATCAGCGGCTCCAGGACGCGCGCATTGGGAGGGACCTTGTCTCCTGCTTCGAACCCTCGTTGCAGGTCTTCCTAGATTCCGTGTTGTCGGGTTACTTGTAGGGTTTAGGGTTTGGAGTTGCGTTTAGAGTTCCGGTGTCTTGAAGCGGAGAGTTGAGAGCTGAGCAGCTTAGGGGCAACAGATTAGGGATTAGGTTTTTCGGTTAAAGGCTTAGGGCCTAGGATTCAAGGCTTAGCGTGGAGAAGTGGGGAATTCGCGGTCAATACGGTTTGGATTTTGGATCTTGAAGGATCAGCGACTCTCGATCATGGGTAGGAACTGGGATTGAGGTTGTCTGGTGCTTGCCTAACTCTACACAAAGAATATAACCTGCCTAGCACAATGTCCCCCACTCCTTTGCGTGCAGTGGATGTTCGCTCACTTCCGATTGAGCTTGCCCTAAGGCTCCATAATAGTTCCTCTATGGGATTACCTTATAGGATTCTAAATATGAACCCCCAAAAGGAACTACTATGGAGCCTCTAGGTGTACCACAAGATCGCCTTCAACAGAACAGGAAGGCCCTTTTTGCAGATTGCCGCGAGAGCCCAATGCCCGCAAAACAAGCAAAACCTGTGTGTGTGTGTGTGTATGTATGCAGGCGTATGTATGTATGCATATATAAAAAGTATAGGTAGAGAGATAGATAGATAGATAGCCTACCTAGAGGATCCATAGTAGTTCCTTTTGGGGGTTCATATTTCGCACCGTATACATAAGGTAATCCCAAAAAGGAACTACTATGGAGCCTTAGGGTATTGGTCTTTGGGCTGGGCCCCATCCGTCGAAACTAAGGTTCTCTGAAATAGGAACGGGAACCTCATCTAAGTGGGTTTAGTTTTCCAGCTGAACAGACACTCCTACAAAGCTGACAGGCCCGAACCTGCGTAGACACGCGATACACTAAACGCCTTCTGAAACCGATAAAATCCCAACAACAACATCTACAACACCCTCATTCTTGAATCCCAAATCCTAAACCCTTGAACAATTCATTCACCCTTTTTTTGGAGCAGGGACTGCAATGCACTAAGCCCTGAATCCCTTCAGCCAATTCATTCCCCCGTTTTGCATGCAGGCCTCTTCGAGCTTCCGGGGACCCCTAAAAGATCAAGCCAAGAAAGTCCCACGAATCGGAACCCCTAAACCCTTGCCCAGACCCCCCACAGTAGGTAAAATCACGACCCCAAACCTATAAAAGGCTATGGTTCTACATACTTTTGGGGTCCGGTCCAGGCAAACCCTTATGCCCTTAACACTCAACCCTAAACCCTTAACCCTAAACTTAGCTGCGCTAACTACCCGAGATCCCAGGGCTCCGATGACTGTGCGAATAATGTTCGGCTCCCAGTACGCCTCGCCGTGAAGGGGGTTGGGGTTCAGGGTTCACGGTTACAGTAGAAGCCAGAAAGTTGGAACATCATTACCCGCATGCCCTTAAGGTAAAGTACAAGGGATCCTAGCACTAATCCTCCTAAAGTCATGTTCCAACTTTCTGGCTTCTACTATAGGGTTTGAGAGCGGTCGACTGTGGGGCCTGGGTTTGGTTTTAGTGCTGTTTATCGGATCGACCCTTCTGTAGGGTTTAGGGTGCACGGTTAGGGTTTAGGGTTTAGGGGTTTAGGGTTTAGATTTTAGGGCTTGAACATTTGATGTTAGGGTTTAGGGTTTAGATTTTACGTTCTAGGGTGTAGGATTTAGGGTTTAGGGCCCAACGGGAGGGGGGAGGCAGGTCCTCACAATGATTCGCTTTAGCCTTTTTGCTTTCGCGGGGTTTGGTGTAATATCGGGGCCGTAATACTTAGAATAGGGCTTTTAGGGCCCATCATACTGTAAGTATAACACGGCGCCCCCAAAATAGTATTGCTTATTATTTACGCGCATATACTACTTCGAAGTACTTATCACCAGGGTTCTGGGATTTGAGTGTCTGAAAACCTGGACCCTTCATCACCCGTTGTTTGGGAACATCTGCCCCTTTTGAGGGTACGAGGAGGGGGGTTCTGAGTGCTGGGGGGTTGCTGTTGTCTGAAGCTTTAGCGATCTGAAACCGTGGGCTTTTACAGGGTTGCTATCGGGATGTCGAGGAGGACCTGTGAGGGGGGAAGGGGGTTCTCGTCTGAGCTTACCTGGGGGTTCTTGAAGGAGAGGCCACAGGTTCTCAGTCCTCAGAATACCAAAAACACGGATCCCACAACACAGATGCGTATGTGTGTGTGTATATATATATATATATATATAGAGATAGGTAGATATACAGACAGATTGGTGTCCCCTACTTTGTTGAACTTCTTGGTGTCCGCTTGCCCGGGTGTGCTTCTTTTTCATGCTGCTGCCCGCTGCAAAAGGAGGCTGCAGAACGTTTTGAGGCAAAGACTTGCGGTTTAGGGAAGAGGGTTTAGGGTTTAGGGATCACAGGAGTATGTGCTTATCATCCTGTTACTGCAAGGACTCTACAGGGATACTATTACTTAGGCTCTGCTATCAACGCTAAACCCCGACCCAGTAGAACCGGGGGAACACCCGTCTATCCCGTTGACACCCTCAGAAAGCAGCAATGCCTAGACACCAAATCCCAAAATACGAATGCCGAATGCACAAATCCGGCAGGTGCCTTGCACAAGATCCTCTTGTTCTGGAAGCTCTTGTGCAAATGCTGCGCTACCAATCCTGGGTGTGCTGGGGGTTCTTACCTAGACCCAAGAGTAGCCTAGGAATCAAAAGCGTGCCCTTTTTGGTTTAAAGGGCGTTATAAGGGAACCTAAACCCTAAGAAAGGGAATGAGGGCCTAGGGTTGAAGATTCAAGCTCCACGGAAAACGCAGTTCGTCTTGCGCTGCAGCAGGCAATGTGAGCCTGGGTGTCTCTGGCTTCAAAGCCCAAAGGGTCCTAGGTACTGCTATGGGGAAAATCCTTCCCCGAATCGTAGTAGTAATTCCTAGGAAGCACCGTCGAGTTTAGAAGGTCTACGACAGTAGGAGGCCTTTGGCTATTGGGTCGTCTAATAAGGCTTTGAGGTCGAGGGCTTCACGCTATCACAACTCGGACTCTGCGGGGTGGCCTAGGGCCTCAGGCCTTTTCCTTGACTTGGGGATTTAACTCTTGGAGGGCAGGGTTTAAGGCTTTGAGGCTTTCAAGATTCGGGTTGATTTAGAGTTGTTCTTTGCGTGAGGTTCAGAAAGTAGGGTTTGGGGCTCAATTGGCCCCCTGTACGTCCAAAACCACTGTTGCCCCCGCAGAAGCTCAAACCTAGAAGGCCCTAGTACCTACCCATAGGCTCCATAGTAGTTCCTTGCTGGGGTTCATATTTCGAAACCCTAAACCCTAAACCCTAAAATCCTATATGGTAATCCCAACCGTCTGCGACCGCTCCCTGAGCTCTCGCCGGATGAACATGTCATGCCGCAGAGGTTTAGGGGTTAGTGTTTAGAGGTTTAGGGGGTTTAGTGTTTATAGGGTTTAGGGTTTAGGGGACTCTGCTGACACCTACTATCCTATAGCATGTGGGTAGTTGTCAAAATTGGGGACCCTAAATATTAGGTGCCGTGTTATAGTAAGGACCCCCAAAAGGGATCCTAATTTTGACAACCACCCATGTGTACGCAGACATTATACAATGAATTACCCTAAGGCTCCATAGTAGTTCCTTCTTGGGATTACCTTCTAGGGTTGTAAATATGAACCCCCCCAAGGAACTACTATGGAGCCTCTGGGTAACGCCTGCAGGGTTCCGTAGCGTGATTTCCTAACATGTTTGGGCTTTAGGGTTTAAGGGTTTAGGGGTTTAGGGTTTCCACGCTCACACTCACAGGCAGGCAAGGCTCCAGGGGTTTAGGGTTTAGGATTACTTCAACAAAGTTGGGCTTTTGGGCTACGGGTGCACCTGCAATACCCTCACCCCCTAAACTCCCTACACTATGAATCCTTATAGAAAGGCCGAGCCCTAAACCCTCAACCCCCTGGGAAGCCTTACAGGAACCCCTTTAAGGATCCACTTCTAGTGCTCTGCAAGGGCTGAGAGGCCACCACAAAGGGACACATAAACCCCTAAGGGGGGATCCCTTGAAGGAGCCCATAATATAGGGGCCTTTAATAAATCCCAATACTAATTTGGGAGTTCCTTTTCATTATTATAGTGCAATATAGCCCAGATTCTAATTTTTAAGGCCCCTATATCATAGAACCCTGATAGTACCCGTATAGACCCCTTTTAACAGGAACCCTATTTCTAATTATTAAGGCCCCTTATTTGGGAGTTTCCGAAAATAGGGGATCCTAAGATAGTAAGGTACCCCTAGTTTTCGGAAGCTATAGCCAAGAGTCCGAGGGATACCCTCCGATACTCCTGGAGATCCTCGAGGAGGGAACGGAACTCTCTTGTGTCGACCTTGCCGGTTTGGGGCTTGGGGTTTAGGGTTTCTGGGATAGGGGTTTGGGTTTCGGGTTTACGCTCTCACGACTCGGACATGCCAGGCGAGGCTCTCGGTGCGGGGTCGGCGTGAAACACTGGAATCGGGTTTAGCGGTTTCGGTTTCGGGTGTGGGGTTTCGGAGTATGGGTTTAGGGCTACCTGGGTGACAGAGAGGGCCCGCCTTGAGGTTTGGCGGGGGGAGGCTCGGCGAATGAGTGGTTAAGAAAACTGTTGGGTCGGGGGTTCGGGGCGGGGCTCCGTATAGGGGCCTGAATAATTGCAATAGGGCGTTGGGGTATATTATACCATAATCATTAAAAGGAACACCCAAATTGCTATTGGTAATTATTTAGGTCTCTACCTAGAGGCTCCATAGTAGTTCCTTTTTGGGGTTCATATTTAGAATCCTATAAGGTAATCCCAGAAAGGAACTACTATCCTTGTAGGGCTGGGTACAGTAGGATCTAGTAGGGCCCCCAAAAAGCACATAAGCAAAAATTAGGATAGGAATCTCCCATATACATCTCCTTATACTGAAGCCCAATAGGGTAGGGTTATCCCCATAAAACGCTTATGCTTATGTCCTTTTTGCGTCCCTAATCTAGCTCTTTCGTCCTCCCGCTGCGCAGCAGCGAGCCGCATTTCAGGGTTGACAATTGAGTTCATAGGGACCCCTAGGGGGCAGTAATGCCCATAATAAGGACCTAATCAGGCCTATTTTGAGAGGTATAGTCCCCTACCACACTCCCCCCTAAGGGTCCCCATGACAAGATTGAGACGGTCAAAGCTTGCAGAGCATCTGTATTGTAGGACCCTCCTTGTACCCTCAAGGAGAGGTATATGGTCCCTAATAGTAGGGACTGAAGGTCTAAGAGAAGGTAGAAGGAGGGTCTAAGTTGTATTGATAAATCTTCACTTCAGGGCAGAAGGTTTGCGGCTTTAGGCCGAAATTTAGGGTTGGGTTGCAGTGGCTGTGATCTTTGGGAGTTCATGCCTTATCCGTACCCAAACCCGCAGTACAAACACAAACTTCACAGATACTGCAAGCCCAGCAGCCAAGGGCTGCGACTTGTCCGTCCACTCGCCCTGCTCGGCAAAGAATGATGTGTTGTCTTAATTGCGCAACCCCCTGTTACCTTGCCGATTCCGCGTTACGGGCTACGATGTTCTACGCATGTCGGGTTTAGGGGTTTGCAGTCTCGGGGGGGGAGGCCGTGGGGTGTAGACGAGTTTGGGGGTTCACGGGTTCGGGGTTTTGCTTTAAAAGTCAAGATTGTATGCCATTGTATGCCCTCAATGCGGGTATCTGGGGGGTATTGGGAGCATTTCACAACATAGGTCGGGGGCTGGTAGGAGTGTATACAAACACCGGTTCAAGATTGCTTAGCCACCTATATATCTACTCAATCTGAAGGTCGTCCTCTGCCCTCCAGACTCCAGCAATCTCCAAAGGGCCTCCCCAGGATCCGATGCATCGACCTTGCCGTCTGAGCCCCGGGGGCACCATTGTACACTTATAGGGGCTTACCTTTCCTGGATAGTGTCACCTCTATAATGGATCTAAGTGTCTGAAGTTCTCTGAAGTGTCATCTAAACTTTTGGCCACCTCCTCTCGTCCTCTCACCCTCCCCTCTCCCCTGACAGCCTCAAAGCTGAAACATAAACGCCGAACCCCGAACCCTAAAGCCTAGAACTACATCCGCCAGCCTTAGCCAGGGCCTGGGGGAGTTTGTGGGAGATGATACCTCGGCCCGGGTTTTTTTTTTTAGGCTTTAGGGTTTAGGGTTGGGTTTAGGGCTTACGATAGAAGCCCCAAAAGTTGGAAACCCAAAAGCCTCAATCCTTAAGAGTAATACTATAAGGAATCCCAGCACTAATGATCCTTAATCCGGTTTTTCAAGTTTTTGGGATTTACCAGATTGGGTTTAGGGTCGTGGGGTTTGAAGTAGCGATTTTAAGGTTGAGGCTTCAGGGTCTCTGCACAGGGCTAAGGGGTTTAGGGCCGAGAGGTAAAGGGTCCCTCTTCGGTGCTTGGGCTTCTAGGATGCCCAAGGATGCCAGTAGCCTAGGAATAAGAAGGGCTCCCTTTTTATTTTTGCTATTGGCTAGCTTTATAGGGAACCTAGGGCTATAAAAAGGTAATAAGGGTACCACTGGGCATCCTCGGCTTCAGGGATTAGCCCGAAGAAACCTTGGCTCATCGAGACTCTTTGGGTGGATCCGAGTACAGATTAGGGTTTAGGGTTTAGGGATGATTAGGGATGTCTAGGGCGTGAATGGTTGAGGCTGTAGGGCTGACGCTTCATGGAAGTTCGTGAACGCAGTGTCATCAGTGCTTCGGCAATCACTCTTTGGGGCAAGCCATGTGGTTAGAACAGCATGTCAAGCTACAACCATGGCCCCGCTGAACCAAGAAATTCAATAAATGTCCTAGAGTGGTCCCTCCATTACTAGCTTCAGTTGCGCTATTGTTGTCCTTGCCTTGTTCACCGCTGGTTAGGAGTATTCCGTAAGGACAATCCTGGGACAAACGTCCCCAGGAGCATCGGTAGTTTAGGCGCCTTAAAGAATTGCACATGTGCAACAAGGAACTCTACAAAGTAATATTGCTAACTCTTCAAGCCCCTTTCTCAAGGGCGTTGGGCTCTGATGATGTGCATTCACTGAGAGTGACATGCAATCGACTCTCGATCTTGGGTCGGGAGGGGGAGGGACGATGCTGCATCCTTGGGGTTTAGACTTGAGCATGTAAAACAGCTACCTCGATGAGAAGTTTATCTGACCTACTTGTCGGGTATCATGGGGAAAGAAAGCTTAACGTTTTTGGCTATATCGGGATTATATAGGGACTATACTACCCAAAAAAGGTTAAAGGTTACCTACTTTACTACTAGGTATTCAGAATCAGGAGGCTGACTAAAATCTGTTGCATTTCTGTTGCCTTGTCCTGGTCCCCTGTGCCAGAAGCCACTGCCCGCAGCTGCCCATGCTACTCTGGAGGAGAGTCGGCATGGGAAAGCGTATCGCTATATGTGAAGAGCGGGTAGTAGCTCCTGTCGTGTGGCCAGGTGATTAGGCACAATGCAAGGTGAGCCACTGCCAATGGAGGAATCAAAGACGAATACTGCGCCAGCTCTTGGACGAGCAGCTGCACGGGTTTGGCCACGAAGCCGTGCAAAAGTGCTGCACCCATGTAGATGATGAAGAGCTGTTGCATCGCAAATAGGCTTCCCTCTGTGCTGCTCTTCACGCTGGCCCACGCAGAAGTGAATTCAGGCGCATGCTTCTCAAAGAATATCAACATCCATTGATGAGAGATAACTATGCAGAAGTTCAAGTTTGCCAAGTAGCTGACCCAGGCTGCTGCCGGCTCCGGTACCTTGATGTCGAGAAATGTGAAAGCCAGAAGCGAAAATTGAAAGGGCAAGCCTGCGACCATGTAAGGCAACTGCTGCCTGCAGTGATGCTTCCCAAAGCCGAAAGCCTCCCAAGCGGGATGGCCCTCGATTAGCGTGCTCAGCCCGAGGGTGCTTCCGATAGCCGCAAGGGCTACGGGCGTCCATCTATGCGAGATAAATCCTGAAGGCCCGCAAAACCGTGCCAAAGCTCGGCAGGCACAGTGTGTTAAGATGGCAGAGGGTAGCCGACAGTACCAGAAGGATTGATAAGGTTCCCAGGATACACACACCTGGGGCTGACGGTCCACATCCATGCACATCCAAGCAACATAGGCCAATGTGGCGGCTGGGATTACACCTGGTAGCACGGAGTCGATTGCATGTGCAGCTCCGAGACACCACACGATCGTGTACTCCAGGCAAACCAACCTAGGCTGACCCTTTACAGCCTCTCAACAATTTTGGGAAATAAAATTGTCTTAGCCCGACGAGGAAGCCTGTAAGCAAAATACACCAAAGGCCTACTTAGCAACCATGTCGATGTCTGCCACGACGGGTTTGGCAGATCGTCGGCCGGGAACGCTGGTCGCACCCAGTCTTCAAAGTTTCGCATCGTTACAGCCGCTAGAAGCCATTCCGACCAACCTTTCAAGTCGGCGCGCGGCTGCTCATGCTCGAAGAACAGTTTCTGTCCGCAATACCACGGGGACGCAGGACGAATGAACAAGCAGACAAAATGCGTGAACGCTATGAGTGTGCTTCCTTGTATTGCTACTTTCCGCAGAATCTTCATGGCAAACGACTGCAATGTCAAGCGGCGAACTGACATCAAGCGAACCGTCACCACCACAAATATGTCCTCCAACCTTAGAATATCTGCTCCAGTCATATAGCAGATAGGCCATGAGAACGGAAAGGGCTGTCCCCTGTGGGTGTCAACCACGATCCATGCTGCCAGGAGCCTTAAGATGTCTATCGCCACATTGGGAGCCGTGTCTTTCGATGCCGCTGCGCCGCTGCTTCGTCTCCCGAACACATAGCACCTGCAGCCCCAAACCAAAAGCCTTGCTTAAACCTCTAAACCGTAAACCCTAAACCCAAACCCTAAATCCCCACAACCCTACAGAAAGTACGTTAATTTGGAGCCTAAACCCTACAGAAGGTACTTGAATTGAAGCCGCAGCTACAGCCACGGGGCCAAAAACAGACTGCAAACTCCGGCGCAGAGAGTCAGAACAAAGGGAGCTCGAGATGGGGAAGTGCAGGAGTCACCTTCTTTAGTTTACCCTAAGGCTCCAAAGTAGTTCCTTTTTGGGGGTTCATATATAGAACCCTACAAGGTAATCCCAAAAAGGAACCACTATGGAGCCTCTGGGTAGTGTTTGGGTTTAGGATTGAGGGTTTAAGGTAGGGTTTACTAGGGTTTACGGGGATTCTGGGGTGTTTTGCGTCACCTTCTTTTGGGCAGGGGCTGAGTACCCTAGCCCAGAAAAGGAGGATTACATAGACCCCAAAAGTTAAAGGTTATCTACTCAGCTACTGAGTTAGGGTAGGTCTATTAGGGTTTAGGGGGCTTATGGGCAATGAGTCACCTTCTTTCAGGTGGATCTATGGGGGTTTAGGGTGACCCATATCATGGACACTTGATGAACAAGATTGAGAAGAAACATACTAAACATAGTCGTCCAACAGCGAAACATTTTGTGAGCCCCGTGCTCCCGTAATTCTAAACATCACGTTACAGAAAACAACTTGTGCCTATACTTAGCCCGTGTTCCAAAACCGCCTTGACGCAGGTGTTGATCTACTCGGTTTTTTATGACCACGTGGTTCACAGAAACCTGAGCAATGCAGTTCTCAGGAGCACCCAGCCTTCTCGAACCTGCTGAAAGGTGGCACCTCCAAGAATTACCGGCCCGTCGATGCGGCTGTCTGCCAGGAGAGGGATAAGCGTCACTGCCGCTTCTCCAAGGTTGCAAGCAACCGGCAGCGTGAGCACGTATGCGCCCTCGTGATGTTTGCGATCCATAGACCACCAGTCGAGCTTGACGATGTAAATGTTGCACTCTATATCATTCCAGCACATCGCAGCTTCTTTCATCCGGGTACGGAGCTTTATGACCTTGTTGATATCCTTGGGAGGCGGGGGATAGATCTCTTTCCTGCTCCACATGGGCAGGAGCTGATACTTGGAGTCATACAAAAACTGCTTCAGGCAAAATCTTTCGAGGTCAGCATGACTGACACCACCAAGCGTAGCCGGGGGCATCGGAGCGCCTTTCTGTCGAAACTGCCTTTTCGCTGCTTCGGTCATGTAGAGTGTGCCACTGAGATGAAAGAACTCGGACATCGGGGAGCCTCTAACCTGCTCCACATATATCCATTGTTCCGGGTCGGGCAGCTCCAAGCAGCACCTCAAGTATGTGTATCCTCCTCCGTTCTCAGGGGAAGGGTCAAAGCAGCCTCCATCGGAGATCAAGACTTTCAAGACGTGGCCAGCAGATTCGCAGCACTGTTCATATGTGAAGCTGGAGCCCTCTTCAAAACATGGAGCATCGTGGTCAGATGACTGCATTGGCGGAACCTGCCCCGATAGCGAACTCGACGCAGATGTTTGAACCCCCTCGCAGCACCGATCGAAAGTGAACTCGGCGCTGAAGCAGCTGCTATCTTGGAGTTTGCAGCAGAGCTCCCGCACATCGTCAGGTACCCCGGACCAGCAGGGATCAGTGTCGCCGTCGCAGCGCAAGAGGCGGCATGCTAGCAAGATAGCCAGTGGAAGCCCTCCCCCTGACATGCCGGAAGGCAGCGAACTCAAGCCTGGAGATCTGATGCCATGCAATCGGCAAGCTAATGTAGGAACCTGATTGAGAAATCCTGCCCCTATAACCTCCAATATACTAGGATTCATATAAGGAACCAGAATGAGGGCCACAGGTTTCTTAATCAGGTTCCTACATTACCCGCTACTCGGGGATTGAAGCATGCAGCTGAAGATATTCATGCGACGTCTTTGGGTAGAGCTACACACCGCTTTCACAATCGAGAAGTCCCGGCAACCGGCACTTGCCGGAATTTCAGTCACAACACGAAATCCTCTCCTGAACCCGGCTGGGTTAAGCTGCGGTTCATAAGGTGGGCCTGGTGGGAGCTTTAACTACACGAGCTTGGACACAATTTTAGGTAGCAACAGCAGCAGGAGGCCGAACAACTCGCAGTATGAAACTTAAGCAAATCATCAACGGGCCCTACTAAAGCCTGAACCCCTAAACCTGAACCCTAAACCCAAAGCCCTAAACCCCAAAACCGGAACCCTAAACCCAAAGCCCTAAACCCCAAAACCGGAACCCTAAACCCAAAGCCCTAAACCCCAAAACCGGAAACCCTGAACCCTTCAACCTGAAGCCTCAACCCTAGGCCCTAACCCCACGCTATGCACCTAAACCTCACCCTCTACCCCAGCTGAGCTACCGATAAGGAGACTAGCTTCTCGAGGCCTCTACTTACCGCTCCTAAGTACCTATGTAGGAGACTGTGGGGTTTCTAAAATCGGCGAGGAATTACCATTATCGGTTTGGGTAGATGTAGGAGAATGTAAGGTTTCGATAATAAGAATTACCGGTACATCATGTATTTGGGTGAGTATCCCCCATACAAGTATCACAGAACCGGTATACTTAAGATCCCTTCGGTTTACAGCTGGAACACGTGCATCGTTTGCTTCCCGAGAAGGAGACATGCCAGGAGGCGGAAGAGCTTCAGTTTCGTTTCAGTGGTTTAGAGGCTCAGGGTTCTCTTCCCAATGCTGTCATCGTCTAGGAACTTGAAGAGGAGAATCTCAACACCGCCAGCCGCACCGAACCCTCAACATAGCTCCCGAAACCGACTTCACAGCAGAAACATCCAAAAACCGTAAACTCCAAAGCTCTCCTGCCAAACAGAGCCAGGTGTCCGTGGAGCATCAGGTAGTAGAGGGCTGGAGGCAACCTGACGGTTTAGGACTTCGGGATGTTTGGCTTTTGCCAATCTCCCTGCAAGTTATTTAGTTGAACGCCTTTTTCCAACTGCAGGGATTTAGGGTTCAGGGGTTAGGGTTGAAGGGTCCAGGTTTGGGGTTCAGGGATTTTGCGTTGTTCGCTGGAATACCACTGCTAAGTATTCCAGCCGCAGGAGCAAAACAGAGAGGCACCTCAATGTAAATCTAGCCAAGATATCCGGCCGCCGAGACAAAGCCTAGGTTACTGAGCAACCCCTTTATAATAAGGCTACCCTTTTTCCTACTATTCGGTTTTAATCAGGGGACCCTAAACTAAAAAGGGCAAAAGGGCACTACTCAGGAACCTAGAAGCCACAGAACACAACAATGAACATGTTTCATCAGTCCGGCTGGGGGAGTTGGAGGCCGAGAGGGATATGTATAGAGCTGCCTTCTAGAATGATATACCTATCCTCTCCATTCTACTTCCTTTCTCGCTATAGCCTGTTTCATATTTAGGGTCCCGTAAGGCAACCCAAACAAGGAGCCACAACAGAGACTATAGGTAGACAGGTTACCTTAAGCCCAAACCTCGAACTGTTGCAAACCACGAAAAACCCTAAACCCAAATTCGCCCGTGGTTTGAAGCATTGGACATGTTGGAAAACCCTAAACCCCTGAATTCTCAAGGTCCCGGGAGCTTTTGGCCCAGCATTGTATAAACACCCAAAAGGTTACAAGTTACCTGCCCCTCAACCCTAACCCGCAAAACCCTAAACCCTAAGAATCCTCAAGATCCGGGGAACTTTTGGCCCATAATGGCGGCGAAATCGCTAGGCACTGGCGGAGGCGAGTCCTCGGTTGTCACAGAGCTTATAGGCCTCATAGGGTTCAGGGTTTCGGTGCTCACACTCGGACAATCCCGGTGAGGCACATGCTTCGAGGTCTGTTGAGTGAAACGACACTAAGTTGGGAGCTCCAGCATAGAGTAACAAGCACGCTCAGGTTTAGGTTTAGGCTTTAGGGTTTATAGTTTCCCAAAGGCTTCGAAGTACCTATATAGTCGAATGTAGCGTTTTTCATACTAGGAGTTTTTAGTATGACTAGGACCCTTTGGGTTTGTAGGGTTCAGGGTTTAGGTCGTTTCAAAGCTGCTGTCTTCCAGGCACGACAGGTGGGGTGATCCAGGAGCCTGGATGATTAGACTACGGTTTGGGGGTATACTCGGTGCAGTGACAGTGAGGAACTCCAAGGCATAGTCTTGCTAATCACTTCCAGGTTTCATAATAGAACCCTAAACCCTAAGTAGTAGACCGCATGGCTTGGACTTGGGGTTTGAGGTCAACTTGGGCTGTTCAGGGTTTAGGAGGTTTGAGATCGAGTTTTTGGTACAGGATGGTTTAGTGGTTCCCTAAACCCTAAACCCTAAACCCCTAAACCCTAAACCCTAAACCCTACGCTGGGTGCCGGGTGAAATATTTATGAGTCCTTGGAGCAGGTTGAGACCTGTCGTGTAGCTCGGCGGAATTCTCTGATCTCTACTTAAAGGATCATGGGACTTAGTAACTAGGGTTATAAGTAGGGTAACTATACTTATAACCCCGATTAGGGTACTTATAACCTGACTTACTAAGTCCCATGATCCTCCAAGTAGCCACTCCTCTGCGAATGCTACATGGCTGAGGATACCGCGCAAAAGAGATACACTCCCACATACCTGTACGACTCTGTACGACATAGGGAAGGCCAAAGGCATTAGATGACTGTGGCTTTTGAGTAGTAACGAGGCGTGTCACACGGGTCGTCGTTCTGTGGACTCAAACCAAGATTTGTTAACCAGGCTTCCCAAACCCTAAACCCCTAAACCGCGCATTTTGCGCAGTACATCTTGTAAGACCTGGCATGACCTGGCCAAGGTACCCCCGGCTTGCATGCGCCAAGCGGTCGGATGGCATAGTCCTCAACCAGACGGTAATTGCGTCAAGTCCCCTCCGTAGAATCGCTCCAGCAACGCCTACCTTGGTCCCTGAAGAACCTATACCCTTTTAAGAAGCTGCACAAGGAAACCATAATAAGGAACCCTAGCAAAAGGTGGGTTCTTCAGTGCCCGGGTACACCCCAACCCCACGAAAGAATCAGTACACTTCCGTGATCTGAAAGGCTTGGTTCCTTCATGTTCTCTACGTCTACATGAGCCCACAAGCCTACACGGACTCTCACAACTGGGATGCTCCAGGTATGGCGGGCCGAAGCAAAAAGCCCTCGAAACCAGAGCAATATAGGGATCGGAATAATTCCAACAAATTCTTCTTTGTGCTACCTTATCATGAGAATAATATGTATTAACAAATTACCACGTTACCACAGCAAACATTCAAATTAGTGCCGCCGCATTAGTACATTGTTTTCGGGACACCATACAAACGACTGTGTTCGGAGAGAAAGCTGCCCAGCTTTCAATTCGACACTCGCTCCACACCATAGCCCCAAACCCCCTCAAACCGCAAACCCTAACCTAAACCTGCGTAAAAATGCCCCAACACCCAGAAGAAGCTAATAGTCCACCGCCAAGGTAACCCTTGAGCACTAAGCCCTCAAACTTAAACCCTAAAGCCCAAGCCCTGACCCCTCCAACCTGATACCCGAAGCCCTAAACCTCTAAACCCCTAGCCCCGTAAACCCTAAGCCCCAAACCCCAGAACCCTAAAAACCCTAAAACCTCCACGCTAAACCCCTACCTAAACCCTAAAGCCTAAGCTGTCGGGTCCTGCAGGTGCAAGACCGGAGAGTTCTGGACGAGCACCTGCTCTGTGAGTCCCAAAATCCAAGTTAGGCCTTTGGGGCTGATAATAGGGTTCCTTTAATGGGTTCCTTTAAGGGATACTACAAGGGGGCAAGGATTTAGAACAGGGGCCTTCATAATTAGAATACAGCTTCGGGGGGCCTTCAGGGTTTTACGGCCTGGAGGGTTCAGGGTCTGCTGATGAGCAACACCAAGACCCTACGGTACTACTACGGTTGATGATATAAATCCTGCATTACCTTAAGGGCCCTAAACTATGGGAATTATGGTATATTCCTTATTAAGGGTCATGCAGGATTTATATCATCAACCGTAGTAGCCAGCCAACCAAGTACTAAAGGAGCAAGTACGTTCTGACTGTCCCATGGTGCTTCGAGGGAGAGGCTCAAGTGGTCTCTCCAGGCAGCATACTATATCAAAATAGGTCAGTATGTGTATATCAAGGTCTGTATAGTCATGATACTGGCACCCGCAAAGACCGGATGGCACCACAAACACCACAACCCGCCAATAGTCAGCCCAAGAATGGAGGTAAGCATACAGTTCTGACCGTCCCCTGGTGCCTCGTGGGGGGGAGGTTCATGTGACCTCTCCGGACTGTATGCTTTGCAAGAAAGTCAGATGTCTGTCAGGGTCTGTATGTTGAGTGCACAAGAGTAGGAGATTGTCAAAATCATGGCCCCTTTTTGGCTACCCTAAATATTAGCTGCCGTATTATATCAGGGACCCAAAAAGGGACCCTAATTTTGACAACCACCCATATGTACAAAAACGAAGCGCATACTCAAGATTATATACTCGAGATAAGTCGCTATACGCTCATTCTCATCAAAATTTCGACACCTGCTGGGTCTGCTGGGTCTCATGGTCAGAAGCAGCCTGTGAGAGGCTGCTCCCGTCGCCGACTTCCGTAGAACCCTGTGTAGGTGACGATGGGTCCGGCTGAAGCGCCCGGCCCGCGGCTTTGCCCTGCGCTTTGAGTTCTTTCTTGGCCGGGTCCGCAGCTGCTGGAGCTTCACCCTGGCGTTGTCGAGCCAGCTTGGAAAGAAGTGTCGTGATCTCCACATCCTTCCCAAAGGCTCCAGGTACCCTTATAGTAGATACTTAAGCCCCAAAGTAGTTCCTACATAGGTACTTTAAGGCCTAAGTATCTACTATAAGGGTACATGGAGCCTTAGGGCTTTTGCTTCGCTGGACGTTGGCAGGGGCAACGCGGCTCATGTGGGCCTTGAACCTCTCGGCGCTGGGAGATTTCTTTGGCATCAGAAGAAATCGAAGAAATCTCAGGGCTTGTAGGGTTAAACGGACGAGGGGATTAGAGAGATGGACACTTTGAACAGATGGATGGCTCGCTGCACACTAACAGCTTTGGGCTACAGAGGTGTTGGGTTTTGGCTTCTTTTGCGGTTTAGGGCTTCTAGGGTTCAGGGCTTGATAAGGGTGACAGGGTTTTAAGGGTGAGGAAGTGTAGCGTTTTCGGGGTGATCGAATGTTCGGAGTTCGGATCCACAATACTTAAAAATGATTTAAGCCTGAGGGATAGTGCGAACAACTCCCTTTTTGAGTCACGTGCTGGGGCCGGGCGTCTGAAGAAGCATCGGATTGACGCAGAAGGCTGAGGGAAGCTGTAACTGAAAGAAGGGAATCCGAAAAAGAGTGTAGCAAAACTCAGATTTCAAGCCTGTAACACCGATTGAGCTCTCCTGATTCTATCGTCAGGGACAACCTCAAACTAAACTACAAAACCACTACGTGCAAGTTCATCAGCAATGAATGCGGGAATGCCAGGCAAATACTCTTCAATATCATCGCATGAGGCCAGTAAGACAAGAGTGAAAGGTTTGGGCAGCTGCAGCTTGACGACCCCACAAAAAGTCTCACAAGAATGGATCAGGTGACCACCTCCACTGTATGACTGCGCCCCATGTGTCCGATCAACCCAAAAGAACCTGAAGGCTGACGTAGTCCGTGCAATGCACACGTATCGCGTCCAAGTCGAATAATTCCCTGAACCCTAAAAATCTATCCAGGCTTCTACACTAATGTTGGAGTGGGCGTCGCAAAGTTGAGGGTTGTAACACATGTGATGATTTAGGGCCGAAGGTGTAGGGTTTGAGGCTCGGGTTCGGGGTTTAGGGCTTTCAGGACTAGGGTGAAGGGTCTAAGGCCTAAGGCTTCAGGTTTGGTGCGGTTTGTCGTTTTCTTGCTTTCCAGCCAAGGTTGCAGAGACGGAAATCACTTAAACCCAAGCTGAAAATTGGGAAACCCTTAACCTGAAGACATCCCCTTAAGATCGAGCCGAAGACAACCATGCCTTGCAAATGCAGTAGCCGTCCACATGGTCGGTCTTCATTTCCTCGCAGGCTGAAAGAGTTTCTGCAAGAGTTCCTCTGAGGGGTGTTTAGGGTTGAGGGTTTCTGCAGGGGCTCTAAAGGGGGTTTCTCGTTTCCAGCATCTGAAATTTCAGACCCTACGCCCTATTACAAGGGTTTAGGCATGGGTAGGAGCCTCCTCCTCCTCCTCCTCCTACTAGTACCACTACGACCACTACGACTATACTACTACTACTACTACTACTACTACTACTGCTGCTACTGCTACTGCTACTGCTACTGCTACTGCTACTGCTACTACGACTACTACTACGACTACTTCTACTGCTACTGCTACTGCTACTGCTACTGCTACTGCTACTGCTACTACGACTACTACTACGACTACTTCTACTGCTACTGCTACTGCTACTGCTACTGCTACTACGACTACTACTACGACTACTTCTACTGCTACTGCGACAGCTCCTGCTACTACTACCGATCGTGACCCTCTTGTGGCCCTTGTGCCTGTTTACACAACTGTGGGAAAGGTGTTGAGCACGAGCTGCATCGAGAGAGCTGGGTGCGTCGACAGGGTGCAGGGCTTGAGGACTGGGCTGGAGAATGTAGGCTTTTGTTTGGGTTTATCAGGATGAAGGACAGCTTTCGCAACTAAGAGCAATCGAGCAAGTGGACGCGCTTCATTTTTCGATTACGTTCTGCCGAAACCCACTATCAAGTAACGCTTCAAGTGCGTGCTGCTACTGCGATCTAGCAGATACAAGCACTCATAGGCACCACCCTTTAGTCCTGCCCTCATTCCCTACAGTCATAAACAGCACCCCGAATCTCTGCACACTAAACCCGAAAAATCCTACTTTCCTGTGTTCAGTGCTTCTTGTAGTATGGGCTTAGGGAGGGTGTTAGGGTGTAAGGTTGAACCCGACAGACGGCTTCGGGTTTGGACTCCACTTTGGGGTTTAGGGACATGCCAACATGCAACCAACGGAACTCAGCCATATCTCGCCGATTCACACTGATCAAACTCATACCTGCAACCATCCAATTCTTAAACCCTGGCCCGAACCGCCGAAGCCCTAAACCCTAAAAACCCTAAAACCCTAATCCCCAAGCCCTTCGCCCTTAAGCCTTAACCCTGAAGAACCTACCTTCTTAGGGTCCCTATTATGATTTCTTTATATAAGTCCTTAAAAAATATAGGTTCTTCGGGGTTAAGGTAAGCCTTATGTAGGTACATTTATAGCGAAACACTCACCCAGAGGTGTCCTCTGATGGAAAGTGGCCCATCCAGTCAATCAGAGGGCCCCTGGGCAGCGGCAGTTTGAAGAGTGCGAACCCGCCCGACCCCCAAGAAGTAACTCATCTGGCGTTGCCTGTAGTCTCCATTGATACATATATATATATATATATATATATATCATACATATATATATATATATACACATATGTTTTGGAGGATCTGATAAGAGAACCTGGTAACCCCTGAAAAGGAGCTGCAATGGAGACTATAGGTAGAGTTGCTATTATATAGGTCCTGGACCGTGGCAGGTACCCAACACCCAACCAAAAAGCATTCACATCTTGGTGGTGAGCCTGTAGCCTCAAGCCCACACCTGGATCGTCGGTTATGAGGTTGGGGTACTATAGTTTACTATAGTATCCCGTAGAAAACTTGAATATCGCGTAGTAGCTGGGACGGCAGTTGCGAATTTGTTCTACTCTCTATGGCGTCCGCCTATATGCAAAGGCCACAGCCCCAGAATGCCTCTCCCGAAATAAGACCTATGAAGCAGAGAAGGATTATGAAGGTATGTAATATACATATGTGTATGCCTAGGAGAATAGATTGTATGTGTATATATATATATATATATGTTTGTACATGTAATATACACATACATACTTCTTAGTTTTATTAACTCTCTCCCGACCCCTGCGGTACCTAAACTGCGCCAAGACCTGCACGTTTTGTAAGTCAAATGCTGATGTAAAGAGCCCAGTGCCTGCTACCTTAAACTAGAAAGGGCTCAAGTAGATTTCGGAATAAACAGATATTCTACTTGGCTTATGCCCAGCTTAATTAAAGGTTCAGTGCCTACTGCGAAACGAAGTAACACCTGCAGGCCCCCAAGCGCAAATATCAACCGGAAACTCTGTCCGAATTCGAGGATCTAACGGAGGATTCTCGGAGTTAAGGTCGGGTCTTGGGGGATTTTTCGGGTTTAGGAGATTAAGGGGGCATGTACAACAATGACACAGCTTACGTATGTCCATGTCTGAGAAGCTACTATTTCGGCCCCAAGCCCAACACCTCAACTCTGATACCTCGCATGATGTTGCTTCGGACCGGAATCAAGGCTCTTGCTATGTCATAATAGGGTCCTTAATATTTGGAATAGGGTTTGGGGGGTTTTTGTATATTATACTCGAACTGTAAAAAGGAACCCCCAAATAGTATGGGTAATTATTCAGGCCCCTATAGTATTGGCTCATCTGAGTCTGAAGAGCATAAGATTTGGGACCAAAGGGGCTGTTTGATGATGTACACGGCCGCCTCGAAGTTAAATCGGGCCTGCTGCTGCTGCGTCGTTGCCTGCCTGAGTCAGAGACTAGACCCAAGAGCACCCTGTGCATAAAAAGGGTGCCCTTTTTGGTTTAAAGGGGCTTATAAGGGAACCTAAACCCTAAAAAAGGGAACAAGGGCCTACTCTAGGTCCTAGGAGATAGTTTGAAAAGCGGTCTCAGGCTCTCGCAGCCTAGCCTCAAAGTAGTGAGCTCTTGGGTGGCGGACGAAGATAGGCTCTCACTGGAAACAAGAACGGGTGGGATGTTCATAAATTCCGAGGGGAGTGGCATCTAGAGCGTGGATACTGCAAATTTGTGAAGTGGCACGTGCACTCGGCGGCCTGGGCACATGCCTCGTCACTGCGTCCGAACGACAAGTACGAGCAGTTTTCAGATGTTGCACACATAACTCATGACCCGTTGCGGTTAGGGTTTAGGGCTGCCGCAGCTACGCACGGAAAGGGAAGCTAAGGCAGCTTCGCCCTAGCGAAGTGCCCGCAAACAAAAGCATCTGAGCCATACACGGAAAGGTGTAGGTACGCAAAGCAACAATGATACCAGGTGCTGCATTGGCGGCCCACTCAAGTTCAAGTACGGGTAGGTGAGGCAATACCTCGGCGAGCGCGGCTTATCTGGCTTTTCCGATTGCTCAAAACTTCTCCGAGTCCTAAACCGACTAAAACTAAGTCCTGCATGCAGACGGTGGGCTGTGGCCTTTATGGAGATCTTGACATTTGGCCCGCACATTTCTGAAAGGTGTGGGTTTATACTTCATAACTTGCAGATATCGAGGAACATGGGGGAATCGGGGCAGAAAACAGTTTTGGGTCACATTGCAGTATCGTCAATTTACATACTGCACGAGAAACTCCAACACATTTTGACAGGACATTTTTTCCAGAGGCTGCCTTACTTAGGAGGCTCTAGGAGACACTCCAGAGAATCGGGGTGGAATACTCGCTGGACGCAAAGGTGGGGGGATGGAGAGTGGAGAGAATTTTCTCCGACTGACAAGGCTTGTAGGGTTCTTTAGGGCTTGTACCTAGACCCCCCAACTACCGTCTACCTGTAATATACACCAAATACCCACTCTTCAGGACCATAAGGGCTCTATTAAACGGCCTTTTGGGGGATCCTGGTGGGGTGTAGGCTTGAGGGTCTAGCGTTTAGGCTTTTGGGTATTACACTTGATGACCCGGTGGGGGATGGTGTGTGTGTGTGTGTGTTTGTGCTTTGATTTTTGGCTCTTAGGGTTCTCGGGAGTGTAGTCCCGCGCCCTGAAGCATGATATGGGCATCCCAAAGCTTCAACTCCACCCGCCCACCCCCCCCCCCCCCACAAAAAAAAAAGTGCCAAAATCACCTATCTAGTTGTTCGTAGGGTTTCGTTTGTAGGAATTCTCACCATGGGTTTGGGTAAGTATCCCCCACATAGGTACTGAGGACCCTTTGGGAGTCCCGAACCTTACAACCCTGAACCCTAAAAAACCCTAAACCCTAACCCTAAGCCCCAAATCCTACAACCTGAACCCTGAACCTTTTCTTGCTGCAGCCTTGTTTTGCAACCCCCAACCCTAAACCTCTAAGCTGATCTCGAGCTGCTCTGTCCCGGCGAGCATGCACGCCTCCACGAAAGAATCCCAGGACCTTGGCTGGCAACTCCACCCTCCTGTTGTACTACACATATATAAGTATACCATGATACACTATAACATACTGCAATAGAATATTCTATATTGCTCTAAAGAGCCCAAAACACTCATCCAGGCTTTGGCGCTTCAAGCCGGTCTTTACACAGGCTCCTCTGCGATGCAGGTGGAGCGGGGTATAGGACACCTGCAAGCCGTGCCTTCGAGGACGGGGCACATGATTACGGTGGCCCGGTGCGGTCCATCCTTGTGCCCTACTTGTCGGGTACCATGGGGAACTAAAGGTTAACCTTTTTGGTTACATGGGATTTTATAGGGAATATACTACCCAATGAACATCAAAGGTTATCTACTCTACTACTAGGTCTGCACTACACACATGAGAACCCTTGAAAGAGTCGTGTCCTGGCTCTGGCTCAGCGTGAGCTGGTGTCCGGGCTCCTTACACACGTCATGCTGGTATGAACCTTTCTCACCAGTTCCTTCCAAGACAGGAGCATCTAAATCCCGCCCGTGGTTTCGGGTTGTAGGCCTTGTAGGACCCTATTTGCCCCAAAACTGCTAATCTTTTCAGCTATGGTAGGAGTATATATAGCTCAAAAGGTTTAAAGGTTACGTACTCAGCTACCAAATTGCCGTAAGGGCATGGTACTCCTTTTCAGTTATGGTAGGAATATATGTAAACCCAAAAGGTTTAAAGGTTACCCTGGTGCTCTGCAAGTTTGGCCCTAAACTCTAATAAACTCTAAACCCTTATAACCCTTAACCCTAAAACCCTAAAGTAAACCCGAAGCCCCCTAAACCGCCGCCCAGGTGCAGCTGCCACTTGTTGAGGACGCTGTCCAAATCCACCCAGTCGAAGGTGTTCTGAGAAGATTTTCGTGTTGGGGGTTAGGGTTTCGGGTTTAGGGTTTAGGGTTTGAGGGTTTCAGAGTTTCGGGTGTAGGGTTTAGGGTTTCAGGGTCTACAGGTCCCCATCCACCTATTGTATCACTCTTCCAATCGCAAACTGTGAACCGCCAAAGATACTTGACGGGTTCAGGGTGCTATCAGGCATGGTAAGCGTCAGTAGATCGTTACTTTGATTTTGGCGCACTGCAGAATGTGAATTTGGAACAATATAGGCCAAGGATTGGATGCTCTGGCCTTCACACAAGGCGGAAAGCCGAACATACCTGTTGCAAACCCCTGCCTTCTAATCTGGTCGTGTCCGCTTTGCATACGAAATCCGGAGCCTCAAACCATGGTAATAGTGGGATCCTTATCATAAGGACCCCCAAATAAGTTACCCCTACTTTCCATACCAGGAACCCAGCACCCTGTCAGCCCTGCAGCACGGCTATGCCTCGGGAAGGGACAAAGACTGCAGCTTATACTGCAGGGGAGTAACAAAATCCTGACTTGTTAGGAGGGGCATGCACCAGTACACACCTTATTCCCGCACCTTTCTGCTGTACAAGCCTTAGACACTGCGACCCCTATATCAACCCTAAAGATTCCTGAGTAGCCCCTGTATAAAACAACAAGACTACCCTTTTCCTGCTGCTCGTGTTTAGTAATTCAGGGGGGTCTCTTAAATACAACGGTCACAAGGGGTGCTACTCTAATGTAGCTTCCGTTAGGGGTTCCTTTTAAAGGGGCTGTAAGGAGTACCATAAGGGGTCTTATGGAACCTACGGCCCCGCCTGGCTGAAGTTCAGGTGTATGATCACCGTCTTCACTCCATAGAGGAGCAATCCTTGAAAAGTTCTCCCTAAACCCTTGTTTCAAGGGGTTTAGGGTGTAGGGTTAAGGTAAACCCCGTTTTTGGAGCAGGGACTGCAATCTAAGGTAAACCCTGAACCCTAAAACTCTTCCTAAACAGCGCTCTTAGGCCGGGAAGGTTCAGCGTCTTGGGCCCTGGGCTTAACAGGGTGTAATGCTTGGGGCCATCTGATCCCCAAACACTCCCGGAAAGCCCGAAACCCTTTAACTAAGGAATATACCTCAAGCCCCTTGTAATTCAACATATATTCCCGTTTTTACAGGTATTACCCTAAGGCTACATAGTAGTTCCTTTTTGGGGTTACCTTATAGGATTCCAAATATGAACCCCAAAAAGGATCTACTATGGAGCCTCTAGGTAGGCTCTCCGGGGAAGCCTACACCCTGCTTACGATCAGGTGTCGGATTGTGTCTTTCGGGTTTCATCTTTTGCCTCCAAGGCTAAACAAGACCCAAGAATTTGCCGTTGAGGGTTTATGGGTTTGTGATGGGACCTTATACACAGCTCTCACAAACATACCAGTCACTTGAAGTTGGACTGCTACCTACTCTACCATAGAGAAGCACGTCGAAGGCTTCAACGGGCCGAAACAAGGGTTGGCATAAGCGCAGGTGGCCGCGGTTTGGATGACAGCTTGGTTTGGGCTCCAGAAGTTTAAATTCAAGGTTTCTGGGTTCACGATGTACGTCTGCAGCATGTTGTCAGAGACACCCGCAGCAAATTTGTCAACAAACATGCCGCGGCAAATGCCCAGAGCCTCAAGACCAACTGAAACTCTGAGCCCCAAACTAAATCGCAAAAAGGCGAACTCAAAGTCAAAACGAAGCCAGGTTTCCTGAACTCTGTGCACAGTACACCATAATATACCATAGCATAGATGTTTTATTGGGGTCCTGGTTAGATGGTGAGACTATGGCCATTACTTCCAGTGCTCCCCTCCCCTCCTCCTCTGATCCAATTCTCTCGGCATCTACAGCCTACTTGTCAGGTATCAAGGGGAACTAAAGGTTAACCTTTTTGGCTATATAGGGATTATATAGGGACTATACTACCCCAAAAAAATTAAAGGTTACCTACTCTACTGCTAGGATAGTCTATACCGATAGCCTAGTTCTCAGGGTGTGTTTTATATGGCCTTTTTTGAGGGCGCCTTACTATTTTTGGGTCCCGTGAATGTCCGGTTTTTGGATGGGCGCCGTACAGTTTTGGGGGACCCAAACAGGGACCCTGATTTCGAGCCCTTCTTACTCTGTGGCCCCTAGCCTCAGAAGTCACAGCTGAGGCCCTGAAGCCCCCCCCTAAAACCCCAAACCCTAAAACCCTAAACCCTATAGTACCCCTATAGTACCCTCAAAGGAGCCCTTTAAGGAACCCTACAGCCCTTAAAGGAACCCTGAAGCCTTTAGCGCGGTTAGCGCGGATTAAGGTTCAAGGCGCAGCTCAAGGCTACCAAAGCCGGCGAGCTTTGCAATTTCTTGAGTCAATCACACGCCCAATCAGGCTCTAGGGTGTAGGGGTTTGGGGGGTTTTCCCTCCTACCTAGCACGGACACTGCCCGCGTTGCAGGGTTAACTCCGAAGTAACAGTTTAGGGGGTTTAGGGTTATAGGGTTTGGGTCAATGGCCTGGTGGTCCGAAAATCGTCTGCACCAGGTTTTGCTCTGCGAAATGCGCCAGCCTTGGGAGGTGAAGCTTCGCTCGCGAGGTTCGGTCTTTTAGGGTTGAGGGGTTTAGGGGGTTAGGGGGTTTGGGGGGGCTTAGGAGTTTACAATTCAGGGGCATGAGGCATGGGGGCTTATGTTGGGGTGGCATTGTTTCTGTTGATTGTCTTGTGCGGAGGCGGGGCAGTTTTATGGGCTTTGGGTTTCCGATGTTGAGCGGGCTGGTAGTGCTTCCTACTTGTCGGGTATCATGGGGAACTAAAGGTTAACCTTTTTGGTTATATAGGGATTATATAGGGACTATACTACCCAAAAAAGGTTATATAAAGGTTACCGACTCTACTACTAGTAGGGCCCCCAAAAAAGCACATAAGCAAAAATTAGGATAGGGATGTCCCATATAAACCCCTCTTTTAAAAGGAAGCCCATAAGGTAGGGATATCACCATCAAATGCTTATGCTTCGGTGCTTTTTGGGGTCCCGAACTAGGGCTTCAACCTTGGAGTTGACACAGGTGCTAGACCTAAGAGTCACCTAGGGGGTTTAGGGGTCCTTTAAAGGGTACTATAAGGGTTCCTTTAATGGATCTATAGGGGTTTAGGGTTTAGGGACCTAAGGGTCACCTAGGAATAAAAAGGGTGAGCTGTCTGGGCCTTGGATTTGGAGGCTCAGGGTAATTGAGGGCCTTGCGACTGTATTAGCTGTATTTAGTGTGCTTTGCTGCAACATTTACGGGAAAACATATTTACCCCAAACCCTATTTTAATGATTAAGGCCCCTACATTAGAGCAGTTGGCTTTTTGAGTGTCCTGGGTTTAGCGTTTGGGGATGTCATTACAGTGGTTGGTCCGTCGCGAGTGTAGCCCTGAAGCTGGACTGAATTCCCGAGCTCTCGACGGGGTGCTTGGAGGTTCAGGGTTACGGTTCATTTAACGGTGCCGTTTAAAGGGATCTAAAGGGATTCTATAAGGGTATAGGGTTTTGGGCCTACTTGGAGGTTCATGGGTAGTTAAACATGGGCTTATAAGTCCCCTAGTAAGAGTTATAAGTATAGTTACCCTACTTATAACCCCAGTTATAACTACCCATGAATCTCCAAGTAGGCCCAAAACCCTATACCCTTATAGAATCCCTTTAGATCCCTTGAAAGTACCCATGGCCCAAAACCCTATACCCTTATAGAATCCCAATAGATCCCTTTAAAGGGACCCTTAAAGGAACCCTTATAACTTATAACTACCCATGAACCTCCAAGTACGACCCAGAGAACCCAATACCTTAATCAAGGAATATACCTTAAGTTCTAGGGGCCTTAATATTATGATTTGAAGTATATTCCTTAATTAAGGGGTATTGGGATCTCTGGGGACATCCAACCCTCGGCCATCCGCGGCAAAGGGCTGAGCACCTGCGAAGTAGGGCGCCTGGAAGCACTCGTAGCCCTTTTGCCTGCGTGGACATGGGGTACTGCCCCCCCGTACAGTAACAGCCTATAATAGGGCTACTATTAAAAGCCTAACATATCTATTATAGGGCTACTATTAAGAACCTAAAATATCTATAACAGGGCTACTATTAAGAGCCTAATATCTCTATAATAGGGCTACTATTAAGAGCCTAATACATCTATATGATAAAGATTATCCAAGTGTTACTGAGTGGGGGCAGTACCCAGTGCGTGGGACTGAAGCTTCGGAGTTGGTTTAGTTTAGGGATTTTAGAACGTAGTACCCAGAGGCTCCATAGTAGTTCCTTTTTGGGGTTCATATTTAGCATCCTCTAAGGCAATGCCGAAAAAGAACTACAGTGGAGCCTTAGGGTATGTATCAGTTTGCTTATCAGATTTCGGGCTTATACAGTAGCGGCTGGTTTGCAGCTGATCAGGAGCCTCGGCTATGACTTCATGGGGTGGTGGTGGTCGGAAGAGGAACAGAACCGCAGGCATAATACAAGACGGTACCCTCTAGTCAACTAGAGTCACGCATTACTTCAGCTGGCCAAAGCAGTATCTAATAGAGGCCGTAGCAATTACAAAAAAGGAATGGATTGGTGATGAGTCACGTCCCTATCACGACTGCGGACCGTGCTGCAGGTGTCCGGAGGTTCCGGAGCCCATCAGAAGCTGAAACCCTGTTGCTTCTACAGGGCTGGGTTCTTAGAAGTTCAATTTTGGGGTTTCAGGGTTTGGGCCAGCCGGTGGTTTCACAGCACCTCCCCGAACGCCTTTCGACGAAGCTCTTACGATCGCTAATAGTGGGGACGAGCACCTAGAAAGGCATAACCGGGGCGGTGTAGGTGGGAGTTTCCCAAAACTAGGGGACCCTGGTATAGTACAGTACCCTGAATAGTAGGATGTAGGATCCCTATTATAAGGACCCCAAAGAAGGTCCCCCTAATTTTCGGAAACTCCCCGGTCGACTTTCAGGGTTTATGCCTCTGGGACCAAGGCCTCTGCGCATTGAGACCCGGAAGACTTAGCAAGTACCCCCCAATGGGATCTGAATCGGGGTTATGATGCCTACAAGTCTCTAAACAGCTACTTAGCTACTGACTAAGTCCCCCGAAAGTGGTTTCACTTCCCTAAGCCGTCTGGGCCATGAGCTCGAGTTGGCATGTCAGTACGAACTCGTCGCCTCTTTGTCACTATTCAGCCAAATATATAAACAACAGTGCACTGAAGAAGGCACAACGACTCATCTTGGCTTGAACGCCGCCCGCAAGAAAAACTAAGAATACAACACGAGGGAAACCTAAGCCCTCAATAGTAAAACCCTAAAGCTTAAACTCTACCTGGACCCTAAAGAACCTACCTTTGTAGGGCTCCCTATTATGATTTCCTTATATAAGTCCTTAAAAAGCTAGGCTGTTCGGGAAGGTAAGCCCTCAACCCTGGGTCCAGCTCCAGCTAAGTGGCCGCAGGTGATGAAAAATAAAGTAGACGAAGTCGCCATTGATACGGCTGGTGGAGACAGCAAAGCACTTCCTTGCGCCGCTGGGCAGACAGTGCCAAGCCCTAGTTGAAGGTTCATTGGTAGTTATGAGTGGGGTTATAAGTAGGGTAACTATAGTAATAGCTATAAGCCCTACTAGGGACTTATAACCCTACTTATCATTACCCATGAACCTCCAAGTAAACTATAAACCCTAAACATCGCTGGCTCCAACTACTACCCTGGCCCAACTTGCCGCAAAAAACTTAAGCCGTTTAGTTGTAGTAGGGTTACATAAGCCCCAAAAGATAAAGGTAACCCCTAAACCCTTACAGTACCCTTGCAGATCCCTCAAGGCTACTTAGCGACCGTCTCTTTTCAGCAGGGGCTCTGTGCTGCTGACCGCTCGCCATGGGCGAGGTACTTCCATGCCAAATCCTGGGCACATGCACGTCGAACCCCGAAACCTACACCCTTTAAGCAGGGAAATGGATCCCTCAAGCAAAGTGCCAGGAAATCCTTATAAACCCCATAAACCCTAAACCCTCTCTCTCTCTCTCTCTCTGAGGACACTTGGTTTGCTGACAACCCGAAACCCTAAATCCGAATAAACTCTAGTTCCCCCACCCGAGCTTCGGGATGAGTTTAGGGTGTTGCAGTTGTGAGGTTTGTAGCTAATCGCCTGGATCTTTCCTGATCTCATCTAGGCCTCAGTATAGTCTAGTGTTTAAGAGGGACCTGCCTGTGCGCTGTTGGGCTCCAGGTGCTCCAATTTGGCTAAAACATCCAGGGCCCAAAACCGTGCATCAGCCGATCAGCCAATCAAACAATCAACCCTAAACCCTAAACCCTGAACCATAAACCTTAAACCCCTAAACTTTAAATCCCTACACCATAAACCACTAAACCCTCAACCCGACCAACCGATCAGCTGATCGGCGCATGCGCAGTTTGGAAACGGCGCATGCGCAGTTTGGAAACCCACTTTGCAAGCACGATGGACACATCTTCGCCCATCGGCTCACAACAGCGATCAGCATCTGCCCTAAGGGTCCATGTACCCCGGACCAGTAGTATATACTTTGTTCACATTGTATCTGTAACTCCCTATAGGGACAACTCTAAGGCCAAAGTAACAGTATATAGTATTTGGGTACTTACACCCTTGAGGTTATAGAACTACGCCTCCCGCCCGCAAATAGATGCAGGATTCTGCACTTGGAGGCTGCACTCTAAACTCTAAACCCCAGACAAACGAGATCGTTAATCCCCAAACCCAAAAACGCCAAGCCGAGACGCCATCTGGTGGTCCATCCGACTCACGAACATCGAGTGCTGTGGCCCAGGTGCGACCCCCTGAATCAGCATACTAAAGCATAATATAGAGGCCGAGGGGCCTTAATAATTAGAATAGGGTTCCTTTAAGTTCCTGTTCAAGGGGTCCATAAGGGTTTCTATAAGGGCTATTATAAGGATTTAATATAGGGGCCTTATTCATTAGAATAGGGTTTGATCATAATCAGGAATCCCCAAAATAGGGTACATAATTGTTAACGCCTCTATATTACTGAGGGAATGTTGGGGCACGTGTGTGATGTGTGCAATCCGCGAAGTGAACAAAAATGCATGTCCTCGTCTCGAATCCAAACTATTTGATGCATATAAGAGCTTCTGAAGGATTATGGGTCCAGCAGTACATGTCCTCAGAACAAGGATTCGATTGCTTGAGTTCTACATAAGGTCCGCTGTGCTTCTGTACTGCGATGCCGAAGCCTGGACACAAGCCTGGGGGGATGTCCGAGTGTAGCCTAAAGGGAACACCTGTTTCAACGAGTGCAACATGCACGCAGGGGTAACATGTACAAGGTCCGAACCCGCCTGAAAAACGAAATAAGGCGTGATGTTGTTCTCCTGCATCGCAGGGCTTCGAGCTGGACAAGGGCTGGCAAATTAGCTTTTTGATCCTGCGTCACAGAGTCTAACCGTCTAGCCTACCCTAAAATCGCAAAGGGTGTCGCAAAACTTTCATTGCACCTTTTTCTAGCTAAAGCCCCTGCATTCACAGAACACAAAACCTTCATGTTACTGTCGTTTTCGAGAGCTTTGCAGTGCAACTCGGGCAACACTAGCCTATGGGGCCCGTGAGGTTCAGGGCTTTGTATTGTGGCGCCCGAGGTTTCCAACTGACACGGGATCTCAAACTGTAGGGCCCCGAAGAGGACACAAGCATGGGCATTTTGCAGGCATGTCCCTACGTCGTATACGGGGGCTTACATGGGATATCCCTTTTGCTTATGTGCTGTTTTGGGGGGGCCCACAAAATGAACACACGGAGCAGGGCTTTCGGGTACAGGCTTCGATGATCAAGACGGCTTGTAGAGTGTATACAAGACTTTAGAGTACCACTTTTTGACTAACGCGTCGCCACTGAAATCACAGAGCCTCTGTACTATGGTACTATCGTAGTTCGGACGCATGTTTCTGAGTGCAGCCCCAAACTCCCCCCCCCTTCCAACCATCCGCAAAAAAAACAACAACCAGGCTCCACCACCTGAAGGATACCTCACCGACACGGGGCTTACATGGGTTTGTCCTTATTGGGTGCGTGGGGCTTGGTAGGTTTGGGCTTCTTTTCAGGTGTTAGAGTTCAGGTTGTCCTTGAACTGCTCCAGCTCCTTGTCCACGAAGCCGAAGATCCCTGTTTTGGTCTGAGTTCATGCTTGCTGGGATAGGATTCAGCGCTTCTCTCTCTCTCTCTCTCTCTCTCTCTCCCTTCCTCCCTCCTTCCCTTCCTCCCTGTGTGGCTTTTTGGGCACACATCAGTCGCGGCGGCACGCACATATGAATCGGAGTATCTATCCGTTTCTGAATACAGTGCAGGTACATACATCGGCAAGGGCATGTATCAACAAAGCGTATGTAAGTATGTTTGTATGTATGCACATGTACGTACGATTGCGCACGCATGTTATGTAACTGTATATATATATATACACATACATTTACATATACATATACATATACATATACGTATACATATACATCTACATATATATATACATACATATACATATACATATACATATGCATATGCATATATCCATACATATATATATATATATATATATATATATATATATAAACACATACATATACATATACATATACATATACATATACATATATATGTATCTATATATATATATATATATATACACCTACGTAGGTGTGTACGTGTGCTAGTATGCACGCACATACACAAGTATGTGCGATATATATATATATATATGCACCCATGCACATACAATACAGAGCAAGAGTCTGACATACGAATCAGACAGTTGGATGGAGGCGTACTTGCTCGTACACATGCATGCACGTCTTATGTGTGACCGTGTCTGTATGTAGGCATCACATGTATTCATCATCGGGTTTATCAGGTTTATCTTTTGGGCATGCGCATGGCCATTATGATGTTGAAGGAGATTTCTATGATAAGGTACATGCACATCAAACTCCCACGAGTATCACTCTTGCCTCCTCGCGGAGAAAGAGAAAGAGGCCTGTGTGTGAAATCCGAAACCCTCAACCAGAACCCGAAACGGTGCCAAAGTGACCTTACCCTAAACCGTAAACCCCTAAACCCCATGTAAACCCTAAACCCTAAACCGACCGAAACCAGTAAGCCCTCAAACCGAAGCTCCGTCTTGACGGGGCACCTGGTGGAATGCCACCCAAGGCATCAGCAAAGGGATCCTTCAACCTCAGGCAGTGTTACATGGGTGGTTGTCAAAATTAGGGTCCCTTTTTGGGTCCTTATTATAATACGGCACCTAATATTTAGGGCACCCAAAAAGGGACCATAACTTTGACAACCACCCACATCAGACCTCTATTTTCCGATTTGATAGGGTTGCGAAGCGCCTCAACCCTACTTGGAGGTTCATGGGTAGTTATAAGTAGGGTTATAAGTCCCCTAATAGGAGTTGTAACTATGGGAGTTTCCGAAAATTATGGGTACCTTAATTTTGGGGTCCTTATAAGAAGAACCCTACTATTCAGGGTACTATACTAGGGTTCCCTATTTTCGGAAACTCCCCTAGGTGCCCTACTTATAGCCCCACTTATAACTAGCCCTGAACCTCCAAGTACAAGCCTAAGCCCTATACCCTTCCAGATCCCATTAAAGGGGCCCTTTAAAAAAAACCTTATGACTTATAACTTATAGCTACCCTTGAACCTCCAAGTCGAAGCCCGGAGTCGCTAAACCTTTAAACCCCTTCGGTAACTCTTGCAGGATCACTTTGAGCATGAAATACGCTGTAAAGCAATCGCTTAGATCAATCCTTAAAGGACACCTCCGAAAATCACTTGAGCCACCCTGTACATTAAAGGTACCCCAAAAGGTAACTCTTGAAGGATCACTCTGAGCAACCCTTTAAAGGTACACCAAAGGGAACCCTTGAAGGACCCTTTTTTTACACCTGGTCTACACATCTGCCAGGAACCGAGGCGCCTGCAAGGGCCCTAAATCCTAAACCCTGCCCCCTGAACCGGAACCTTTTTGGCTATATAGGGATTATATAGGGAAGTATAGGGACTATACTACCCAAAAAAGGTTAAAGGCTACCTACTCTACTACCAGGCCCTAAAAGTGCACCACGGATTTCAAGCTTTTGGCGTTGATCTTCGGAGCCCAAGAAACTGGGTTTGGAGTTTCCGGGCTCAAGCAGGCTTTTGGTTTCATGGGTTTACGGGGGTTTGAGGAAGATTTCAGGCCTTTAGGGTTCAGGGATTAAGGTTTAGGGTTTAAGGGCTTTAAGGTTTAGGGTTTAAATCCTTTAAGGTTTAGGGGTTTTTTTCCCTCCTACCTAAGGTTTAGGGTTTACGGTTTAAGGTTTAGGGGCTTCTTCTTGCATTGGTATTGGTAAGTAGAGTAGGGTTCCAGGGATTGTCAGGGGTTCTGAAAGCGGTTCAGGGTTTAGGATTTAAGGTAGGGTTCCGTTACGGCAATTAGAACAAGCTTTGGGCGGGGGTCTATCATAGTACATAAATATGGTGAGGAACATTGAGGCATTGAGGGCTCAGGTATACTTGTGGCAAATACTACAAGTAGCAGTTATCTGGATCCGTACAGACTAATTCACTAAAAGACTCTTCGCAATCAGCCTCAACCTCTACCCTCAGGCTCCCTAGTAGTTCCTTTTTGGGATTACCTTAGAGGATTCTAAACATGAACCCCAAAAAGGAACTACTCGAGGTATAGCCAACCCTGAACCGGTCGACTGGTCCCGCAGCCCTGTCAAAAAGGGTACCTTTTGCTCTTCTGACCATGCGAAACCTAGGCAAGCTACAAAGGGTCCTGGTACTGCTATGGGGCATACTTTCCCATGTCATACTAGTAAGTCCTAGTATAGAAACCCTTATAGGTACTTTGGGCCCTATGGCCTGGGAACCATAGAAGCTCAAAACTTACACTTCACGACCCATCAATAGACAGAAGAGCACCTAGTGCCGCACAAAATCACCCAGTTCCGATGCCAAACCCTCAGAGGGCACCAACAGAGGCCAAGGGACGCCTGAATGGATCGGAGCCAAAAGACGGCATCAACTCCGACACTCCTCGGAGACAAGGGTCTAGGCTTAGGGCTACCTGGACCCCAATGTATGTGGAATAGTAGCCTTTTATGGAGGTTGGGCCAGTAGTGTTCCTACTTCTTTTTTTTTTTTGGGGGGGGGGGGGGATTTGGGCAGGGCTTAAAGCTTAAAAGCCGTACTGTTCGGGTTTCGGGTTCTGCGAAAAAAGGTGGGTCTACAGGCCAAATTAGCATGTCCGGTTCTCTTCCAAGGTGGGTTTATGACTCAAAGACCAGAATGTTCTGCTTGCCCAGACCCCCGGGAGGATCCAAAAAGTAGTTGCCTTAATGGGGGGTTCCTATAGAATACACTTAATAGTATAGGGCCCCAAATTAGCGGATCTACTTTCTAGATCCTTGCGGGGGTCTGCTTGTGGGCCAGTTTGAGCTTGAGGCTCTTGGAAAGATTCTCCACATCTTAGAAGGCCCCCCCACCCTGCAATAGTGACTATAAGGATTGTATTAGGGTCCTATTATATTGCTACAATACCACTATCACAGGGTGGGGGGGTCCTTCTAACTCACATCTAACTTGCCATGCTCCAAAATCTCATGCCAGCATACATGGTCGTAGAGATGGCAACCTGTTTTCGTAAGGCTGCTATTATTATCGTAGGGGTTGTATAAGGGTGGCACAAAATGCATACAGATACATAAACAAACCAGAGGCACATGAAGCAATAAACAACTCTATGTATATGCACACATGTGTATATATATATATATATATATACAGTAGAATCCAAAAAGTTGGAAACCCAACAGCCTCAATCCTTAAGAGTAATGTATAGGAAATCCCAGCACTATTTGGCCTTAACCCGGTTTCCAACTTTATGGGGTTTACTGTATATATGTACGTATGTATGTATGTATGTATGTGTGTAGAATACATGTCCATATCAGTATGAGTGTATGCATGTACATATATATATATATGTATGCATATATATATATATATACACTAGCAGTGTATGTATACAAACCTGTAACATGTATGTGTCTGTCAGGGACGGGGGGCGGCAGACTGAAGGGTAAACCAGACGAGGGTTTGATGGACTTTCGCACTAGGCGTAACTCTTTCCGCATGTGGCTGCCGATCTTCAGGGTCTCTACAAGGCGCAGGGCTTTTGTGAGGCTTGGGTTTCGGGCGGATATCGGCCTGTTACCTACCAGGCGACATTGAAGACAACATGGGCAATCCAGCCAGATTTTACTGTAATGCCGAGACTAAGGTTGAACCCTATACCCTGCACCCTAGCCCTTAAACCTGGCAATTAAGCGCGAGCGGGTGCAGTGCGCGCCAGGGCGTCAACAAGGACACTTAATCGGGAATTCTGGCGAAGGCTTCGGGTGCTCGCCGTGTAAAGTTTAAGCTTTAAGCTCCAGAAGAATACCGAAAAAGGTGTTGAGTTTTTAGGGTTTCTAGGATCTAACACTCCAAACCCCCAAAAACCCTCAGGCACTCTTTCGGGATACCACGAAGCCAGGCGGCACATTTCGGAGATCGCGAAGCGGACCGCTGTTCACCAAACCTTGATCCGCCAGATGCGTCTGAAGATGCCTGGCAGGGTGTACTTGGAGGTTCAAGGGTAGTTATAAGGGTTCGTTTAAGGGTCCCTTTAAAGGGATCTATAGGGATTCTATAAGGGTATAAGGTTTAGGATTCTACTTGGAGGTTCATGGGTAGTTATAACTGGGGTTATAAGTAGGGTAACTATACTTTTAACTCTTATTAGGGGACTTATAAGCCGAATTATAACTACCCATGAACGTCCAAGTAGGGTTTAGGGTCCCAAGGGGTCCAAGTACCCATATGGTAGAATGTAGGGTTTCTATATTAGGAATTACTATGATGCTTTGGGGAAGTATTCCCCATAACAGTACCTAGGATCCTTTGGGGGTTCAGAAGTGTAGAGTTTAGGAGCAAGGGTACTATAAGAGCTCCCTTTACCTATGAGGATTCTCAGGCTTCTTGGTTAGGGTTCAGGGATTATATATGCTGTTGGCGTATATGGTTTGTTTATGGGCTTGGGGTTTTGGAGTTTATGGCTTAGGGGTTCAGGGCTTAGTGCTGGAGGGTTTATATAGTGTTCAGGTTTAGACCATACTCAGGCTCAAGGAATGACCAAGCAAGAGGATATACACAAATATGTAGTCTATGTACCTATGTACATAAGAAAAGAATGTGTGTATATATATATATACATAAAGGTTATATTCAGACACATAGATAGTACTTAGCTATTTCCTCCATATATATGTACATATGCTGAGCTTCCAATTTAGTTCTGAACAACAGGTTTTGTGCCTGTGCATCACCTCACTGGTCTTACCCGTTGTGATCTCTCTCCCTCTCTCTCTCAAAGGGTCCGAGGTACTGTTATGGGGCATACTTTTACATATCATACTAGTACGTCCTAGTATAGAACCCCTACCTTCGACTATATATGTACTTTGGACCCTCTGGGTCTGTGCCTGCAAACAAAACTCAAGCTTAGAGCTGTTGCTGTTGTCAGGCTGCCCATAGGCTCCATAGTAGTTCCTTTTTGTGACTACCTCATACAAATATAGGATCCTCAGTCCGATCCTCAATATGAACCACAAAAAGGAACTACAACGGAGCCTATGGGTACACACCTCAATCTGCCTCTTCCGGTGTGTTGTGTGTCTTTTGTGTCTTTTGTCTCTCTCACGCGCTATCTGATATCTATCTCCATCGTTCTCGCTCCCTCGCTGGCTGGTACGCACCCATACGAATGTTTGAGGAACTCTACTTCTCCGGGGTTAGAGGGTTCTATAATTGATGGGTATCTATTGGTTATATAGGGTGTCTTGCAAGGCTTCATGCAGAATTCGTTTGTGCGTTTATTAGCAAAACTGGGCAATGCCACGAGTTGGTTATTCTAAACTGGGGCCCTCTCCGTGTTCAGCGGAAGGAAATTGATATCGTGAACAAGGAGGTTGTAGTGCAAGTAGGAACTGACCGTTTAGCCGAGACAAGACACACAACACACGGGCAAAGGTAGGTTGGGGTGTGTAGCTCGACAACACCGACAGCTCTAAGGTTGTGTGATGTTTGTGGGAGAGAGAGACAGACAGAGAGAGAGAGAGAGAGAAAGACGGAGATAGATATCATGTAGAGTGTGGGAGAGACAAAAAACACCCAACAAACGGGAAAAGGTGGGTTGGGGTGTGTAGCCTGACGATAGAGAGAGTGAGCGGGAGAGAGAGAGAGAGAGAGACGGAGAGAGAGAGAGAGAGAGAGACTAGGAGAGAGCAGGCGTAGGGCCCTGCGGTTAGGCGGGATTCAGGGTTTAAGGACTTTGGGGTTCGAGAGTTATGGTCAAGGATCTTGAGAGTCTACCGCGGGTGGGGGTGGGGTGTTCATCTAGATGCTGCGGAGACTGCAATCAACTGTTCGCATGTTAGTCTTAGCAACGTATAGTCTATTAATTAACGTGAGCCGCCAAAAAATCCATGGGCAAAATGACTTTGACAGCGCACTTGAAACCCGAATGCAACCTTCAGAAGGCTTAACATCGAAGGTTTGATCAAGGTCTCATGAACATGCCACATGACTGTTGCCTGCGCACTTAGACTGCCAGACCAGCAACCCCTGCACACGGGGCTGCTTGCCTAACTCGCATGGCGCTGCCTCACCGAGTACCCGCGCCCCGATTGAGCCGCAAGTCTTTTAGGCGCGGGCCATGTGATCAAAGGGGGAGCTTTAGGGTCTATACTACAGTAACAGTGTAACGGGGATACTATTTCTAAAGGGCCCAATATATCTATATTGCGAATATTATCCAACTGCTACTGAGCAAGGGCAACACCCAAGGTCTATATTTAGGGCTGAGGGCCTATAGTGGTTTCCAACAATGGCACTGTATCGGGCTGGGGCTTGTGCCGCCTAAAGAGAATTTCGTTTCGAACTCCCACGTGCACAAGGCTTTAGGGCTGAGAGGTCGAACGGTGAAAGAGTTTTCAGATTCAGGAATGTAGAGAAGGCTGTCGATGTCAGAATCCCAAGATCCTTCTCTGCAATTCCATCACCATAGAAACCAAAAGCGGGATACAGCTTCTATGGTGCCTTGGGTTCGAGCTTCCACTTCGGCTGCGTCTAGCGCTGCTCATCTACATATTCCTGGGTGGGAAGAGTAACGTAGACACGGCCTCCAGGGTGACGGTGTGTTGTTGAGCGACGTCTTGCTTAACATTAACAGCACGCACGAGACGGTAAAGTACGGCTTCAAAAGGCATTGCAATTGCAACCTGTGCAACCTTTGAGAAACGAGTCTGATAATGAACCTTGTTCTAACTAAACCAAGGTTCGATGAGAATGACATAAATTATGATCATGGCCAAGCTTTTGCACCAAAAAGCTACAATGGCTGTATGACAGTACAGGTGCTGCAACTACAGTAACCGCTGAGTCCTACCATATCCCGTGAAACACATGCTATGTTGGGCTCCAGAACTCCACCCTCAATCAACACAAGACCCTCTCCAACTTGGATCGGTGCCGCGAGCTTTGAGACCTGGGCATGAGATATCTTCAAAAGAAGCAGAGCTTTGGGGTTTATGGTTTAGCCTAGCGGTTTAGTGCTTAGTGCTTAGATCGGTTAGCTGACGCACAGCAACCGTCAGATTGATTATAGATGTTCTTGTGTCATATCTTGTTGCGGTAATTCTGGTGATGGTGCTTCTCCCGTGGCTATTTGCATTGTGGTCTGTTGCGAACATGTGACATGATGCATGAACACCCGGGTGGTGATTGCAACTGGTCAATACCGTCACCGCTACTGCTAGTTCTACTGCTGCGAGTTCTGTTAGTGCTGCTAGTGACTGCTACTGCTGCTGGTGCCGCTCGTGCTGCTAGCGCTGCTGGTGCTGCTAGTGCTACTCCTACTCCCACTCCCACTTGTATTGCTACGCCTACTCCTACTCCTAATAAGTCCTGCTACTGCTACCGCTACTGCTACTACTACTACTACTACCACCACCACCACCACCACTACTCCTACTTTTCCTACTGCCACCACGCTCAGCAGCGCGACGACCAGCTCTACCACTACCACCTACCACCGAGCAGAAGCTCTAACAGGAAAATTCTGAGGCGCGTGCTCCTGGTCCACCTCGGATGCAGCAGTGCCCAGAGAGCCCAATACCCGTTAATTAAGAAATATACCTTAAATCATAATATGTAGCCCTATGTAGTTTAAGCCATATCCCTTAATTAAGGGGTACTGGGCTCTCTGTCTGGGTGTGGGACTGAAACTATGACTAACACCGGTCGTAACTGCTAAGTAAGCACCACACAAGAAATCCTTCAACGCGAATTCTCCGTAGATTTACATGTTGCGGTACGAAGCTGCCTTACTGCTCCAGAGCCTTTCGGAAGAGGCTAGGTTTTTCTGAAAGAGACTGCGCCGAGATTCTTGAACGGCTGAGGCTTCTACATGCACGGCTTTAGGAAGCTTCGAAATTAGCTTCTGGACCCTAAGCCCTAAACACTTCGGGCAGTTCGGATCCTATAGGTTTTACACAAGGTGCCCCTGCGCATTTTGGAAACCCACATAACTGAACACCCTCCCTCCCTCCCTCTCTCTCCCTCCCTCCCTCCCTCCTCTCTCTCTCTCTCTCTCTCTCTCTCTCTCTCTCTCTCTTTCTCTCTCTCTCTCTCTCTCTCTCTCTTTCTCTCTCTCTCTCTCTCTCTCTCTCTCTCTCTCTCTCTCGCTGCTTACCCTGAACCTAAACCTTAAAAACCGTAAAAACCGTCGAGAGCCCCTATAGCATTTCCCTCAGGCCCTATAGCACCCTCGTAGCATCCGCAATGGATCCCTCGAGGGAGCCCTTAAAGGGAAAGGGAACCCTTGAAGGATCACTTTGAGCAACCCTTACAGGAACTGGCAGTAATAACCGCATGTAATACACTGTATAGCAATCCCTTAAATCAATCCTTAAATGACCTCACTAGAACCCCTAAAACAATCACTTTGAGCCACCCTGTAAATTAAAGGTACCCCACAAGGTAACTCTTGCAGGATCACTTTGAACAACCCTTCAAAGGTAATTACCCCAAAAGGGAACTCTTGAAGGACAGGACCCTAAACCCCAAACCCTGACTATACTACCCAAAAAAAGGCTAAAGGTTACCTACTCTACTACTACCCTAAGGCCCCAAAGTAGTTCCTTTTGGGGATTACCTGATAGGATTCTTTAAACGAACTCCCAAAAGGAACTACTTTAGGGCCTTAGGGTAGGCTAAACCCTACCCTACCCCCCCCCCCTTGCAGCGCATGGAGCCCTCTGCAGCGCCATGTTTCTGCTGGAGGGCCTCTGCAGCTCCGGCCCAGTTTGACGCCCTTGATAGATGAATATACCATATGTGTATGTATGTAACAACGTATGTATGTATGTATGTATGTATGTGTGCATGTATGCATAGCAGAACATGTATATTTATATGTAGATAAACTATATTATATGTTCAGTAGTTTACTTACAGCTAAAGTATGCATGCATATAGAACCATCAAGGGTGTCTTAAAATTGCAAGGGGGTTTCGGAGGTATGGCTTGAGGCGTATCCCTTAGTGGAGGCTCCAGCCCCTCCCTCGAGGACTGCCAGCCTCTAAGATACGAGGACCGAACAAAATATGTTTGGGAGTTTCCGTAAACTAGACCCTTTATTTGGGGTCCTTATAATAAGGATCATACTATTTAGTTAGTAGGGTACTCCATTAGGGTTTCCTATTTTCGGAAACTTCCTCTTCGGGCCGCCGCAGCTGTGAAGTCTCGGGCGCTTACAGGCTGCATCTATAGTAATCCCCAAAAAGTTGGAAACCGGGTTAAGGCCAAATAGTGTTGGGATTCCCTATACATTGCTCGTAAGGATTGAGGCTCTGGGGTTTCCAACTTTTGGGCTTCTACTGTAAGTGGGCCCTGTGAGGTCCGAGCAGGACATGGGAGCGAAAACCGAGACATCTGCAGTCTGCCATGTGGGTGGTTGTCAAAATTAGGGGCCACTTTTTGGGCACCATAAGGGTTCCTTTAAAGGGAATTTATATAAGGGTTTCCTTAAAAGGGCTCTTTAGTAGGGTTTCGGGGTTTAGAATAGTTGTCAAAATTAGGGCCCCTTTTTGGGGTACCATAAATATAAGTGCCGTACGATAATAAGGACCGAAAAAGGGACCCTAATTTTGACAACCACCCATGTAGTACTTGGAGGTTCATGGGTAGTTGGAAGTAGGGTTATAAGTCCCCAAGTAAGGGGGTTACCACTACAGTTACCCTACTTATGACCCCACTTATAACTATCCATGAACCAAGTAGCACTGTTTCTTCGGGCTCCTTACCTTTTTGGCACTTGCACTCGGGCAAGTCGGGCGAGGTTTCGGGTCTTGTGGGCGGTGATACCAACATCAGGTGCATGAGCCTGGCTCTTACCTTAATAGATCTAGACCCAAGAGCACCCTGTGCATAAAACGGGTGCCCTTTTTTGGTTTAAAGGGGCTTATAAGGGAACCTAAACCCTAAAAAAGGGAACAAGGGCCTACTCTAGGTCCTAGTAATAGATCTAGACTCTTCCTCAACATCCAATTCCGAGCTTCGACCTCCCCAACCCCACAGCTGCGAGGCACCCAGACCTAAACGTAATGGAGACACCCTCTTGACTGCTTCTCTTGTTAAGGAGCTGGATGTGGGTTACCATGATAACAGAGCACATGGTGATCTAGAGTCCCATGTTTGGTGGCGGTGGGTTTCGGATTAAGGGTATGGGTGCGGTATGGGGCTTGGGGGGGAGTTTTCAAGTCGCATATCCTGACGAAACGACGAAGTCAAGATCTCTTTCAAGCGAAGAGCACGGCGGACATCGGACATTGCCCTAGCACACCAATGGCTGATGCATAAATTTGTAGACTTCTGCTTAGGGGCTGCGTGTCCTGGCTCAAACAAGGTTAACCTTTTAAATTATGGTAGGACCTTTTGACTGATAATAGTATATACTGGTATATTGTGGTATTGGTATCTTATAGTCAAAAGGTCTACTCAGCTACTACTAAGCCAATCCAAAACACTCCAGGTGATGCCGAGGCCCGGACGCCTGCAAAAGCCGTAGTCGACGAGGCAGAAAGCCAAGCGCACCGACCCTCTGCAGACTCCGTCCCGTCGAGAGTTGAATGTAAGCTGGGAGCCCTAACTAACTTTCAATGAAACTAAACAACGGAGAAAGAGCCGAAGCAAAAGCGTTCTGCTTATAGTTTGAGGCTACTGTTGGGGCGGAGCCGCAGCGGGTCGGGGCAAAGGGAGCGGTGGCAAAAACACGCTCTGGTAAGAGCGCGAAACTCTACCGCCTCGACCCTATCCCCAAACTGAGCCCCTATAGTCAGGCTGGAGAGAAGATCTGAAGGATGGCTCTGATCGTTAGTGGCTGACGTCTGACATGGGACCGGCTGCACTCCGGAGACAGTTGTGCTAGATTGCTGCCTGCAGCACTTCGCGGCAAAGAATGTGTTGAGTTGCTCTAGCTGCTAGCTGTCGGCATGAAGTGCGGAAGACATCCTTCGAATCCACTGAGAACTGGCGGAGGATTGCGGCGTCATGCTACTGGCAAAGCTCGAGCGGCTATGACGACATGAGGACCATGGGCGGACAGGCAGCAACTCGGGCCAAGTCGCTCTGTCCCAAGCCTAAGTTTGAGGGTCATGGTGTGAAGACTCGCGATCTCCCAACTGGTGCCCTGCAGTGGGAGTGCTTAAAAAAACTTGGCGCTTCGCACATATATTCTGAGCTTCAACCCATGGTCTGGGCACTGGATTCCAACAGCCCCCTCCCCAAATAACCCTAAACCCTCATTAAAGCAGCAAGCCGCACACCCCTAAACCCTAAACCCTTCCCCCCCCCCCCGGTTGATTTCAGGCCTTGGCCCCTGAAGGCTTCGAGTGTTGTAGGCTAGCGAGAGGGATTTCGGGATTTAGTGAATTTCAACAGCTTTCGAAGGTGTTTATTCTGAAAAACCTACAAAAACTAGGCTATGGCTAAACCCTAAACCCCTAAACCTCCTAAACCCAACGCCCCTAAACTCCAAACCCATAAACCCCTAAAGCCCTAAACTAAACCCTAAAGCAATGCTGGGTCCCCAGGCCATGGGTCCCTTACTGTCAGCGTCCTTATGCCAAGGATCTTTGTCCTACTTGTCGGGTATCATTTAGAAGCTGCCCCCACCCTGTAATAGTGACCATAAGGATTATATAGGATTATATTAGGGCCCTATCATACTCCTATTATACCACTATTACAGGGTGGGGGCAGCTTTTAAGGTAGCATGGGGAACTGAAGCTTAAGCTTTTTGGTTATAATAGGGAACCTCTTGGGACTATACTACCCAAAAAAGGTTAAAGGTCACCTAATCTACTACCTAGAGGCTCCATAGTACTTCCTCTTCGGGGTTCATAAAAAAAACCTATAAGGTAATCCCATGAAGGAACTATGGAGCCTTAGGGTACTAGGTTGGTGTTTGGGCCCCCAAAACCTGGACTACAGTTGGCACCTTCTTTGACGGAGAGGTTTAGGGGGTATAGGGTTGACCTTAATTCACCCTCCTACCTGGCAAGGACCAAGCCCGCATTGCAGGGTTGACCTTAATCTACCTGGAGGTTCTTATGATAAAAGCCCGAATACAGAATTATAGGGACTCAAAACCAAAAAAGTAGCTTCAGGTAGGTCCTAAGACCCCTTTTTACACAGGCTCGCTCCCCTAAACTAAACCTTAAACCCTACCACAGCTTAGGAGTTCCGGATAGTCCCCAGACCTAAAGACCCCGAGACCCTACACCCTAGGGACTACCTAAACACCCCAACTACCCCCTACTATTCTCCGGATACCCACCATTAAGGACCATACGGGCTCCACTAAAGGTTGCTAGGGGGTCCTGGTAAACCCAAAACCCCAAAACTCGAACCCTAAACCTGTTCCTTCAAGACCCTACAAACCCTGAGCCCTAACCCTAGGGACTAAAATCTCAACCCTTAAGCTCTGCTTTGTGATCCTCTTTTCGCGGGGGAAGTCAACTCGGGGAGGTGGCGTCTCACAACTTGCCGAAACTTCCCAGATGAAATCCTGGGGTTCATAATCATAATACAAATATTGCTATGAAGTTGACCATTGTAGTTGCCATTGTGTTGTTCAGTTGTGTTTTTTGCTGTTCGCTTTGTACTGTGAGTGTCATACATAAAGATTGCCAGACAAACAAACAGACATGGGAGTTTCCGAACATTTAGGGTACCTTATTCGGGGGTCCTTATAATACGGATCCTACTATTTCGGGTACTATATTAGGGTCCCCTATTTTCGGAAACTCCCATAGAGACACACACACACACACACGCACGAACACAAACCAACCATACCATGCCAAGCCATGTCGTACCATACCGTACCATGCCATGCGATACCGCACCATACCAGACCAGACCAGACCTGCCATACATGAGGTATGTGTGTATGTATGTATGTATGTATCTGTGCATTTGTAGATATGTATATTATATGTACATATGCATGTATTACAATTAATACAAAGTCCCTGTCTGCACGTATAGGCAGGTGAGGGCGCATAGATGTGCACATGCACATCGACTTCGTAGCATCTTACGGCAGGCAAAAAGGTAGGCAGGCCAAGGAACACGACGATCTTCATTGACGTATAGCAGCAAGATATCTATAAGCATACATTTGGCCGTCATTCTACGTCAGTTCAAACTTTAGGCATACTTCAGGAGCATCGACGGACGCAAGATAAACATCCCGGCATGCACCATCAACCCGTGCGGTGCTGCCGCCATTCCTGCGACCCTCCCACTGCAAAGCCATAACCCTAAACAACTCCCGAGGCGAAGCCGCTGGGGCGATGGTTACAGTGTTTGGGTCAAGAGCTTCAGGGATTTTAGGGTTCGGGCGTTTCTGGCCCGTGTTGAGACAAGCTCCCCTTTTTCGCTGTACAAGCACAAGGCCCTTGGAGCCTTGTGCGCAAGACTTCCCGCGTTTTGGGGCCATTTTTTCTTGCCCAAAGGGTCCAAGTAGCAATATCGTGGCTACTTAGTAGATAGTTGGACCCCAAAGGTGTACCCTAAACCCTAAACCCCTACTACTCGGACCCTTTGGGTTTCGGACAGGGTTAGAAGCCTTCAGGCAAAGGCTTTAAGGCTTTGCCTAAGGGCTTAGAGGGTGTATTTCCCACCCCCAGGGATTTAGGGCTTAAGGCTCTTACGGGTCAGGGGCTAAAGGTGGTGGGGGGTTTAGGACTGCACGGCACAAGGCCAAGTTGGGAAGTCTCCCACTCAAAGTCGCCTCAATCGGCGAGATCTGGCGACTCCTTAGAAAGCAAGTCGGGAAGGCAGGAACTTCCAGAACAACATCACAAACCCTTTTACACCTGGACTACGCATATGCCAGGAACATCACAAACCCTAAACTGTAAACCCCAAGCTCTAAACCGAAACCCTAAAGCCCAAATCCAGAAACCCTTTAAATCTCAGAGCTCAAGGCTACCATATCTTAAAGGCACAAGCATTCGAGGGCTTGTAGGCTTTAGGTTACCGACCTCTAAGGCGCCTCACCCTGAACCGAAATCGAGGGCTTCTTGAGAGAAGGGTGGAGGGCACAGGTTTGGGTTTAGGGTTTAGAGTGGAGGGCTCAGTATCTAATAATTAGGGTTTAGGGTTTAGGGCTCAGAGTGGAGGGCTCAGTATCTAATAATTAGGGTTTAGGGTTTCGGCGCTCACACTCGGACAATCCAGGCGAGGCATATAAGTTCGCGTCTGCAAAGTGAAACATCACTAAGAGGTTCCGCAATGACATGTCAGCATCAAGTTAGCAACACATAAAGTGACTGTGTCCTCCCACGAAACCTCTCCTTAGAGTCCCACACTGAAAACATTGCTGATCACTGGACTCCAAGGCAACATACTCTGACAGATCGTTGGGGGCGGGCACAGGTAGAATAGGGCCCTATACTAAGATGATATATAACTAAAAGCTAAGAACTAGGGGTCGAGACGACCCAGGTACTAACGACCTGTTGTTGAAACATGAGTACCATGTTTCCTTTGTAGTCAGCCTGTTACCGACCTTTTCTCAGAGAATTACTTGCATACAGTAGTGTGAAACACTGGAATACGTGGATCTACATGCGGGTTAAGCAAATGCGCATTCGAGCTTGGCTACAGTGACAATCGCGGACCAGAAGGACTGCATAACCTCTCTTCGTAGCCTGTAAATCAAGACTATTACAACCTTACCAGGCACCTAATACATGACCTGATGACTCATCTGACCGGTCCCATGCATATGAATTACATGCTTGTAACCCTCTACTTGGATCTCAGAATTGCCAATGACACGACCAAATTGAATACCGTGCGCGACACTGTACTCAATGTGGTCTGCCATGTAGGACTTGCAGTCGTCACCACTTCCAGAGCAGCCAATGACAGCGCTAATGGCAGCGGGGAGCTCGTGCTCTTCTCTGTTATTCCAGGCATGCACATGCAAATATGTTTCAATACCAGCTTCAATTCGCATCTGCTGTAGGTTTCCATCTCTGCCTTCCACTTTTTTTTGATAGGCGGTAGACAGCGAGAAGTGTACTCGTCGGAGAGCATGCAGAGTTCCAGCGTGACCCACGATGTCGTCTCTGTAGCTTACGTGCGATGCCTCCATTGGTCTCGGATTCCAGAAAAACATGCAGCAACAATGGTTGTCGGCATCTGAGGCGTGAGTCACACAGCAGCACCCCATGTCAGTAGGTTCCCAACATGCAGTTCATTCGGCATGCATATCGAAACAGAAGCCAGTCAGAAAAGAATGCAGTGCGGTGTTTGGCAGCGGAGGCCATGCAATGAATACTGAGTATTGAATTCACAGGCCGTCACCAATGCCAGCCATGCAGAAAAGCAGCCCTCGTCCTTGCCAGCCACACGGAAGCGGTCCGTCCCAGGTCCATGTGTGCCAAACGCGGGTTAGTGGTTTTTAGGGTTCAGACCTCGCATTGGAGTAGACCAACCTGCACCCATGATGAGTTTACACAATAAGAGACTTATGGAACCCGGGAACGAGGATAAAACATGCTGAAGTGGGGGAATAGAGCTAGGGGGTGGGGGTACTATAGTAATGTAGTTCTTAGTAGACAGACACAGCGACGAAACTTAAGACTAGACTCTGACACAGTAAGAGACAAAGTAGTACAAAGCAAGCCTACGGTAACAGCACTGAAAGAAGACCTGTATCAACCCCTTTCCAGCCGGTACTCCTTGGAACATGTATTGCACACGTTCCTGCTTGAGCCAAAATGGCTACGGTTTAGGGTTTAGGGTTTAGGGCTTAGAGTGGAGGGCTCAGTATCTAATATTATTCATCAAATGGGCTACTTTGCGATGCATTACACCAAAACAATGAACCGAGATTTGCTCAGTAGTGCAAACAATAGCTCAGGACACTATGCTGCACAATGCCATCTCGTAAAGCCTTGACCCCCGCCCCCCCCGCGCAGGGCCACGAATTCGGGGGCGCCCGAATCTCAAACCGGTCTATCGAACTCGACCTGTCCATCGCGTGCAGCACCGGGAAAAGAATTTGCTTGCAGAATTGAAACTCCTTGAACCTCCATCCTACACGCCCATGTCTCGTCATGTCGTCCATGGCGCCTACATGCCGTCTAAGACATGCGTAGACTTGATATCAAGGCTTTTCCGTGATATGAGCTCCACAAAAGAAAAAGGCGCAAAAAGCCAATGGTGTAAAGCTCGTGAGGGATGAACCGGGTAGCATTATGCCTTAATTAACTACCTTAATCTACCTATCTTGTAGGGTCCCTAGAGATTCCATATTCGGGTTTATAAAAGTAGGTTATGGTAGTTTTTTAAGTAGTTCCATGGACAGACACCACGTGCGAAACTCACGAATGCACGTCCTCCTGAAAGTGCTTCCCGGTCGCATCTCCGGCATCGTCTCCGGAATCTTCACCAAAGGAATCATCACTTTCCTGCACTAAATCTCTGGGGGGGCTCCTGATCCAACCGTCTCTGATTGTTTGTACATCCCCCCTTGCAAAACATTCAAACCCCCTGAATCCTTGAACCCCCAAACCCTGAACCCTCAACACGTCTGCCCTACGCTCCTCCTCGCTGGACGACTGGTACCGGATGGTCCTGGAGAGGTCAATGCTCGGGTAGAAGTTTGGATGTGAAAGGCGGCTCCGAGCATCGGTTTAGGTTTAAGGGGTTCAGGAGGCCGTGCACAGCATCAAGTTCCTGTGACCCCAAACCCTATAGAATAGTAGGTTATTACCCTTCAATTATAGGGTCTAACCCCTAAAACGGTAGGTTTTTGGATCCACAGGTTGTCTCATCCGTCATCATTGCAATCGTAATCGTCCTTCTGTTTCACTGGCACGGTTGGACCGTAAACATCCTAAACACTTTTTGAATGCAGACTCCCTACACCCTACAGTAGAAGCCAGAAAATTGGAATATCATATATCGTAACCCCTTAAGGTAAATCATAGGGGACCCTACCATTAATCATCAATCAATATTTCAACTTTCTGGAGTTCACTTTAAACCCTTGGAGAAGTGCACAAGGAGCCATCGCTGCAGTTCTGCGACTCCTCGTCTAACTTGCAGCATGAGGCTCAAAATTGGCCCTGCGGTTGATGATATACATTCTGCATTACCCATCATAAGGAATATACCATAATTCTCATAGCTTAGGGTCCTTAAGGTTTGGCAGGATATATATATATATATATATCATCAACCCTAGGTGGTAATTCTTTTCATTCTCTGGGCGCAACAGCCGCAAAATTCGACCCAGGGGCTGAGGGTGGGGTTTGTACTTTCTCGTCCGACATCCTTGGAGGTTCATGGGTAGTTGGGGTTCCTTTCAGGGTCCCTTTAAAGGTATAGGGTTTAGGGCCTACTTGGAGGTTCATGAATAGTTATAAGTGGGGATATAAGTAGGGTAACTATAGCTATATATCCTATTATGTAGGGGACTTATGACCCTACTTATAACTACCCATGAACCTCCAAGTAGGTATTATGGTACCGCCGAAAAGGTTGAAGGATACTTAATCCTAAGGGTCCATGTGCCCAAATAGTATATACTTTATCCTTAACGTAGTCCCGATATAGGTACTTTGGGGCCAATGTATATACTATTTAGGTACATGGACCCTCAGGGTAATCTACTACGGGGTGTATTTGTCAAGCATCGGGCTTGACGTGGCGTCGCTTTGTTTGCTTCATCCGGCTTATTTGATCCGGGCGTCAGCTCCGGAATGCCCATAATAGAGGTATAGGGCCAAGCAAATGACACAGCGGTCTGAAGAAGATTGGAACTAGGATTTTGGGGTAGAACGTAGTGCAGCTAATTAACCGTGATACTAAAGGTATTGATGACAGCACAACTAACTGTCCCTAGGGCTCCAGTTAGCTAAATAGTTGGTTACTAACCATACGTTATGTACCCCAGTAGCCTACTTTGTAGGTATCTGGAGCCCTATAGGGTGTGATATGAAGGACAAGCTCGCAATGGGTCCTAAACCCTCAACCCTTAACCCTCAACCCTCAATGGGTCCTAAACCCTAAACCCTTATATGACTCTATGACCCTAAACCCGCAATGGGTCCTAAACCCTAAACCCTTATATAACCCTCAACCCTCAAGGGGTCCTAAACCCTAAACCCTCAAGGGGTCCTCTTTCGTATCACGCGCTTGCGCGCTTGCTTGGCCCAGTAGAGGATCATCTCTCGGGCAGCTTGAGGCACCTGGGGGCCAGAGAGCCCAAGGGGCCCCTTAATTATGGAATACACCTAGGGTTCCTTTAAAAGGTGTCTAAAAGGGATCTATAGGGATTAGGGTTTCCGATACCCCTTAATTTAGGAATACCGAAAATCATCATATGAAGGTCTATATAATTTAAGCAATATTCCTTCATTAAGGGGTATTAGGCTCTGTGGGTGGAGGCCAGAGGGAGATCGCGCGGAAATTGGATAATTAGGGTATGGGGTTTATAGGGTTCAGGGTTATAGGCCCTAGACCCGCAACCCGATAAAGGGTTTGGGGTTTAGGATAGATGAGCTCCGAATTCGGCAGAATAACACTTTGTCTTGGGGCGTCGTTTGCTCGTCGCATGCCGGTGCCGCCCGGCAGATCCGTGTTGGTTCAGGATGCAGGTGAACCCAAACTATGAACGCCAAAGGTACTTAGAGAGAAACCGCTTTGCAACCAATACCTGTCATTTCGTTCAAGCTAGGATGCAATCTGACTTGCGCTATCCAGATTCCTGCCTATTCCAGCACCAAGTCTCCAGCCCTGCACATCCTTGGACCACTTAGCCGCACTCAAACTGAAAATCGAACCAAAGTAGGTCAAGTGCTATACAGCCTGAATTAGCGATAATTAAAGTAAAAGCCAGAAAGTTGGAATATGATTATCCTAAAACCTTTATGGTAAATTATAGGGTATCCTACCCTGAAACCATATTCCAACTTTCTGGAGTTCCCTTTACAGCCTGAACTCTCGACCGGAAGCAGCCAACAAGCACCGGAGCCCGGCCGCCAAGATTACGAGTGTGGGGCTCAAGTTCTCGCCTTTGGAATAGGGCCTTTGTGAGTGAGTACCCTTAAGTCTTCATCTGGCTTACATAACAAGCCGCATGTGATTGTTGAGATCTGAGTAGTGTCCGACTCATACACATGCTGAGCTATGGCATGTGTCGCGCATTGTACTATGGCCGGATGTCTGTTTGGCCTGCATCAGTCCGTGGCCATGCACAAGTCTAAAGTAGACTGGGTACGAGGAACCGAGTTAACATGTCGACTCACTGTCGCCAATGGCAAACCCTAAACCGTAATTGCGGCAGCCCTAAACTCTAACCCATCCCGCCACGGCATCCGCACCTGGACGCTCACAAGGTTCGGGAACCTTCACGGATTGAACTGACAGATCTCTCGGGAACTACGACACGACGAAGATGGGCGCTCATACCAAGTAGTGTGCTTAGTACTATAGTGCTTAACCACCCAAAACAAGACCGAAAGCCAATCTGCCTAAGCAGCCTTATGTGCACTGCCCCAAATCCCGAACATAAGTCCTGCAGCATGCAGATAATGTCTACTTTCGTGTTGGGAGTATACAGGGATGCTATCAGACGGTGGAGGATTGAACTTGCAAAACTAGTCATACCCCTCTCTTTACCACAACTTGTAGCTGAGTTCATAAGCCCCCAAAAAGTGTATGTACACTTTTAGTCCCCAAAAACCGTAAAAGTGTATCCACTCAGCTACTAAGATAACAAGGTCACGAGCACATTGCATCATGATACTCGGAAGCAGGACAACAGCTGAACACTAACAAATCTCACAGCGATCGACGAACCAAGCGGTGCTAAAGTCGAAGCATCAAAAACCCCTAAATTCTTTTCCCCAAACCAAAAACCCTTAATCCCTAAACCCTCAAAAGGAGCCCTATTTATTCTCGCACTCTACTCATGGGAAACGGCTGGTGCCATCTTTTTTTGACGATATTTGGCTGCCTGAAGTCTGGTCTAGTAGGGTTTCGGGCTTAGGGTCTAGGGTTGATTTCGCTCTTGACTTGTGGTCCTTGCATGTCCTTGCATTACAATAGGCAACTTAAGCGTCAAGTTCGACCGAACCCCCAAGCCTTCAATCCTACTGTAAGCTCGTAGACAAGCCTACAAAAGAATATAGGACCCGTGTAATATCCTACGCCGTTGCATAACCTCTTCGCCTGCGAGAAGCTTCGGCGTTCTCGATGACACGCCCCTATGCCAACAGATCGTCTCCCTTACAACAAATGTCCTGTTTTTTATTTAGGGCTTAGGGTTTGGTATTCAAGTCTAGCCTAGCATCCTTCTTCAAGTCTTGGACTTCTCAGGTGCAAGAGAGCGAGACGAGAAAGGCCCCTAAGATGGTTCATGGCGTGTTTGCTGCTTCTCCACTGAAGATACCAGGTCGGAGGTTACCTGTGGAGCACAGACGCATAAACGACATCCTCCAAACGCGCCGCAAGAATTTCCAGCCCACTCGCTTTCGAAAGATTGGGCTTTGCCCTGCACGGTTTTGAGGCTCTAACACCCTTGAACCTGCACCTGACCACCGCTGGATAAAAGCTCGGGACACTGAACCCTACACAAGTAGATAATCTCAAACCTACAGTCGAAGAAGCCTTGTGCCTCATTGTCTCAAGTCTGGGCCGTGTGCCCGAATAAAACCTCGAACTGAACCCCTAAACCCTAAACCCAAAGTCAAACTCTAAAGCATCAAGCGATAATCTTACCCCGTCAATGATGACGCCATTGTGCAACCCTGAACGAAACAAAACCGGAACCATGACAAAGTGTCTCTGAACTCAAAACTGCTGAAGCCCAGAGGCCGAAACAAATGAAACTACATCCCTGAAAGCATACAAAGCCCATACAACGCCCTCCTGAAGCAGACATAAGTCTCTATTCAACCCCTTGAAGCATCATTATGCAACATAGGTTATGCAACATAGGTCCACAAAACGGTGATCAAGCATTGCTCGGCAGAACATTCCATACACGGGATACCGTTGGACCACAACTCACTTCAACCCATAATGACAGTCTTAAGAGTCCTGTTCAATCTCTACGATGACAACATTGAAGACTGACTCCTGGGACAACCAAAGTATCTTAGGGGTATACAAGCCCCAAAAGGTTAAAGGTTACCCGGTAAGAGGAGCCCGCCCCATGTCCCTGGGCCAACCTCGTGGTGTCAGCCGGTTCGAACTCGATATCGCTGGCGTCATCTTCGTTCTTCGGCGTCTCCTCCGTGGCCCGGGGTCCCTTATTTTGCTTATTAGGCGGCTCCACAAGGGATACCGTGAATGGCTTTCGCTTCGACAACGAATACCCAGACCCCCAAAAGTACATAGAATAACAGCCTTTTGTAGGCTTCGAGCCATTATTTGTTATCTACTTTGGGGGAGTCTAGGTATGTTGAGTTTGAAAGGGTGCTGATTTACTTTCATCCCCTGCCCCGTGGAAGTCCGCCTGCGGTCAACACCTCACGGTGTAAGACTTAAAGCTTAGTAGAGAGTTTCGGATTCAATTCTGTGTTTAGGGTTGTCGGAGTTGAAGCTTAGCTACCGTAGTTCAGGGCTTCGCTTTTTGTTCAGAGTTCAGGGTTGCTGTGTTGAGCTCGTTTGCTGTGTGGCATCCGCTGCACAGCCTCCAATACATGGGAGTTTCCGAAAATAGGGGGCCCTAATGAAGTACCCTAAATAGTAGGATCCTTAATATAAGGACCCCAAAATAAGGTACCCCTAATACTCGGAAACTCCCACATGATGTCGGAGAACTTTCCACTGCATGTGGACGAGCTCTAGCCGCCAAGTCTTCAACACGCTAAGACGAATACCATATATACCTCGTCGCCAGACGGCCTGCTGACGCCTTAGTCTTGCAATGCCGACGCAGAATTCGAATCGTAGAAGTGGCCGAACCGCCGCATCACTAGCGTCATCATCGTCACCATCCTCATCATCATCATCATCATCATCATCACATCATCATCAAAGTCAGCTTCTCTATGTCCATCATCATCATCAACATCATCATCGTCATGTGCTGTTCTTCATGGTCTTCATCTCCGTCGAATTATTCGTAGTACTGCTTGCTAATGTTCTCATTAGTCTTCTTCTTCTTCTTCGCTTGCAGGGCTGCCGGAGCTCAACGATCAAAGCTCGCACTCATCGATGATACTGTGCAGGCTGCTGCGGCTTCACCGCGCTCAGACAGCCTAGTCCTAAACCCCAAACTCGAAACTAGACCCAAGAGCACCCTGTGAATAAAAAGGGTGCCCTTTTTGGTTTAAAGGGGCTTATAAGGGAACCTAAACCCTAAAAAAGGGAACAAGGGCCTACTCTAGGTCCTAGTAAACCTTGCAGATCACCGAATGGCAACGTTCAGAAGTGGAGATGACGAAACAGCGCACCTGCTGCTCCAGGAGCATCAGAGCCTGAAGGCGACTCTTGGCATAGGGAGCCTTAAGAAATTAACCTAAGGCTCCATAGTAGTTCCTTTTTGGGATTACCTTATAGGATTCTAAGTATAACCCCCAAAAGGAACTACTATGGAGCCTCTAGGTAGACTAGTATTTCGGGCTAGAAGAAATGGTTCTTACTACCGTTAGAATAGTGCTTTGGGGTAGTAAAATTTCTGTTACGTTACTTTTGCTATTATGTGATGTTATAAGTGGGGTGTCACAAGCCCCCTAATAGGAGTTACATCTATAGTTACCCTAAGCCTACTGATAACTACCCATGGACCTCCAAGTAGGGTGAGGGCTTCAGGCCCTTCAGGCTTCAAGGATTCCGGGCTTTAGCACCACGCCCAAGGTTTAGAAAGGATCGGCATCCGACGATTTTGTCATCTCAGCAATTGAGGTCGGGAGCTGTCTATACTTGTAGACAAGGCTTCGTCTTGACTAGATTTTATCTTCCGGTGAAAAATTGGTGTCGCTCAGGTCTGCTCAGAACTACTTCAGCGGCTGCCGTAGCCGCCCTTGCGCGTGGGGATGTCCTCACCCCAGCCGGCGGTGCCACCGTTGCCCGAATAGCCCTCGGGACGATCTGCAAAGAGTGCATGAGAGCCAGCGCCACCGCGGAAGGCCTGCTCGAGGTGGATCTTGAAAGGTCCGAGCTGGAAGATGCCTGGGAGGGTGGTGTCGGTCTTGCGCTCCTCCGCGAAAGGACGCATGCGGTATCGGCGACCCTGCTTGTTGCAGATCTTGAACATGTCCTCTCAGGGGCTCAGTACCCTAGCCCAAAAAAGTTAAACTTGAACTATAATTAGCTTATAAAACCCCGAAAGGTTAAGGGCTACCTACTCAGCTACTAAGAGCCCCACACAGAACCACTATAGCTCAGCTACTAAGAGCTATAGATCCTTTAAGGAACCCCACGAAGCCACTAAGTCCTTCTCTCCAATGAAGAAGCCCTCAGCAACCACGAGCTGTCCGATTCCCTGGGGGCCGACCTCCATCTTATCCAGGCGCCATCCTATACTGAACTTACCTTTGGTTAGTAGGGAGTGGAGCAATGGGGTACAAGCATAACTACTATTACTACCATTCTTCCATTCCCTACTAACCAAAGGTAAGTCAACTTAGACCCCTGGCAAAAATTAAACTTTTAGCTGTTTTCTTAGGGCTCATAATTGTGTTTTAAGCTGAGTCCGAGGGTTCATATCTATGCTTTTAGCTGGTTCTTAGGGTTAACAATAACCAAAGATTAAACATTGCTAAGTACCCCCCAAGCATCCATTGCGGGCAACGGCGGCTCCCTCAGGGCGGCTCAACCCGCCACCGCAGAAGGCCTTCAAGCAGGACTGGGTCCACACTGCTGCGCCGACCACGGCCGCAAGAGCAACGACCCGGGCTCCACGTGCCATCTTAAACGAGTTGGTCTGAGCTGTCTATGGGAGATCTGAGCCGGTAAGGATCTGCAAATGTATCAAGCTTGCCACGCATGAAGATCCTTTGCCTACTAGCTGGTCCTCCTAGTTGCGAGTCACTCCAGTATCACTCTGACACCGACCAGTACACGCACTTCTGCCGGAACTTCGCTGAGAAAGCATCGTTCTTTGACCGTGCTTGGTGCGACCGGGCAATGCATGCCGAGCAGGCTCAATTCCGCTTAAAGTGTTTCCCACAGTTCCATGTGCCCCCCTTGACAAGGAAACAAAAAGTGAGAACATGGCGGAACATCGCGATCGATTCGAGAAACTAGGTTGTGTCATGGACTGTTGTATTGGTCCTCTAAACCGAAAGAAATAATGTAGGGGCCTAAATGATTACCAATTCTATTTTGGTGGTTCCTGACTATAAGTGTAGTATAATGAGCCCCCAAACTCCTGTTCTAATTATTCAAACCCTATAGTATTCCAGGCCAGTCCGCCTTTGCCGCAATCCGACCAATCATGGGGCTGTGCTGCATCTGTTGTTCTGTCGAAGGAGTTTTGGTGGCTCCAAACGTATTCTCGACATGTCTATGTAGATCTGAACTTACACACCTCTTCACATGTATTCTCGCTGAGTACTTTTCGAGACTGCCTTACCACACACATGTCAGGGCAAAGGTGTTGTGCACCGTACTCGTCGATTCGGGACAATGTAATTCTGTAAGCTTCACGACTCTCCCGGCTGGAATACTGGGTGCAACTCTTGTAGGGCAAATTGTTGGCCGTGATCCGTAGACAATGTTGAATCCTAATGAACCCTCGCAACTCCAATCCTTCAAGAAGGCCCGAGAATTCTTGCCTCTTCCTCCTCGGTGCCACCACTGCTTGAATCCTTGGCCAAGCAGACCGCAGATTGGATTCAGGCGGTAATACAGATGCTCGAATAATACAGAAATGGCACTGGGACATGCATTAAATTATAGAGTATAACTGACTGCATGAGGATTTCCTCTTGCGGTCCAGGCTCATGGCATTCTGTTTCGGCTTGAGGGCTCATGCAGGACCTGCAAAAAGCCTCGCCAAACCTCTCCCTATAGTCTCCGCCGATATTGCTTTTTGTTGGGTTACTTCTCATTTCTGAACTTTCAACTTGCATATCCCACACAGGAAAGAGATTGGAGATTAGAGCTAAACCGGTAAACCCGTCATGGGCGTGACCCTAAACCTAAACCTGAGCGACATGAGGAACCCCACGGAACAATGTTGCCAATTATTTAGGCCTCTATATTATGTACTTCCGGCCAGTGGCGTCATCGCCAGTGCGATCCCTAATCGCTGCGGCAGAGGCGGCTGGAGGTGTTGTCGGGCCCAGCGGTGACTGCGAGAGCAGTGTTGCATAATTACAGGTTGAAGTCCATGAAGCATATGATATGCCTTACACAAAGTGCAGAGGTACTGGTAGGATTACCACAATCAGGAGTACGAAACAGCTATCGAAGAATAAATTAATGATAGTTTGTGGTTTGCGTGGTTGTGAGGACCCAGAAGACTCGCTGGGCTGCTTGTTGAGCATTTGTGATATCTACTGAACCTACTGCAGTGCAGGCCTAGAAGTAGTTCAGGCTCTTCTACAAAGCTTGGTGGGGACGCCTTAGCTTTGGTGGCAGTGTCGGTTGGGGACTTGGCTGGGATAGTGGCAGTCGTGTGAGCAGCTTTGATGCGACATGTTGCAAAGCCCTAAACCCAAAACACCGAGTCTCATACTTTATACGGCATACGGGCAATCATGATTAGAGAGGGTTTCGAAAACAGAGCTACAAGGGTTTCTGTAGGGGGCTGAATCAAAACGGATTTATTGTTGGAATAGGTGTGGATGCACATTCTCGTTTACTGCTAATCTTGTCGGCGCAGGGGGTGTTGTTACTACTTCTTTCCGACCTCATGATTAGCCTCCTATGCTAATCCGACGTCGAAAGCATGAAGCTTTCAGCCTGAAGTACAGGCTAACGCCGTTTTGGGGGCCGGAAAGGGTGACGCTTGCCTTTGGGTGTATCAAGCCGGAACACTCCATCTTAGATGCTGAATTCTTAAGCCCCCAAAAGTGTACACTTTTAGTTTTATAGTGGGTAGTACTATCCCCAAAAGTGCAAAGTGTATCCACTCAGCTACAGAGTGTATCAAGCCGGAACACTCCCATCACAGAACCGGTGTCAGCCATGCCTTTACCTTTACGGTTTGGGATATTGCCTTGTTCGGAACTGCTGGCACGGGCGTCTTTGTGGACACGTGCAAGACAAAGCTGAGTAGCAAGTTCAACCAGTCCACGTTGATGTCGTCGTGGTTGTCGGGGAAGGTCGAGGCATCAAACCAGTCCTCCAACAACCTCGCCTTGGTGTCCTTAGGCAGCTTCCAAGGCTTCGTGACCCTGCCCTTTACACATTGGCCAAGGTCCTCCCCGCTCTCGTTGGCGTGCTCCTCGCCGGCCAACTGCTTGCATTGCGCCGCATCCATGGAGAGCAGCTTCGAGGAAGCGATGCGCTTTCATCAAACATGGATGCTTACAACGACCCCTCAACCCTTACCCATACAGCGTATAGGCCCTGACCCCTAACCCCTAAACCCTGCACCCTAAATCCCTACTGCAACCCCTTATCCCAGAACCCCTAACCTTACATCCCGGATGCAAAACCCATCAATCAAGGGGCATGGATGTAAAGCCTGAATGACTGGTAATGGAAGTATTCCTGAGGCATCGCGTTTACAAACATACCACAGTATTCCCGAAAGCCCCATTCTAATCACGAAGCCCCCTTTATCACTTCGGCTTTCTGGCAAAACGCCCCTAAACCCTAAAGCCCAAACCCTAAATTTAAACCCTAGAGCCCAAACCCTAAACCCTTTACCTTAAACCCTAAACCCCTGAACCCGAAAGCCCAAACCCTAAACCCCTAAATTAGCCCCTTAACCATATAAACCCTAAACCCCTGAACCCTGAACCCCAAACGCTAAACTCCCTAAATTAGCCCCTAAAAGTTAAACCCTAAACCCCTGAACCCTAAACTCGAAGGCGAATCAAAAGCCTGGGCCGCAAAGTTGAGAGCCCGCTCGGCAGCTTCCGCTTCCTTCCAAGAGGGCGGTTACGGTTTAGGGTTTAGGGCTAAGGGAAGAGAGGTGGTGGGGTTAGGGATTAGTTTCGGGGTTTGGGCTTAAAGGGCTTCTGGGTTTTGTAGGGTTTAGGGGATAATAGGGTTTAAGGCATTGGGCTTCTGAGGTTAAGGGGCTGGAGAGTTTGGGATGTATGTTCCTTGGGGTGTTGTACTATAATTTGATGGGTTCAGGCGGAAGGTGTGGGGGTTATACGATTTTGTGCTGTGAGTTTTGCTTAGGGTTGAGAGGATTTAAGGGTTATAGGGTTTTGAGTTTGAAAGCTGTAGACCACGGAGCTTAAGCAATCCGGGCTTCCCTGTGGATCCGAAAAGCTACAGCTTCAAGGGGTTATACACCCTAGTACAGGGTCATAGCTTACTATCATGTAGGTAGGGCCTAGGGTATATACTTAGTTGCTGAGCTCTTAAGCCCCCAACAGTGTACACTCTTGGCTTTATAGTGGCTGGTATTATCCATTAAAGTGTAAAGTGCATCCACTCAGCTACTAAGTATAAGGGTTCCTTTCAAGGGTAACTATAAGGGTACTACCAAGGGGTTCCTTTAAAGGGCAAAAACAGGGTCTAGGTATAAGTACCCAGAGAGCCCAATACCCCTTAATTAAGGAATATACCTTAAATCATAGTATGAAGCCCTATATAATTTAAGCCATATTTCTTAAATAAGGGGTATTGGGCTCTCTGGGTAGGGCTCCGTTTTTTTGCGTCAGGCTCGGGCTTGACGCTTGGAGGTTGCGGTCTAGGTTTTTGTAAGCTCCTTTCTAATGTCCGCCAGACCGTCGGCAAGCACCAAGGCGGTATAGGGTTTAGGGTTTAGGGTGGTTTAGGGTTTAGGGTTCAGGGTTTAAGGTGGCTTACTGTTTAGGGTTCAGGGTTTAGGGTGGTTTAGGGTTTAGTTGCTGCGGTTCAGAAGTTCACAAAGCGTTCTATCGGGGTAGCGTGGGAAACTCTTGGGACGAGCATGTACCCTAAGGGTCAATGCACCAGGCTTTTCAGTATATGCTAAGGCCTTCAAGGGGTTCGTGTATAGGTAACCCTATCCCTCCAAGGACCTCATAGCTAGGGCCCTAGACCCCTTAAGGACCCCATAATAAGGTCCCCGGAGGCATAGGGTAATTCCTTGCCAGTCATTGCCAATGTATGTGCAATGCGGGCTTTAGCTGTAGCTACCTATAGTTCAACGCTGGGAGTTTCACCGCTTCATGCTTCTTGGTCTACCCTATGGCTCCATAGTTGTTCCTTTTGGGGGTTCATATTTAGAATCCTATAAGGTAATCCCAAAAGGGAACTGCTATGGAGCCTTAGGGTAGGTTGTGGTTTGAGAGTGCTAGTTACGACAGCGCCGCTTGTAGGACCAGGGGTTTGGACGATTGGGAGACTGGGAAATATTCTGGCGGTGCTGGACTTTCGGTACATGACTACTGTTAAACTGCAGGTGACCTGCTGTGTTCTGCTGAACTGAATCCAAAATCGCTGGATAATTATATAAGCTTTGCGTCGGTCTGAACGAGTGTGCACGGTGTGGCGGTCAAGTTCGAAGGTCGTACTGGATGCAATCGTGCAGCCAAACAGCCATCCAAGGCAATCCTGCTTCAACGGAGAACAAGATGGAGCGCAAAAACGCCTGGTATACACCCGCCTGACTGTCAATCGCCAGCTGGAGCTGTTTTTATATGTACATCCGGGAGAAGCAATATAGAACCGGTGGTGGTGGTGGTGGTGGTGGTGGTGGTGGTGGTGGTGGTGGTGGTGGTGGTGGTGGTGGTGGTGGTGGTGGTGGTGGTGGTGGTGGTGGTGGTGGTGGTGGTGGGACATGACACGGTCCTACACCCATATCTCTAAACTCTAAACCCTAACACCGCCAGAAAACGGACCACCGCCAGAAGCCTCAACAACAATGTACAAAACATCCTGATATAGAAACCTAACGAAACACCAACAGTACTCCTGTAGATTTCTTATTAGAACCAAACTATGACACACCACCCGAACTCTATTCTAATAATTAAGACCTCTACACTGATGCCCCTACAGTATAAACCCCTGCCGTAAACCCTCAGTTCCCGAACCTTATTCCAACAATGAAGGCCCCTATATCATAGAACTTTTACAGAACCCCATTCGTACTCTAAGGTCTCTAAACATCCAGCTGCCTCAAAAGCACACAAAACCCTAAACCCTGAGAAACCCTAAAAAGGACCGATTGCAGCGACCTCTATTTGTAATAATTGAGACCACTAGACCCTCAACCCTTAAAGACCCCAACGGGGCCGATTGCAATGGCCTCCTAGGTTCTTGTTGCGGAATTTAAACTAAGTAACCACAATAGGGTTATGTAGGAGACAAGAAAACGGTTTCTGTATTATGGTAACTTGACTTACATCCCTTAACCCTTAAAGGAACCCTTATAGATCCCTTAAAGGAACCCTTATCTTAAATTAAATCTCTAAATAAGAACCCAGCCTCTTGCTGTCGCTTCATTCGGAGCCGCTTGCGTGCGACACGGAGCCAGGCAACCCCCGAGTAGGCAGCGAGAGGCCCGAAACCTCTTTGGGGGCTTAAGGTCTAGGGTTAAGGGCTTATAGGGTTTAGGGTTTATAGGGGCTCCAGGGATCTATAAGGGGTTAGGGGTTTAGGGTTTAGGGTTTATAGGGCTTTAGGGTTTATAGGGCTTTAGGGTTCGCGTTTTGGGGATGTTGACGCTCGCACTCGGCAATACCAGGCGAGTTGGGGATGAGGGTTGTGGTCAAAGCTTGAGGGTTTGGGGCCGCCAGCTCCTGGGGCAGGTTCAGGTTTATAGGCGTCGCCCTTGAGGTAGTTTCTTTATTGTGGTATCTTAGACTACATCCCTTAACCCTTAAAGGAACCCTTATAGATCTCTTCAAGGAACCCTTCTCATAAGTAGTATGATAGTGGGATCTTGGTCAGAGCCACTGCAGAGTTTGTATTAAGGTGTTTTTGCGTTTGGGGATTAAGGACTTGCACTGGGTTCTCGGTTGAGCGTCGTTCGAGTGTACGCATGGCTGGCTGGTCACCTGGATGCATAGCTGCGTGTATGAATGAGTGGGTTCAGATGGTTTGAAACTGCATGTGTGCATATGTATGACTAATTTTCCTTTATGCATGCAAATGTGCACGAACTGGCAGTGGTACAGGCATACAGGTTCATACACTCACACCCACACGCACACACACACACAGAGATACACACACACACATATATGTACACATACACATATAAACATGCAACACAGCGATTTGCACATACATACATATGCATCATGTGTATGTATATATTATATATACAAGGATATGCAATGTGTATCTGGTGTTTGTGTAGACCTTTTTGCACAGTGCACAGTAAAAAAGCCCTAAACCCTAAACCTTAAACCCTAAACTACTCCCGCAAGGCCTGCTGCTTGGGGATTGTCATGCTGCTCGTCGCTCAGTGGACGGAAGGGCCAGGCTTCCTTCCGCGGGTCTTTCTGCTACACAAGGGGCTTAACTAATTAGAATAGGGTTCCTTTAAAGGGTTCCTTTTAAAAGGGGGACTCTGAGGGATACTCCAGTAAGGTTCTATGATAAGGGCCTGAATAATTACTGATTACCTATACCATTCTTGAAAGGGTTCGTATCGTATAGGGGCCTTAATTCTGTAATAACTACCTAGGCAACTTTTTGGGGGTTCCTTATTGTCATAATATGATATAACCCCAAAATCCGATTAAGGCAACTATCATAGTTTTATTAGCGCTTGGGGCTTTAGGATTCAGAGATTAGGGCTACTGACAGGACGACTTAGGTTATCAGAGTTTGGACTGCGGCTTGTAAGCGAGGGTGAATTGGTGACGGTGACAGGACTCCTGATTCTGATGAGACTGCAGACTAACTGACATTGTGACGCAGCCTGGAGGCATTGGGGCTCAAGCTACTCTTACATGCCTGTGCGATTCTGATGCTGGGCTTGTTTAAGGTTCATAAGGTCTCGGGGTGGCGGGGTTGAGGGTAGGGCGTGCTGCTCCAAACCCACAGCCACACAGAGGTGCAACCAACGAAACCAACCCGTAAACCTCCAACCTCAACAACCCAACCCCTAGAATAATTTCACACACACACACACACCTGAAACCCTCAACCCACTTCAACCCTAAAATGGAAAAATACAAAAGCCCAATGATGACCAAAAGCCAGATAACCCCCAACGTCTAAAGCGAACAAGCAAATGCCTCCGCTCGTTTTAGAACGACCACGTCCTAATTTCTGGCAAGGTCCCTTCGCTGTTCTCTACGCCAACATTCCTATGTTCATTTGAAGACCCTAGCCGAACAACTTCCCTATGCCCTATATAACCTTTCTGTTGCAACTGGGCTTGGGGACTAGCCAGATCCTTGCACGTCGACCTTTTGTAATCAAACCCTCTCTCTCTCCTAAACCTTAAACCCTAAAACCCTAAACCCTAAATCCCTAAACCCTTTTGCAACTGGCCTGCTGCGACTCCGCCAGGACGAACACTTGACCACAATCACTTAGTAAGTCATCCCTAAGCCCTAAATCCCTAAACCCCAAAAACCAGGCGGCCTGGGGAACCTCCGGGGGCGGCGGGGGCGCTTCCACGCTCGCAGCCGTGTGCAGCTGGAGCCTACGGGGCACAACGAGGGCTCCGAGGGACGCCCACTTAACCCTCTGTTATATACTATACCCTCCCATAAATACAAAGAATATGTTCAACATTTATGTCGGGCCTATATAGTTTAGGGTGCATACTTCCTTGCTGAGTTCTTAAGCCCCCAAAAGTGTACACTTTTAGTTTTAGAGTGGGTAGTATTATCCCCAAAACTGTAAAGTGCATCGGGGACCAAAAATGGTTAACCTTTTTTGGTTATATAGGGATCATATAGGAACTATACTACCCAAAAAAGGTTAAAGGTTGCCTACTATACTACTAGGTCTATAAGCCTTATCTGACGGCTAAAGGGGTTAATGTAGGGACCCACATCATTTTCAATACGGTTCTGGGGTATATGATATTCACCATTATGATGATAGGAGCACTGCAAAAATGACATACATATCATGATCAGATGCTTAGGCTTAGGATACAACAATGTAGCCTGCCGGCTGGTAATTGGGACGTGGGCTTGGAGCCTCAGGGATATCGATCCTAAAGTTGACGGCGCGCATAACCAAACATTAGAGATTCCAGTCTCGAAAGTTCACCGGTTCTGGCACAGTAGAAACCAGAAAGTTGGAATATCATTATCGTAATCCCTTTAAGGTAAACTATAGGGGATCCTACCATTAATCCATATTCCAACTTTCTGGAGTTCCCTTTATGTTCTGGTGTAAGGACTCAATTTCTTGGTTCGAGAGCTTAGGGCACAGCAAACGTGAGGCTTTCGGGCCTGTGCGATTCAGTACCAGGCTGCATACAGGGTTTGGTATCAGGCATAGTATAGGATTCATGGAAGGATATATTGCGCGTGCTGGTTGCCAAGGGTTTTGAGCTGTGCCAGTCTGATGTCCGCTGGTTCCAATAATAGCGCGACTTCATGACGTTATTGACCAAATTACAGCCAACCATAGGCCATGACTATCGCAACCGAAAGCTTCTCAAAATCAGCAACACTCAAGGCTTGCTCTACTTCGCAGATCCGGAACTAAGGTGCGCAGATCGTGGCATCGGGGACCCAAGGCCCGCAAACTTCAGCAGTTAGTTTAGGGTTTAGGGGTTTAGGGTTATGCCTAGGGGCCTTCCTCATGCGATTTCTACCCTAAACCCTTAATTAACCTTAACCCTTAATCATTAGAGCACACTTTTGAGGTATATTTTCAATATCGTATACACATACATACCCTAAGGCTCCGTAGTAGTTCCTTTTTGGGGTTACCTTATAGGATTCTAAGTATGAACCCCCACAAGGAACGACTATGGACCCCAAAAACACCTCACCTGACCATGCCGGTGCCTTCCTGCGGTAGGAGAACCGATGTCATGTGTGACCAGGATTTGGGCTTCCACCGTCCAAAAGCACATACGGAATGCCAGAGAAGAGGAGTCATGAGATGACAACTACCTCGGACATCCGCCAGTAATATGCATACTTTTCCTGCACTGTCAACAACAACTCTACCCTCGGTTATCGTACTCAGGACAGGTTTGATTCTCCCGCGAAGCCCTAAACCGGTAGAGCAATATGCCCGACCGTTTGCACCCCAAAATTCAGACTGAAATCATAATGTATCTATTCCCTCGCAGTGATAGGTTTTTGCGCTACGGGCAAACTCGTGTAAACTCCGGAAACGACGGGGGAGGCACATGGACGGAAGCGCCATGGTTCGCATGACCGTCGATGCACGCCGACCACCAGGCACGTCGTCGAGGGCTGCCCGAGGGATTAAGTTGAATCTAGTGGCAGGGTTTCGGGGCATATCCAAACGATAACAAAACACACTATAAGGAATGGAACCGACTACTGATCATTCAAAGCTGTTATGTTAGTTTAGCGCTTCGGTTTGTGACTACGTGGTAAGAAAGGCGCTCGGGAATACCTGGCAGAACGGGCCCTCAAGACTATTTTCACATAGCTACCGCTTTTGGGCCATGAATGAAGCTAAAATGCGTCTCGAAGTGCAACCTAGGCTCGTTAGGTTCAGGGGTTCCAATGGGGCCGTAATGTTCCGGGAATATGGCTTATGGCGCAAGGCCAGGGAAGTGTGGTGGTTTAGGGATCAGGAGTGTCTTGGCTTCAGGGAGTGGCAATATGACCAATGTGACTGGATTCTTGCTGTGGAACTTTGCCCCCAGAGGTTCTAAACCCCGAACTTTGATTTAATAATCAGAAGACTTCGGTAACTCCGCCTGCAAGTCACAACTCAAAGGCCTTTAGGGTTTAAGGGTTCAAGGTTTAGGGTTTCGGGTATTAGGCGGCCCTAAAGCATTCCAAGTTCAGTTAGATTTACCTGCGGCTACAAGTACTTGAAACTTTGTGTTTTAAGCCAGTCATCATGGAGTCCGAGCAACTCGCTCGTAATTTTAGGGGGGTACCCTAGCCCCAAAACAAGGCTAACCTTTGGAATTATAGTAGGAATATACAAACCCAAACGGTTAAAGGCTACCTATGCAGCTACTAAGTAATAGAGATTCAGCGTCTACAACTGCACGCTACTACGCTACTTCCATGCTGAAGACGGAGAACAGATTTCGCAACAGATCGCTAAAGATTCCACGCTCCTTCAACTGTTGGCCTGCCTTGCACAAAACTGGGCTCTTGCCAAGGCGTTGTTTTTAGGTTACCATAATTATTTTATAAGAATCTAAACTAAAAGAAATGATATGGTTCCCTTCTTCAGGTAACGTCACTTACGTGGAGTGCCTTGAGAAGTACCCAGAACCCGGTGCAGCCGAGTCGGGCCTCCTTGAGATGGACCGCCCAAAGCATCTGCAGTTGAGCTTTAGGGTTTTGGGGGTTAGGGCTTACGGGGTTTAGCGGTGGTGTTCTTGTGTTCAGCTTCGTCCTAAAGCCGTCTATGCTTCAGAAAGCTGCAATTTCGGGGTGCACCTAGTCTTCATATTCTTCATTCTCTCTCTCTCTCTCTCTCTCTGCAGTGCCATCATCGAGAGTCTCATTTTAGTCCCTGTAAGTCTGTAAGTTTCCTGGATAGCCAGCTTTACATGTCGGATGCTATAAGGAAACCCTCAAAATCTAGACTGTTCAAAGTGATTCCAGGTTCTGTGTTGAGCGATGTCAGGTGAGGGCCCGTACGCTTCACGGTTCCAAAAAGCCGCAGCGAGCCCGCCGCTGCCCTTGCCCGAGAAGGGAAGGATGTGCAGAATGCCATCGTCGCTTCTGAAATTCGCAAGTTAGTGTTTTTTGATAGCTGGGCTTTGAGGGTTGCGCCTCAACCCTGAAACCCTCACGAAATTGGGCACAGCAGGACCGAGCCCGATAAACCCCAGGCTCTGACCTACTAAGAGTTTAGGCAGATTCCTGAAGAGTTTCGATGTTCGACCTCGACCCCCACCGTTGATTCAATCAATGCCCTCTAGTGGTCCCTAAATACCCACTATTTGGGATCCTATATCCCTGCTTGAGGGTACAAGGACAGTCCTGGTGTTCAGTCCCAGACCCATGTGCTACCCCATTAGGAACCCTATTCAAAGGAATACTATAATAGTCTATTGGGGTTTGTTTTTTTATATGAACAAAACCAACAGATAAAAACAATGAGGAAACTACAGCGTGCAGAAATGTAGACCCTTTTTTTTACACCTGGACTACGCATATGCCAGGAAATGTAGGCCCTAAACCCCAAACCCTAGGAACTCAGTACAGTTCAGGTCCAGCTCCAACTGCTAGCCTCCAGCCTCCCACTGAACGCAAACACCTAATATAGGGGATAATTAGAGTAGGGCTTTGGGGCTATGCTATGCTATCATTATAATGAGGAACCCCAAAACAGTATAGGTAATTATTAAGACCCCTACAGTACCGAGTATGCACCGTTTCCAGGGTAATTTAGGGACCGTATCATCCGAAGAAGGTGGTCTTGGGGGGACATGATATAGTATAAAACCCTAAACCCTAAACCCTAAACCCTAAACCTCTAAACCCTAAGGAGCCCCACGACTGATTTTGATAGTTATGCGGGCTCTACAGTAGCCCCGGATGGTTTCGGAACCTATTGGGCTGCACCTTGGCGTCCCGCCATGCCCGGCAGCGCCAGGTGCCCATCCTTGTCATGCAGCTTACGACCAGGCTCGAAATCACAATCCTTTTGCAACTGGCTTGCAACGTCACGCCAGGACAATCCTAAACCTTAAACCCTACGTCGAATGTTTGCCTCAAGCGTGGCTGGGACGAACCCTACATCGATTACTGATTGCTGACCGATGGAGTGCTAACATAAATCCGGGCCTAACCGTGCAACAAAAACAGTATGCGTAGTCCCGTAAACCTTGCAAACACTAGTCTGCGTAGTCTTGCAGGGGCTGAATACCCTAGCCCAAGAAAAGGGGAAGCTTTTCAAGTGCAGTATATGGTAGGATTATATAAACCCCAAGAGGTTAACGGTTACCTACCCAGCTAGTGAGGCTTAAGTCACCTAAGCACGCCCCCTTCAAGTCACTGAGCAGTGACTTTCCTCTGCAAACATCCGCTTTAGATCTTCAGAGCACATCCCTCAAACGGGTTGCACTGCACTGCAAGGCTCCCCCATGCACGCACCGGACTTTGAAGTAACCAAGGAGAAAAAAGTATAGAATGTGATTTCATAGTGGTTCCTTCAAGGAACAGGTACCATAAAAGTATTCAAGTATGGTACTCCAAACCCATGTGTAGACTGCAACTCCAGACATGGGAGTTTGCCTGAAGCGCCTAAGCCCTATACCCTTAACCCCTACGCCCCAAACCCTAAGCCCTTCAAACGGAATCCGAGGCCCTTGTTCCAAGGAAACCCCCAGGCCAGGCCTTAATCCCGAACCTACCGCTGCCTAAAACCCCAAACGGCTTGCACCGGACACCTACTTGGAGGTTCACGGGTAGCTATAAGTGGGGTTATATAAGTCCCCTATTTAGGGTGATAAATATGGTTACCCTACTTATTACATCTTATAACTCCAACGTATAACTACCCATGAACCTCCAAGTCAACCCTAAATCCGAAACCCCTATACAGTCCCTATAGATCCCTTTAAAGGGACCCTTAAAGGGAACCCTAGTAGACCCTGTACAAGCTCTGAGACGGCGATGCCTGGTGTGGTGCGGGCTCCTCATCTGACTCGTCCTCTTCCAGCCTAGTTTCCGAGGGGTGGTCGGTTTCGGGATAGGGCTTAAGGCTTTGCAAAACCCACTTATTATTATTCTCATTCTTGTATATCTGCACATATGTACTATATCATATATATATATATATATGTATATACACATATCCTATACCTATTATGCAATATATATATATATATATATATATATATATATGGGGATTAGGGTTTTGGGATTGGTGGGGCTCAAGGATTTCGGCTCAAGGCTCTAAGGGCTTCGTGTTTGGGGAGCCCTGTGGGGTCCAGGGGAGGAGGGTTTCGGGAGCTGGGGAGATCAGGGCTTCTGGGACAAAGAAACGCTGGGATGTAGTTTTGGGGCTCTGGAAAGTATTTATGACTCTATAGGAACCATAATTAAGGGAAATTAAAAAGTTTCCCAAATTGCCACCTAGAACAACACAGTAAGTAGCTTTTACAACTTCGTTGCTGAGTTCATAATCCCCAAAGTGCACACTTTTAGTTTTTATATGTGTGAAGTGTATCCACTCAGCTACTAAGACAACTAGACTACATTTATGCCACGTGCCGGAAATTTTCAGACAGGGCTTCGGGTAGGGTTTAGGAGTTTAGGGTTTAGGGCTTCGACTAAGACATCAACGCACACATTGCCTTTCAAGCGTTTGAACAGAGGATTTTCTTGACCAGACCGGTGCCGGTTTGGGGTTGAGCATGGACTGCAGAAGACAAGTCCGACCTAAAAGGGCGTTCGGCTTACAGCGAAGAGAAACCATTAATCAAAGGGGAAAAGGAGGGACCCTTAATGGGGACCCCTACCCTATAGTGGGCTATATAATGGGTATATAATTGCTATATTATGGGTATATACCTAGGGGTCCTTATTAAACAAAGGCTGCAAAGCTGCTAATGGCGACATGGTTTTGGGTTTTGGGCTTGGGGTTCTACTTTTTGAGGAAAGGTTCTGGTCCAGGATCTGTTGCCCAACGGCAATACAAGCGCTTGTCTCCAACAAACAACAGATGCGTATGAGTATATTATATTAAAGCAACCTATAAAACCGGATAAAGGAAGCAATGAAGTGGCATGCTTCTACTTGTTGTTCCGAGAGTTCGGGAGAGTACTGCGCACCCAATCCCTACCCCTCTCATTGGTATAAGGATCTCTACATTCGATACCCTGTCTCCCCCCCATGTATCCCACTTGGAAATGCTCCCAAAACCCTAAACCCTAACTTGACCCGAGCCAAGAAGCTCCAATCGCAAGTTCTCTGGCAGCTCCTGCTGCCCCACCTAAGCAATGACAAGCATTGGCAAGCCTACTGCGTCGGGACACATAAGAGAAGCCTAACGGGCCCGTTCCAGTCCATCCTTTCGTTCTTACGAAAATTGGCCACGTACAGTTCCTACTATGCAGTCTTTGGACAGCCACTGCTAGAAGCATCATAAGCTGGCATCGGAGTCAGAACGATGACCGGACCCAACCACAGAAGCCGTGACATGTGGTTTTTGGGGGAGAGGGGGAAGTACGTGATCCGGATGGTGCTGCTGCAAGCTACACTTCCCCACCACCCGAGAGTACTGTAGGGGCCTTAATAATTAGAAAAGGGTTTTGGAGGTTCCTTATTATACTTTATTATAGTATAATATATACCCCCATACCCTATTTCACTGAGCAACGCCCCTATACTATGGAAGCCTATTGTAGATCCTTTAAAGGGAACCCTACTTTGCTGCTTAACGCGCCAATGTTAGCTTTTGCGGGGCAGGATTTCCAATTCGCAGGCGCAGTCAAAGCAGTAGCTTAGACTTGAGTCCTTGAGCTTTTAAGGGATCCTTCAAGGGACCTATAAGGCTTAAGGTTTTCCCTCTTACTTAGCAAGGACGGAGCCTGCATTGTAGGGTACTTTGGTTGGACAGCTGAAAGCGCCTACAGCTTCGTTAAGGTGTAAGGTTTAGGGTTTAGGGTTTTAGTTCCACCTGTGCAGTGAAGCCATTTGTGCAGCCAGGCCTCTCGGGGTGTTGCCGGGTTAACAAAAGCCCTAAACCTTGTAAAAACAGAAACCTCAAACCCGAAAGACCTTCAAAATCGACAACTTAAAAACCTGCAACCCTGAAGCACACCACCCATGTGGGTGGTTGTCAAAATTGGGGGTCCCTTTTTTGGGGTACCCTAAATACTAGGTGCCGTATTATACTAAGGACCCAAAAAGGGACCATAATTTTGACAACCACCCATGTCGAAGTTGGGGCTATGGTTGGGCGTACACTTTGCCGGCACACGTGGTTAGCATTAGTTACGGACTAGCTTGATCATCGAATAACTCCAGCACCTGCAAACCCTAAACCCGAAACCCTATATAGAATATAGATACTACCCAGTGGTTTTGGAGGTTCCCTTGGCTCTTCAGCTCCTTACTTAATAGGAATGATCATCATCCCCGGCTCCTTAGCTCCCCCAAAAAGGGAGTTTCCGAAAAAAGGGGGCCCTAATATAGCACCCTAAAGAGTAGGATCCTTGTTATAGGGACCACCAAATAAGGTACCCCGAATTTCGGAAACTCCCAAACCAATGGTTAGAATCGGTTAGAATCGAACCATAAACCGTTGCAACGAGTCCGCAGGCCGTGTGAAGCTGCTGTAGCGCTCTGAACAGTCACTACTTGGAGGTTCATGGGTAGTTATAAGTAGGGTTATAAGGCCCCTAATAGGAGTTATAAGTATAGTTACCCTTATGACTTATGATTTCTTTATATACGTCCCTAAAACTATCCCTTGGTCCTTAGGGTCTGGTTTAGGGTTTACGCTCTCGCAACTCGGACATGCCTGACGAGGTCTCTGGTGCTGTGTGCTATGACGAGTCGGTACTAGCAGCTGACGATCTGGTATAGGGTTTAGGGGGTTAGGGCTTAGTGTTTACATATAGCACCGAAGTATTGTTTAATATTGGTAAATAAGATCCGCTTAGGCCCAATAAGGGAACATATGAAATGCCCCAGAGGTCTACCTAGGTATGTCATCCTCATTGCCATCCGGTTGCCGGCTCTGGAAAGGCATCGCCGGGCGTCTTGTAGACGCGGGTCTTAGCCAGCACAGGGTTGGGTTTTGTTTTGCTAGGGCTTAGGGTGTACGTAGAGTGTAGGGCTTATAGGGTTCATTTGGTTGGGTGTTTGATGGTTTTGGCCGTAAACTGCACTACCGAGCTACACTGCACGGTGCACACCACACTGAGGGTCGGATACGCAAGTTGGAGGATTAAAGTTTCCGGTGGCCTTAGGATATGATTACAGGGTTTAGTGTTTGTGGTTTAGGGTTTAGGGGTTTGGGGTCTAGGGTTTTTTGTTAAAGTGCACTAGCCCCTTTCGTAGGGTTTAGAATCGCAGGGTTCGAGGATGTAGCATTGGATGCATTGGGCCTGATGTAGCAGCCATGAATTGTAAGCTTGGGTAGATCTGATGCCTGCAACAAGGGTTGTATAAGTATGAATGTATGATCTCATCAAGCAAGGTAAAAACTTGAGCGGCTTGAGGTTTCGGGTTTCAAGGGTTCCCCAAGCGCTCGAAGTGGTCGGAGACTACGGCACCACCACGCCAAAGAGCTAAATCCTCAGTGCTCTTTTTCCAAACTTCGTTGCCAAGCCTTGTCAGGAAACCCGTGCTGAAACAGTTGAACCCCTTCCGCCCCAATGAATTCGCGAGCTTGGTCATCGAGTGATTTGGGGGTTTGTAAAGCTTTATAGAGCTCATGCCTCAGGATGTGACAACACACTACAAGCCCACGTCGACCTGCAGCACTTTGCCTGTTTCCCCAGAGGGTCCATACACCCTAGCATCATGGAATTAGGTCCGCAAAAAACCATAACAGGGATCGTCTTTTGGGACCTAATGACCTAATGTACACGGACCATCTGGGAACTCGACAAGTATTTCCCTACGTACTGACGCCCTGAATCGCGACAGCTGCGAGCAGCCAAGTGTCTGGTTGCAGCTGCAAGGCCTTCCACGCCACGGCTGAGAGGTGCCGGTGGCTACATGTAGACTGTGTTGGGAGAAAGCGCTGCAACAAACACAGTAAGACTTGAGAAGAGTAGCCAGTATTGCTATACTTGTTTGTCCTCTGGCCCTCTGAAGGCTATTCTACTCTTGCACTAGAGGGTCTGTGGGCGTTGGATGGCCACTACTCATGCTCCTTCACTCCTATGGCTTCCTTCATCTTCTGGTCGAAGGCATGCCTCAAAAAGCCTGCAAGTTCAGCCCTTCAGCGCTCCAACCTCGAAACACAAAACTCCCCTCAACCCCCGCCAGTGCCAAGTCTTACAGAACCCCTATGCAACTCTTCTGCCAATCATGAAAGGAAGCCAAACGGTAATGTAGCAGTCCGGTGGCCGCATTAGGAGCCCAAATAACCCCAACACCCTCGTCTAGTAATTCAAAGTAGCCAGTGCCTGCTGGTACAGCAGACTCAGCTTCCCCTTGTAGCGCTCGCGCGAGCGCGGCGTGAAGATATCGTTCAGGTGGCTGACGAGCCATCCTGGTTGACTTACATAGTGGTTAAGGGTTGGCGTGCAGAAAGAATCCTTCAACAACTCCCGTAACCTCTCCTATAAGGGATCTACGAGGGATCTCTAAACAGCGCCACAAACATCAGGTTCTTCACCTCCGGGCCGGCATGATGAAACGATGAACCACAAGCCACAAACAAAAACTGAAGAAACCGAAAATTCAGGAGCCAAAATGGCAATGCTGCGTTTCTGAACCTGATACGCTCTCCCAATCAACGCATGCCTAAGAACATGGAAGCCTGAAGCGAGCACCACAATCCGAGTCTGCCACTGGTACAAATAGAAGTTAGAATGAGCCTTGTCATTGAAAGCAGTGGTAGTAGCAGCTGCAGCAGCAGCAGTAGTAGCAGGACGAGGCATAAGAGTAAGAATAGGGTACGATGATGAGGAGGAGGAGGAGGAGGAGGAATGAGCAGCATCAGCAATATCGTAGTAGAAGTAACTGCTGGAGAAGAAGCAGCTGGAGCAAAGGCAGGAGTCGAAACAAATGCGGCAGCTCCACTAGCAGGGTAGTTGCAGCAGCAGCACTAAGAGCAGTTGTTCTTGTCGCTGGTGATGGTGTAGCAGCATGGCTGTCCCTGCAGATGGATTTTGGCATGACACAGCCTCTGAGACCTGTGGAAACCCGATCGAGACCCACAGGCCCGACAGCCTACCTGGACCCTCAAAGTATGTAGAATAATAGCCTTATATAGGGTTTGGGCCATTATGTCACCTACTTTTGGTGTTCTATAGGTACCCTAAGGCTCCATAGCAGTTCCTTTTTGGGGTGTTTATGTATGGGTAGTTATACGTGGGGTTAGAAGCCCCCTAATAGGAGTTGTAATGATACTTGCCCGATTTATAACCCACTTATAACTACCCATGAACCTCCAAGTAAATCAAAAGCCCAAAGCACAACAAAAACGCTGTCCTGTGTGGCGCTGCCAAAACCACTGGCGATACTTCTCTTGCAGCAAGGCGGCATCCTGGAGAGCAGGCGCTGAGGGTAACATGCAAGGCCTAGGCCGTAACGTGCCTCTTCGGTTTCATACAGTACCTATAAGTCTTCATAGTTTCTTTCGGTGTAATCAACTTGTACATAATGGACCCTGTAAGGTAGTCCCACAAAGTAACTACAACGGAGACTGTAGGTAGGCTGTATAGCTTTACGCACATGTATGTATCACAAAGCCGCACCTTAGAACTGCAGTTGCCAATCTTTGCTTCAAAATCAAGGCCCTGAGCGAATCCCCCGTCAGGAAGCCGGAACACGCACACATGCACACATGTACACAAGCACACATGCATACATGTTACATGTACTCGTATATTATATACACATGCATGCACGCATACATAATATATATATATATATATATATATATGTACATAACGGCAACAGGAAATCGTTGCCCCAGTCGAACTGTCATGGGAAGAACCGTAAAAACGTCAAACCGCTTTTTGGCGCATTGTCACCACAAGTGAAATACGGTTCGGGGTTATTCTTACCTGACCCTAAGGGTCCATATGGTCGACTAGTTTATACTTATTAAGCCTTAAGTAGTCACTACAGAGGTACTGTGGGGACAAGTATATATTGTGTTGAGCACATGGACCCTTGGGGTACAGCATCGCACGAGTTATGTTGGCAGTACGTCAAGCTTACAGCGATATGGGAGTTTCCGAAAAGAGGGGACCCTAAAAAAGTATCCTAAACAGTAGGATCCTTATTATAACGACCCCTGAATGAGGTACCCCTATTTTCAAATTCGGAAACTCCCATATGGGCGGTTGTCAAAATTATGGTCCCTTTTTGGGTCCCTATTGTAGTACGGCACTTAATCTTTAGGGTACCCAAAAGGGAACCCTAATTTTAACAACCACCCACATACAATCCTGAACAAAGGCCCATGGTCAGCAGTGGGGGACCGTCGGTCGAAGCGCAGCGAGATTTCTCACTGCCCGGAGCGATGGCGACCCGTGCACAAGATCAACTCTGCCACCCCCTTTTCTACTAATCATATCTGTAAGAGCATCTTCCCCCCCAAAACTCTGCAGAAGCCCTATTCAATGGCCTAGCTCTGTTGAAAAACCTAAGACCTTAAACTGGGGGCGCCGGAGTTCCTGCGACAAAGAAGAAAGCCCTGATCCTCCTCAAATACCCTGAAGCCCACCTAGGAGGTGCTTTTAAAGCCTTTGACAAATATTAGTAGGTAAGATCCTCTTAAGCCCAATAAGAACAAATATGAAATGTCCCAAAGGTTTACCTAGCCACACTTTAAAAGCCCTGAACCCTCCCACCTTGCGCTGCAGCGCCAGAGCGACGGACCGGCTGAAGATGCGGAAGTTGCTGTTGTCCATTGGCTTCCAAAGCACCTCGAGCTTTTAGGCTGAGCCTTGTTTTGAAAACCTGGGTACTTCTGAAGGACGAGCCCGCATGGCAGGGTTAGACAAGTCTTCTAGGATGAGGCTTTAGGATTTGGGGTTTAGGGCAAAACTCACGGGGTTTTTGGTGCCTTTGTAAGGGAGTATGTTATTGGGGCCTCCTTCAGGGCGGAGATTTTGTTTGTTCATTTTTGTGTGGCACTCTTTTTTTGTTTGTTGGTGTTTCTCCCTGGGTTTTCCTTAGGGAAAACACTATTTCCTTGCGTTTTGGACGAATTTAGTGTGATTTTCTTGGTTTGTTTTAAGAAAACATATTCTTTTCCATTGATTTTTCCTTAGGGAAAACACTGGTTAGTGTTGCTGTTGTGGTCTTTGCTGCTCTAGCAAAAAGCTTAATCTATAAACAAGCGGGGGGCACGATTACTATTACTATTACTATTACTATTACTATTACTATTGCTATCACTATTACTATTGCTTTTGCTTTTGCTTTTGCTATTGCTATTGCTATTGCTATTGCTATTACTGCTACTACGACGACGACGACGACGACTACTACTACTACCACTGCTACTATTACGACTATTACTACTATCACTAGTATTACTATTATTACTACTATTACTACTGTTACGACTATTACTACTATTACTATGACTATGACTAGGACTATGACTATCACTATCATCATTAGTATCACTAACAGTGTTAGTAGTAGCCTTTGCATGAGCTTTAGCATGAGTATTAGTAGCAGGATTATAGGCTTAGCAATAGTATTAGTAGTACTATTAGTACTAGTATTAGTATTCGTGTTAGTACTCGTCTTCGTCTTAGTATTACTATTTCTCTTCCTCTCTTCCTTCCTTCCTTGCTCCTGGCATTCCTTTGTTGCTTCTTTCCTTCCTTCCTCTTGATTCCTATTTTAGCCTTCCTTACTTGTTTCCTTCACTCCTTCGATTCTTCCTTCCTTAGCCAGCATCCTGTGTAAGTAACAGGACGTGGGGGCCAAAAAAAAGGGCCCCAAAAAAAGGCACAACATAATAGGTTCCCCTCCTTAAGATTTCTAGACAGTTGCTGTTGACGGCGGGTTCTGGAATGGTTGCGCGTTGCTTTATCCAGTTTGGCCATAATACATGGAATGGGGTTGGGGGTCTGCTATCATGATACATTTACAAAGCGATATTACTATTACTATCAGATACTATCACCATTGGTACTATCAGTCCTTCCGACCTCTTCTGTAATTTGGCTTTTGGGTGCAACGTAAGGCTCCATAGTAGTTCCTTCTTGGGATTACCCTATAGAATTCTAGATATGAACCCCAAAAATAAACTACGATGGAGCCCCTAGGTATAGCCGATAGCCATGGTATAGCTCTCGTCGGCGGAGGTGCAATGATTCTGAATCCGTCTACTATTTGCTTAAGAACCCCCAAAAATAAAAACATAATAATCCCTATATTATCCCTATAAGGAATATATTTCTAATTTTTGGGGGGTTCTTAAGCAAATAGTAGCCGTAGAGAGCGAAGTGGCAGAGCCCGGATGCAACGTTAGGGTTCAAGGCTCGGTGTTGAGGGCTCAGTGCTTAGGGATGTTTAGTCGGTGCGTCTTTGTGTTGCGATGCCTGCTGTCTCTCTGATCCGTATATAACTACAGTGCCTGGTGCGAGCTATCGCTGCTTTTTACCTCTGTTACCCGCTAGCAGCCATGACCGTCACCATTGTCATCCTCACCACGGATTTAGCAGCCAAGACTTCCGGTTTCGGGGCGAACACAATCGGCAGACGTGTGGCTGTACGTAGCGCGGGATGGGATGTTTGAAACACGTTTTAGGGTTTAGCGTGCCATTGCAAACACTATGCCGTACACAGGGAACATCGACCCTCCAACGACAGAACTAGGAACCCTGGGCAATCTTTGCAGCATCAAGCACTGACGAGATCAGCCAGCGGATAAGACGATCCAGGATGTAGTTGAGAAGAATCATCTGGCCTCGATTTCTTTCTCCCCTAATGGGATGAAAAGTGAAATCTTTCAGAATGGGAGTGCATTAGAAAACCCCAAACGTCTAAAAGTTTGGTTTCGTACCATTTAATGAAAAAACATGCATTTACCTTCGGGCCAATCTACAAACCCTGCAATCTGGATCCCAAACCCGCAGACTCTTGGGCCACGTGGGATCTTTGGGGGGCGGGTCCGGGCCTGTCTCTTGTTCCGGATCGAACGAGAGTCGAATAGGGCACCGGGTTTCGGCTTTCAATGGTAAGCGGTCCTCTGGGGGGGCTGCCACCGGGAGGTGGGGGGAATGGGAGCTGCAGGTTTGGACTACAAGCACTACTGCTTCTGCTGCTGCTAACTCAGTACTCTACTACTTCCAGTCTACTTAAGGGATCAGGCGACTTAGTCAGTAGGGTTATGCGTGCAGTAACCATGTGGCTATGCCTACCTATAAAACCTGCCTACCCTGAGTGCTGCCAGCATGCCCACCATGATGAACAAGGCTGGGTCGTCCAGGGGGTTCATCCTGAGAGATGAGTTCTTTGTGCTTCTTTGCCACCCGCCCAGCTGAACAAAGTCGCACCGCAGGGAACACGTCCGAATCTGCTACTTTGTGGTTTAGGGTTTAGAGGGGTTGTGTGGTTCGAGTCTTGAGCTTCTGAGTTGACCACACCCAAACCTGAATATGTGGGTGGTTGTCAAAATAGGGGTCCCTCTTTGGGGTACCCTAAATATTAGGTGCCGTATTATATTAAGGACCACAAAGGGGGCCATAATTTTGACAACCACCCATATGTGATTTCAAGTCTGGGTTTTCCCAAACCCTATACGCCCTGGCCCCATAGACCGTAGCATCAACTCTGAACCTTCTTGCTGGACAGCCGTGTCGAAACGCACGATTCTGTGCGAAAGGGTGCGGACCGCTGATTACCCCATTTTACACCTAACGGCTTGTTCGATTGGGCTTCTGAAGTGGGGCGTAGAGTCGAAATCGAACAAACTGTCCAGGCAACACTTCGGGCCCGTCAGAGTATAGTCTCCATATGTCTCCATTGTAGTTCCTGTTTTGGTTTAACCAATTCTATATTGGGGATCCTAAAAGGTAACCCCAAAAAAGGAACTACAGTGGAGACTGTAGGTAGACTTCAACGGTGTGGTGTGTAAAGATATCTACGTTTACGGCTCTGGGAATCTAATTTGGATGGTGGTCCCATTTTGCACATGAAGCAAGACCTGGGTTGTAGTTTTGGGGCTCTGAAAAGTATTTATGAATAGGTACCTCTAGAGAAACCATAAGGGGAAATTAAAAAAGCTTCCCAAATTGACACCTAGAGAAGTACAGAATAACCCCTGCTCCGACTCGAAAATGACGAGGACAAGCTCTGCAAACCACCACGCGCGAGCCTGAAATCACATCACTCCGTCGATGTACTGTCGACGTAAACTCCAAGCCACGATCCACCATAGACACCCAAACCCAATCTTAACCCCAAGTAACCTACCTGTTTAAGGACTTATATAACCTGAGGGTCCAGGAAAAGAGTCAGCTCGACCCCGAACACCAAGCCCGATGTGGCAGTTTCGCAAAAATTGGGGGGGTACCTTATTCTGGGGGTCCTGAAAAGGATGACCCTACTACATTCAGGGTACTATGTTAGGGTCCCCTATATTCGGAAACTCCCATGTCAAAGACGTCGGATCATCAAACCGCGGCGCGACTTTCGCAGGAAGATTGTGATGGACAGCAGCGAGACAAGCATACCCCAGGTGTAGTAGGTCTCGATGAAGTAGAACCTAGGTCACGTGTAGGGCTTAGGATGCGGGACGAGTTTCCCAGCCTGTCCAAAATTTGGAGCAGGTTATGCGACGGTATACTCATGCTACAGAAACCTACCTAGACCCCCCAAAAAATTAGGCAAAATAATGGCCCAAACCCCATAAAAGAAGGCTATTTTTCTACATACGTTCATAAAAAAGGCTATTATTCTACATACTTTGAGGGTAAGGACTCATGCTGGTAGTTGCTCGAGCTTCTCTAGAGTGGGTTGCAAAAATCAGTCTACAGTGCAGGTCTGGAAGCTGAGCACAGAAGGCGAGGCGAAATCCCGGAAAGGCGCACTTTAAGAGAGCCCGGTTTCAAGGTCTGGGGCATTGGTTTAGGGTTTCGGGTGGTTTAGGGTTTAGGGTCTATAGGGTAGTTTAGGGTTTAGTTTTGGGGCTACACAGATTCGAGCCGACTGGTGGTGGGCATTTATAAGCGTCTGCAAACTAGTAAGAAGATCACCTTGCAGAGTTCTATACAGCCACGCTAGAAACTGCTCGAGTAGTCAACTAAGGCCCTTGTACTTGTCACTGGGCTTTAGACAATCCGGAAACCGAAAACTCGAAGTTCCAAGCCGAGACTTTCAGGAATTCCAACAAGCATACCCAGGAGTAAGGACTAATTGCTAATTCTTGCGCTTAAGGAAAATAAGGGGGAACGCGAGTAACGCAAATTGCAAAATCAGAATATTGGCGGTTCCTCCGATAGGTAAAGGTTCAAGCTTGTGTGTGAAAGGAGAATTGTGGGGTCTCGAGAAGCACCCGCAAGAATACACGAGATGGATTCAGGTTGTCATGAACACCTAAGCCCCAATTAAACCCTCGACCACCAACCCTATACCTCCCCAGACCCTTTGGAAGACGAGGAGTGCAAGAGTAGAAGATATACCTTAGGGGTTCCTGAACATAGCTATTGTATGTTCTTCCCGAAAAACTCTCTTCTAATGTTGAAGGTCGCCATATACAACCCTTTATACCCTATAAACCGCTTGCAGAACCCTTCAAAGGAGCCCTATTCTCATTATTCAGGCCCCTATATTCACTCCAGAAAGCTTGCGCCGGTTTCGACTCCCAGTTCCTTGTCCTTTCGTCCTCCCCGCTTCAGCACGCCGTCGGCGACGACACCCCAAAGGACGACTGAGAGTTACGGCCTAGAGTTTTACTTAGGGTTTAGGGTCAAATCAGATTGCTTTGGGTTTAGGGTCAAATCAGAAGCTCGTCTAAAGCAACCCTCACAGGGCAGAACAGGAAGCACGACAAAACTCAATGAAGCGCTCAGGAGAACTCCACTCCTCACCCCGGCCATGAAGAGCCTCACCAAGAAATGGAGAGTCAACAAACTACGAAAACCGTCATGCCAGAGACAGTCATTACCCAGAGGCCCCATAGTGGTTCCTTTTTGGGATTACCTTAAAGAATTGTAATACATGAACCCCCAAAAGGAACTACTATGGCGCCTCTGGGTAATGAAACAAAGACAAGCATCACTACATGAAAGTAAACGTAAGCTGGGTCCCCGGGCTGTGGCGAGAATGCCAGGTGGTTTACACTCTGAAGCGGCTCCGCGATACTCAGGTCGAGTCGTGGGTCGTCGAAGAGCCAGCCTTTTCAATTAGGGTTCAAGGGGGTTTCAGGGTTACGGCCTTTAGGGTTTACGGTTTCAGGTCATCTTAAGGGTTACGGTCTTGCTATGATGCTTATCAAGGGCTCTTCTGTCGCTAGAAAGCTCTTCTTCAGAGGTTCTATTTCATGGCCCATGGTGTCCATTTACCAAAGTAGTATATACTTTGGCCTTAAAGTAATTCATACATAGGAACCTTGGGGGACCCTTCGGCTGAGGGTGTTGAGTTTAGGAAGTTTAGGGTGTTTAAGGGTCTGGGAAGCGGGGATGGGGGTCATCGTAAAGCAACATGATTCTGATCAGGGATTCAAGAGGTGGTGCTCCAAAGCACTGGTTTGGGGTTCTAGGGCTTTGGGTTTGGGGGTTTAGGGACCTCAACTTATAGGAAAGCTTTGGGAGGAAGCAAACGGAGACTCCAGTACGTAGATGCAGGAACAGCATAAGCCCTTAGCCCTAAACCCTATAAGCCCTGTTCTACGACTTCTCAGCATGGTCCAGGCACGGGTCACACGATTGCGCCAGCGCCACTTGGCGTAGAGCATGTAGTCGTAAATGCGGACGTTATTCTGCAATTCTGTGGCCTGGCGTCCAGAAAGTATAGAAGCGTTGGAAGGCGCGGTTTCGGTCCATTTGTGCTTTGGCTCAGGGTTGTCATCCCAAAGGGCTTGGGGTTCAGAATGTGGGCGGTTGTCAAAATTAGGGTCCCTTTTTGGGTCCTTAATATAGCACGGCACCTAATCTTTAGGGCACCCAAAAAGGGACCCTAATTTTGGCAGCCACCCATGTGTCTACATCCGGAAGAAGTGCTGGTAGAAACCCATCACTTTTCCGGGATTTCTCTGAACTCTGCAGTGTTCCCTGGCTATTCCTTCCAGTGTGAGTCTGCTAAGCAGGCCCGAAACCCTAAATCCTATTGAACTAAGCCCTAAGCCCTAAGCCGATTTAACCCGAAACCCTACATATATGCAATGCATATGTATATATAAATATATATATATATATATATATACACACACACACTTGTAAACACATGCAGCATATGTATATATATATACATGTATAGTATACAATGAAAACACATACATAATATGGCTCTTTTCTGGAAATCATTCAGCCTCCGTGTGATGAGTACCAGAGAGCCACACGAGATAGTTAGAAAGCAGTGTTACAGTTCAGGCCCCTGCACTTCGGTGTAGGGCTCAGCACCTTGGGCCGTATGAGCCCTTGAATCAACCCTAAGCCCCGAAATACTAACCACGGATGAGTCCTTAACCCTGCAAGCGCCCTAAGTAGCCCTAAACTCGAATTCCTAAGCCCTGAATCCTAAACAACTATTTGAGCCAGAAGGATCATAAAATCATAAAGCTCCAGCGAAGCCAGGCCAGAAAGCTGATCGATGAGAGCCTAAATCCTAGACCCCGAGCACCGACAAGTGAAGCCAAGTTTCGTGGTTCATCAAGATGTCCATCATGACCTTCAGGGTTTCAGTGCTTTAGCGTGGGGTTTCGAGTCTGGAGTCTGCCCATTAGCGTCATGTAGAGTTCTTTGCCCAGGCTTCACCCTAAACTCTAAACTCCTAAACTTAGTTGCTGAGTTCATAATGCCCCCCGAAGTGTACACTTTTAGTTTCACAGTGTGTACTATTTTCCCAAAGAGTGCCCCCAAAAGTGTAAAGTGTATCCACTCAGCTACTAAGTAAACCCTAAATCCCCATTACCTAAACCCTAACCTGACGCTCTTACAACGTGGCCTCTTGGGTTTGACTCTGGAAGCTGCGCAATCCGGCCGTGGTACTATAGGGGCCTTAATAATTCAATTAGAACAGGGTTCCCTTTAAAGGGTTTCTTTAAAAGGGGTTTAAAGGGATCTATGAGAAGGCTCTATGATAGGGACCTTAATAATTAGAAGGGTTTGGGGGTATCTAGTTGGGCTTCACTTTATCAGATTTCGGTTTCAAGAACCCCTTACATAGAAATTCTTACTTGTCCAGTATCCTGGAGGAAATAAAGGTTCGCTAACCTTTGGGATTATTAGACTGGGTCTTGGCCAGAAAGTCGTACTATACAGACTATACATACCTATGTGGAACCCAGAGGAATCATCGTAGTACTTATTCCGGCTTCTATACCTTAACCCCAAGCCCTCTACCGAAACCCAGACTCTACACGTCCCCCCTAAGCCCCTAAACAACCCTAAACCCTAAAGGCCTGGAAGGGGGCGATGATAAGACCGAAGAGCAGGTAACAAACCAAGTCTGTGCTTCGGATGTCGTACTGCCTGGGCGACTTTGGGGGGTGTATAGGGTTTTCAGGGCTTAGGGCCTTTTAGGGTTTACGCTCTCGCAACTCGGACACAGCCAGGCGAAGTTCTTAGGTGCGGAGTCGGTGTGAAAAATGCCTTGGGGTCGATTCTCACTTGTGCCAGTTCACCGCAGGGCTACCAAAACATGATAAAAAATACACAACGTCGGAGAATCTGTGTCAATTCAGTGCCAGCTCTCTAACGGTTTAGGGTTTAAGGCCTTTTAGGGTTTAGGGTTTAGGGACGTGGGCCTTATAGGCTTTAGGCCTTAAATACGGCTTAGGGTTTAGAGCCCTCTAGGGTTTCGGGCCGCTGGTTTAAGAGGGCCCGGGGCTTACGAGGGCGCTTGGGGTTTAGGCTCTTCTGGCCTATAGGGTTTAGGTTAGGGCCTGGGGTTAGGGTTTAGGGTTTAGGGTTTAGGGGTTGAAGCGGGCTTGGGGTTTAAGGTTTACAGGCCTTGTAGTAGAAGCCGAAAAGTTGGAAAGGCAATAGCCTGAATCTCCAAGAGTCAAGAACAGGGAATCCCAGCACGACTTACTTGTCCTTGGGGTCTGCAGAACCAAGCAAGGCAATGCGACTTGCACAAAAGCCTGCGTAAGGTTCGCATGCTCGGCCCGCCGGCTGGTTCTATTGATGATATACATTCTGCATTACCTTAAGGACCCTAAACTATGGAAATTATAGTACTAATTATGCGTAGTGCAGGATTTGTAATATCAACCGTATCATCCGGGAGTTAATATTCAAAACGCGATAGAGCTTCCTACTTGTCGGGTATCATGGGGAAAGGTTAACCTTTATTTGGTTATATAAGGACTATATAGGGACTACACTACCCAAAAAAGGTTTAAGGTCACCTACGATTCTCTACTACTAGGGGTTCAAAACGCAATAGAGCTTTTGAGGAGCTACAGCGCACATGCCTCAAGCATGAATCCTACTGCGGGGGTCCACGATTGACACAACTAGAACCTGCCAAGCACAAACTGATGGGAAACACAAGGTGATCGAGGAGACTTTTTGACAAACTGAGCAGGAATCGTGGCACACATACCACTTCAAAAGGACAACCAGGAAACCAGCATGACAACGTTGACACATCGATTTCCCAGAGTGACGAAGCCGAGCGACTTCCCTCGAAAATCCCAGAATTGCATGGAAGCTGCGCCGGAATCTCCGTTTCCTCGGCGAAGAAGAAAATGGCGAGGATAATGAACGGCGTCATGACTGTGCCTGGCAGCTGCACATGCCAAGCCCGCCAAAAGCCATATGTGAACGTCGACTCCGTGCGAACTGGTACCGTGTAGTGCGTAGTGCTGCTAGTATCAGTGGTCATCGCCGACATCACAAGCAACTACAAAACCCGTGCCACATAAGCAGCATGCGACATTGAGAACAACCCAGGTATATATGCTAAACTCGTGATCGAGAAGTGGCCGCAACCGTGCTCATCCCTCACCTCTCTCATTGTTCTTAGAGACTGAATACACAAGGGCCCCCAAAAATGCTAACAAACCTTTGCAATTATGCTAAAATTCCATAAGCCCCAAACGGTTAAAGGTTACTATAGGGGGGGGCCTAGTACATAGAATAGGGCTTTGGGGTGTCATTCTGAAATGTTCATAATCAGGAGCCTCCAAAATAGTCTTGGTAATTATGAAGGCCCCTTCATGAGCTACTCAGCTACGAAACTCGTCATAACTAGCGGCCCAGGGGCGAGAAAAAAGCTGGGAACAGTCATGGCCAAAAAACTGGCAATAGGTAGGATTTAGGGGTTTAGGGGTTTACACTCTCGCAACTCCAGGGAATTAGGGTTTAGGAAGTTAAGATTTAGGGCCTTAGGGTTTAGGGGATTTGAAGATCGATCCTTCACCGACAAGCATCCAACATCTAACCCCCCACCCCACCTGCAACCAGATTCGAAACAAGATCGATCGTTCCCCAACAAGCAGCCAACATCTAACCAATCAACCCCACCTGCAACCAGCTTCGAAACTGTAGCTGTCAACATTCAAAAACTCAGCAATCTGTACACTACACTCAGAAAGCCTCATACCCGAAACTTCCTGGACCCTCAGGGATATAGGGCTTAAGAACGCCTTACACAGCGTGAAAACTCTTACGACCACCGCCGGAAGGCTCATGCACGTAGTTCCACAGCCGATCACCTCCTCCATGGCTTCCTCTATGGGCGTGCCCTCCATGACCATCTGCGCCAAGGCTGTCGCGTTTTAGGGTTTAGGGCTTGAGGGTTTGGGGTTTGAGGATTTATTTCACTAGGGTTTAGGGTTTGAGGATCAGACAGTGATATATCGTAAGTCTTGTTTACTGGCCAGTTCATCATCGTGGTTTTTGCGCAGGGTGTGGGAGTGCTGAGGTTTTGGGGCGGAAGCATCGGACAAGAAGGATGTTGGGCTGCTCGTGCGAAAGCAGTAGCATCACGCCACAAGCTTGCTCCACAGCATCGCAGGGTACAGCATAATTAGTCGGAAACCGGAAAGTCATGTTGTGGTACTGGCCATAGGCGCAATCCTGACTGGAACCTACGCAGAGAGGCATTTGGAGTGGCTGCAGAAGAATGGGCTAAGCTTCGTGCGCTCCGCAGGCAAGGCAAAAGTGAGACTGACCCGACGCAGCCTCTTCTGGAGCCATTTCCTCAGCTGCTTGCCGCCCCGAAAACCAACTGTCACGGCAAAAGGCGTGGGGTTGAGATTGTTCGGAGATCCTGTAGCCCAAACCCTACCGGTTCATAAATGAGAAGGGAGGACTGTCTCCTACAGTCCTTGAACCCCCTGATCCGCCGACCAATTAACTCCCGCCATCCTTTTGCCATTCGTCGCCCTCGATGCCCGCTTTGAATGTTTAGGATTGGGGTTAAGGGATGAAGGAGATGAACTTTCGCGCACGAGGAGATGCGCGACTTACGGGCTTGTTCACAGGGTGGTCTGCTTAGGAATCATGTCGTGCAACGGTTTAGTGCTAAACTCTTCCGGGTCTTAAGCCTTGAATGCACGCACTTCACTGGCTTCGGGTTTGGGGCTCGGGGTGTAAGGCCGACCTACTCTACCCTTTTTGGAAAAATGGTGCACGGTGAACAGGTCCTCACTTGAGTACGACTCATCCAACAGAAGCGTTCTTAGTTCCGTGTTTCTTTCCCAGACTTCCAAAAAGCACTGCAGATCAGAATATTGCAGGCTTCCCTAAACTCGAGCACCCTGACACTCTGGCTACTAGGCCTTCAATCCAGAAAGTCTGTGGTATCTGGGGGCCCGCAGCACCTGAATTTTCTCAGGTTCAACCTACACCCAGACACCCAAAAGTAGGTAAAGTGATGGCCCAAAACCTACAAAAGACGCTCATTTTACATACTTAAACCCAGAACCCTTAAACCCTAAACCCCTAAACCATTATTCTACATACTTTTGGGGGGTCCAGGCGGGGCAGAAGCTGGAAGCCGGCTCCTCTCGAACTCGAGGGAAGTAGGGAAGCTAAGAAGCAAGAACGTCTGGTAAGCGCTTTCCATCACAGTAATATTAAAAGTTATATATATATATATATGTTTATTAATATTATAGTAATATATGCATGTATTAAGGAAACCCTTCAAGGAGCCCTACTTGGGCACATGGACCCTTAGGAAAAGACAAGGCCCTAAGCCGATATATGTATATATATAATAATATATATATATATATATATATATATATAATATGTATATATATATAGAGAGAGAGATAGATAGATAGATAAATACGTGTAGGAATGCTAATTTCAGTAATGGTACGATAGACATGGACGGTGTTTCTAGTCAAAGCTTGTCCACATCCGCAGTCCTTTGGCAAGGTGCATCATCATCCTTGCCCTCGGTCATCAACAGGCCGGCGCTGGAGCGTCCTTGCCACACCACACGAACACCTTCGAATCAAAGACTATCTAGGAGGGGCTTTTAAAGCCTTTGAAAAATATTACGTAGTAGGTAAGATCCTCTTAAGCCCAATAAGAGAAAATATAAAATGTCCCAAAGCCCTACCTAGCTATTCAGGCAAGCTTTGCATATACACATTGAGGCAACAAGGGACCTCTGATGAGAACCCTCAATTCCCAAACGATCTCTGCCGGACTCAAAGTCCTCCAGTGACGATGAGCGCCAAGCGCCAGAACCACGAGCGCGTCCTGGGTAGCGCCGGGCAGAAAGAAGAAACTCCGAGGCCAAAAAAGTCTATAGTCTATACCCCTATGCATCTAAGGACTCATACAGTAAGGCTTTTGGGCCCAAAGACCATACTATATAAGGCTTTTGGGGCTATTTTGCTCCGTGGGGTACCTGGACCCCGACAGTAGAATGACGGTCCTTCTAGGGCCGTAATACTTAGAACAGGGTTTTGGGGCCCACTAAAATCAGAATAAGGAACCCCCCAAAATAGTACTGGTCATTATTTAGGCCCCTGCACTAGGCCTTAAGTTTTACCTACTTTTGGGAGGTTTAGGTCGGCCCTCAAGCCCGAAACGATGAGGCCAGACACCAAAATCTCAAGAGCTTGTCCGAACAATGTAAGTAGGATGCCCAGTAACCTAGGAATAAAAAGGGCTCCCTTTTGGTATTGGGTAACTGTATAAGGAACCGAAGACTACGAAAAGGGAATTAGGCTACTACTGGGGATCCTTGGTAAAGTTTTCGGACTTTTTTCAGGAGGCCGTCTGGGTGAGATATCGCGTTCGGCTGCGGTTCGTCAGACTTGCTTTACGGTTCAGGGTAGGGTTCCTTAAGGACGAAAAGAACCCTAAAAGGATTTAGGGTTCATATACCTTATAGGGATTCATAGTACAATTCTTTAGGACCCCTGCTTTTTCGGGTCATTTGGTCCTTAAGGTTGGGACCATCGCAACTCGGACTCTGGAGGCGAAGCTTGAGGGTTTAGGCTTCAATCTTGAAGCAAAGAAGTCCCACAACTTTCAAAGCCAAATCCTCAAGGGTTTAGGGTTTATAGGGCTTAGGGCCTTAAACCCTAAACCCTTAAACCCAAAAGCCCTGAAAGAGCCCATGCGAGTCGCTTCACCCAATGGATGCCCTGTGCCACGCTCTTCTCGCCGGCCTTGCGAAAGCTCGGATGAGTTTCGGGATTAGGCTTTAAGGGTTTAGTGGTTTAGGGGTTTAAGGTTTCTAAGGATTTCGGGACTCGGGTATAAGGATTTAGGGATTCGGGTTGGGGTTTAGGGTTCTGGAGAGGCTTTTAGTTTTTAGGGTTTAGGATCAGGGGTTTACAGGGTTGAGGGTTTCGGGGTTAGGGTTCACGGTATTGAAGCTTTGGGAACAAGGTCGGGTGGAAGGAGTGCGGTGTGGAAGCTGAAGCAGCGTCCGCATCAAGTGAACCCTAAACCCTAAAGGGAACTCCAGAAAGTTGGAATATGGTTTCAGGGTAGGATACCCTATAATTTACCATAAAGGGTTTAGGATAATCATATTCCAACTTTCTGGCTTTTACTTTAAACCCTCAACTAAATCGAATTGGGGGATTTGCGTGTCCTTCAGGTGTCTCACTTCGATTGGGAGCTTGAAGGTCCCAAGACTGAGAAGACCACTTACAGCTTCATTCTGTTAGAGTTTAGGGTCTATGGGTTTAGAGCTTAGACTGAGTTTAGAGTCTCGGCCAGGGATTTCGGGCTGAAATTCAGTAGGTTGGAGAGGTTGGGGGTCTTGGAAGAGCTTCTGCTACGGTCCTATACGCCATGTTCGTGCCCCAGAAACACGGTCCAAGCTGGCAAGGACACAACGCTAAGGCCAATTGAACCCCGAAACCCTAAACCCTAGAGTAAACCTGAAACCTAAAGCCCTAAACCCGAAACCCTATCTTACCCTAAACCCCGAAACCCTAAGCCCTATACCCCTAAACCCGAAGCCTGAAGAAGACAGGGCCTCCATCAAGGAGCCTAGGATGAGGCGCTCTGCGATGCCGTAAAGCAGCTCCAGGAAGAAGCCTCTTGGGGCTCAGGTCTCTTCTTTTATGTGGGAGCTTCCGAAAATTAAGGGTCCCTTAATTTGGGGGCCCTTATAATAAGGATCCTACTATTTAGGGCAGTATATTAGGGTCCCCTATTTTCGGAAACTCTAAACCCTAAACCTTTTATAGAAAATTAAGGGGCCCTTGTTGGGGGTCCTTATAATAAGGATCCTACTATTTAGGGCAGTATATTAGGGTCCCCTATTTTCGGAAACTCTAAACCCTAAACCTTTTATAGAAAATTAAGGGGCCCTTGTTGGGGGTCCTTATAATAAGGATCCTACTATTTAGGGTACTACATTAGGGTCTCCTATTTTCGGAAACTCCCATGTCGGGTTTAGGGTTTTTTTTGCTCTTTGGCCTGATACTCAGAATCCTTCCTGTCTGGGTTGTAGTTTTGGGGCTCTGAAAAGTATTTACGAATAGGTACCTCAAAAGGAACCGTAAGGGACATTAAAAGGTTTCCCAACTCCCAAATTGCCACCTAGTTTATGTCGGGTGTAGGGTTCAGGGTTTCTGGAAATAGAGTCCTTATGGCCCTGAATAGTGGGTATTTGGGATATAGAAGGGGGTAGTTGGGGGTTTCGGCGCTCACACTCGGACAATCCAGGCGAGGCATATGGTTAGTTGGGGGTTTAGGGTTTCGGACTTATAGGGTTTAGGGAATCGGGTTGCGGATGCAGGGTTTCGGATTGTGGTTCAGGGTTTCAGGTTCAGGGGCTCAGGGTCTAGGGCTTCAGGGGTTTACTTTGGAGGGCTTTAAACCCAAAGAAGGTTACCCTAAGGCCCTAAAGTAGTTCCTTTTTGGGGTTCATATATAGAATAATAGAATCCTATGAGGTAGTCCCAAAAAGGAACTACTTTGGGGCCTTAGGGTAACCGTGTCAATTACGGCAGGATTGTATAAAATGCCAAAACGCTGAACGTGAATTGCCTACTCAGCTACTAATGCCCGAGGCCTCAGGTCAGCGTTTCGGGCTTCAGGGGGGTTTAGGGCTAAGGGGTGTAGTTTACGGTTTAGGGCATACAAGGGCTTTAGGGTTTAGGGCTTAAGGTTTTTTGGGCCCCCACTCGGCGCGGCCCATGTTCGACACAAGTTTGCGCGTTGAACACTTGCTAATCTTGTGTTGCTTTGCTTTCTGTTTGGGGGGGAGTAGGATTGCCGCAAGATTTGGCCCACCTTGACCAAAAAACAGTTGCACCACTTTCCAAGGAGGGAGGGGCTAATACTACTGCTGCCTCTGCTGCTGCTGCTACTGCTGCTGCTGCTACTACTACTACTACTACTACTACTACTACTACTACTCCTATTACTACTATTACTACTACTACTACTACTACTACTACTACTACTGCTGCTGCTACTACTACTACTACTACGACTACTACCACTACCACTACCACTACCACTACCACTACCACTACCACTACCACTACCACTACCACTACCACTACCACTACCACTACCACTACCACTACCACTACCACTACTACTACTACTACTACTACTACTACTACTACTACTACTACTTCTTCTACTACTACTGCTACTACTACTACTACTACTACTACTACTGCTCCTGCTCCTGCTCCTACTCCCACTCCTACTCCTACTCCTACTGCTACTGCTACTGCTACTGCTACTGCTACTGCTCCTACTCCTACTCCTACTCCTACTACTGCTGCTACTGCTGCTGCTACTACTACTGCCACCTACTAGACTAGAGCTACTGCTACTGCTACCATTGCTACTGCCTGCCATTGCTGCCACTGCTTCGGCTGCACCTACTGCTGCAACCACGGTCCCCTAAACCCTAAACCCTAAATCCTAAACCCTCAACCGTAAACCCCAAACCCTCAACCCTAATCCTAAACCCTCAACCCTAGACCCAAACCCCAAACCTTTGTGCTGTATCCCAAAGCGAGGCCTTCACAGAAGTCCACGAAGTCGTCGGCTCCTAGGGTGCCTGAAGTGACAGAAGGTTTGGGGTTGAGGGTTTAGGGTTCAGGGTTCAGGGTTTAGGGTTTAGGATTCAGGGTTCAGGGTTCAGGGTTTAGGGTTCAGGGTTCAGGGTTCAGGGTTTAGCGGTTGAGGGGTGCAGGGGTTTGGGGTTGAGGGTTTTAGGGTTGAGGGAAGCTTAGGGTTGAGGGTTTAGGGAGGTGTCAATCGTACGGGTTTCCGGTAGAGAGGCCCGTTTTAGGGTTTAGTGAGGTTTAGCACCGAAGATCAGGAACTTTCATTTACGACTTGGGCTTTATTCGCATTTATAAGGTTTTGGAGCGTATGGTTTCCGGCAACGTGCCGCTTAGTTTGAACATGCGCTCCTCACGCTAAGTATACCGACCCAGCTCAACCTGCCCTTCAATTACATACAAATCAAAGGGGAAAAGGAGGGACCCTTAATGGGGACCCTACCGTATAATGGCTATATAATGGGTATATTATATAATAGCTATATTAAGGGTATGTACCTAAGAGCCCAAGTAATGGTATAGTTTATATTTTTTTGTGCCCAAAGCCCCACGACGCTGAATCCTAAAACCAACAATGCCCGGACCCCAAAAGTATGTAGAGTAATGGCCTTGTATAGTTGTGGGTCATTATTCTACCTACTCTTGAGGATCTAGGCAGTCCCAAACCCAAAAATAGGATGCCCAGTAACCTAGGAATAAAGAGGGCTCGCTTATTCTATTGGGCAACTGTATAAGGAACCTAGGACTACAAAAAGGGAATAAGGGTAGCACTGGGCATCCTAGAATAAGTCCCTGAAGGACCAAATGACCCTTAACAGTAGGGGCCCTATACCCATATACTATGAATCCCTATATTAGGTCTATGAACCTTAAACCCGTTTAGGGTTCATGTCGTCCTTAAGGCCAAGGCACCAATGAAAAGCACCACGCTGCAGGCTGTTGACAGTGGGACCTGAATGAGCTCCTCGCGAACAGCCCTGCCCAAGCCACCGGCGGTTGGTTTTAGTCTTGCGCGTAGGGCTTCGGGTTCCGGCTCTTTCTAAGAGTTTAAGGCCGGATTAAAAAGTTTAAGGCTTTTGGGGTCTCGGGCAGGTATGGGGTTTGGGCGTAGGTACTGCTCAGCATGCGTTTGGATGCCATGTGCGGTCAATCCCGCAACCAAGCCTACGCCTAAGCTCCTAAACCATACACCAAAAGGGCAACACATGTGCGTGTCTGGGCGGCTGCAGCGGCTGCACGGCCTTCTAAACTAATTAATGCTTCTTCACGTGCCCTGAAGACGGCTTCTCAAACGAAGGCAATGGTACTTGCGGCGGGATGCTGAGGAGTGGGTGTCCGTTCATGCGAATATTACTGCTCTGACAACTTAAACCCCAAACCCTGATCGTCCTGATCCAAAACCAGCAGCCTAAACCCATAAACATAACCAAATTATCAGCCCTCAAATCCCCCTTAACATTCCCTACACCTCCAGGGACCTTATTTTGGGGTCCTTAAGGGGTCTAGGGCCCTAACTATCAGGTCCTTCGAGGGATAGGGATTTTGAAACACAATTGAACGCAAAACTTCCGAGGCACTGCCCTGAAACAACCCAAGTCTTCAGACCCTATAAACTGGAACAGAGGTCTCAGGGTAGCAGGGTTTAGGGCAATGGAAATTTTCCCGGGTGCTAACGGGTTTCCGCTAATTACAAAAGCTAAACCCGGAATAACCTACCTTTTGAGGACTTATATAAAGAAATTATAGTAAGGAGCCCTAAAAAGGAAGGTTCTTCAGGGTTAAGGTATAGTTACTGCCGGGCGAGATCTCTTGTACAATCTCGCGACCGGCAAATCAGCCTGGACGCAGCATAGCCCAAAGCGTCTATAGATGGTCCCGTGGCCCAGCAGTGCGGCACCATATACGCTATGGGTTATGGAATTGACTACAGGCCTCAAAAGACCACTCTTGTTGTGGTTTTGGGGACCTGTTTCCATCATGGCGGTATATATGGGGGTTTCCGAAAATAGGGAACCCTAATATAGTACCCTAGGTAGTAGGATCCTTGTTATAAGGACCCCAAAGGTACCCCCCTGTTTTCGGAAACTCCCATATGGACCCGAAAGCAGCGGCAGCCATCAGGAAAAAAACACCGATGCAACCGTAGCTCCACCTCAAGATCGGACCAGGACCGAAGCTGCTCCGCATATCTTCAACATACTACCTATAGTCTCCATTGTAGTTCCTTTTTTTGGTTTAACCAACTCTATATTAGGGATCCTAAAAGGTAACCCCCAAAAGGAGCTACAATGGAGACTATAGGTATACCTTAAGGACGAAATGAACCCTAAAAGGGTTTAAGGTTCATAGATCTAATATAGGGATTATAGATATGGGTATAGGGCCCCTACTTTTAAGGGTCATTCGGTCCTTCAGGTAGGGGCCTGCATGATGAGAGTGACAGTGTGGGGATTTTATTACCCTGTCATTACAGTAGGGAGCCCTAATTACAGTAGGGATCCCTAAGGAATCAGCCTAAGGAATACTGTTGGTAATTTTTGAGCTTCTGCATTACCCAAGTGTGCTTTTGAATGGTTCGAGCTTCTGCATTAAGCAAGTGTTCTTTGCCTCTGCGAAAACTGCACTCCCACGCAACACATCGAAGCGATTCTGAACATCAAGCGCAGCACACAGGTCTGTGCTGATACTCAGAATCCTTCCTGTAGTTGCAAAGTCCACGGCAGCTGAGCGGATGTATGGGCTTTTAGACTGCTATAGTAAACCCCGTGAAGTTGGAAACCGGATTAAGACCAAATAGTGCTGGAATTCCCTATACATTACTCTTAAGGATTGAGGCTATGGGGTGTCCACGTTTGTGGGGTTTGCTGTACTCCTATTGCTAATGCCACTTCTACGGCTCTAACATTCGCCTAAATTACGGCGAGCCGGCCTGCATCGTTAGGGCCGGGTGCTCCAAATACTAACTGAACACTGGGAGTTAGCAGTCGCACCCATCAACCTTGGCCCTACACTGTAAAAGCCCTGATCCCAACCCTAAACCCTGAGCCTTAACTTAAGTTAAACCCCAAACATCCCTGAGCCGTAAGCCGAAGAATGTGAAAATGCCCCGCATGCACCTAACCAGTGGTTTTGAGGGTTCCCTTGGCTCTTTAGCTCCTCATTTCAAAGGGATTATCATCATCCCTGGCTCCTTAGCTCCCCCCAATATGGGAGTTTCCGAAAATAGGGGGCCCTAATGTAGTACCCTAAAGAGTAGGATCCTTATTATAGGGACCCCCCCCAAATAAGGTCCCCCGAATTTTCGGAAACTCTAAACCCTAAACCCTTTATAGAACCCTTATAGATCCCTTTACGGAACCCCAATATCAATGGTTAGGCACGGCGAAGCAGGCCTCGACAAAGAGTTGTCCACAAAGTTCATGGCGAAGCTAAAGCCGATGATGAAGTACAGAGCATTCCTTGGTTGATTGTAGTTTACCCATAGGCTTTATAGTAGTTCATTTTTGGGGGTCCATATTTAGAATCCTAGAAGGTAACCCCAAAAAGGAACTACTTTGGAGCCCCTGGGTAAGGAAGTACAGACCGTTCCTTGGCTGATTTTAAGGGTCCATATGAAGTACAAAACATTCCTTGGTTGATTTTAAGGGTCCATGTACCCGAATATGAAATCCTGGTGGCCCGGAGTGCCGACGCAGGGACTGCAGTAGGGCCAATGTTTACACTAGTCGGGTACATGGACCCGTGGGGTACAGGGAAGGCAGTGAGAAGCCATCAGATTCACCATCAGCCGGGAACGGCTACACAAACAGAGCCAAACATTTTCAGATTCAGAGGCCCAGATTCCTCATCAGGGATATGGTACGTCTTCTTTTGTAGAGAGCCCTGGGGATGGGTCGTAACAGGCGCTCTACTATGAGCGCCCTTCGGGCGGGGGTGGAGACTACACTTCCTCGAAGAGGCCATGCTGACTTCAGGGCCCCTATCCCTTGAAGGGCCCCTTTAAAGGGATCTATAGGGATTCTATAAGGGTATAAGGGATCTATAGGGATTCTATAAGGGTATAGGCTATAGGGTTTAGGGCCTACTTGGAGGTTCATGGGTAGCTATAAGTGGGGTCATAAGTAGGGTAACTATGGCTAGAACTCCTATTGAGGGACTTATATCCCTACTTATAACTACCCGTGAACCTCCACGTAACATAGGGCGGGCGCCTGAAGATCTTATAGGGTTTTCGTGTTATACCGTGCCACAAGTCTACAAACCAGGTATGGCGATGTTGCGAGCACTTACCATAGGGACCCCATGCGACCACCCTATGCTTGATACCCATAACTCGCCAGCCATCTTCACCCCGTTGCTGAAGCGTCTTGACACAGAGGGCTACATGGTTTGGAAAGCGGGATTGGGTACGCATGTACAGCAGATCAATGGATGGATGGATGGATGGATGGATGGATGCTTCTCTCTTCTTCAACAACCGGCCCCAAAAAGTTCAAACTTTCTAAGATAGAGCAAATATATAAGGCCAAAAAGTTGAAAGTACCCCCGTGCACTATCTAAGACTTGATGCAAAGTGGCATTTAGGGACTGAGCACAGGCCTACAAGCAAAAGCGCGCCGAAGGACATCAAGAGCCAAGAAGCTCTCCGAAGAAATCACAGTACGTGAACTCCCACAGCAGGATCAGCGGGAAAACGAGGAAGATACCTCATGCAAGTGTAAGTAAGGAACATGCATGCCCTAAACCCTAAACCTTTTGGCGTCAGCCAGCCTTCAGAGGCGTAAGCCGTAGTTAGATGCACATCAACAGCAGCGTCAAACTCGCTAGGCTGCCAGTCTCGCATGACTATGATCCCATGAGGCACCTAAGTTCTCCAGCAGTACCAGACGTCGATTCTGCCAACCAATCGGAGTCAGAGCCAATAGGGCCCCCAAAAAGCACCTAAGCAAAAATTGGGATAGGGATATCACATATAAACCCCCTTATAATGAAGCCCAATAAGGTGGGGATATCCCTATAAAATGCTTCTGCTTATGTGCTTTTTGGGTCCCTAAGCCAAGACACTCACAAAAATCAAGTGCGCCCGCTTCCATCGGATTGGAACTGTCCTCCGGGTGGACAGAAGATCCTTTAAAGAGCCAGTACTCTCAACGCGCTAGAATGTACTCGGCTTCTCCGATTTCAAGCCATGACCCGCAACCCTCCTTACAACCCCAACCCTCAAACATCCCCTAACCCTAAACATCCCCAAACTCTAAATCCTAAAACATGACTACCTGGACCCCAAAACTATGTAGACTAATGGCCTTTTATAGGTTCAGGCTCTGGGCGATTATTATTCACCTACTTTTGGGGTCAGGCCGTACGAACCGGAGATCCTGATCTGTTGTCGCTGCTCCGCACGGAGGGTTAAGCCCTCACGACCTCGCAGTGAAGCTCTTATCGGGGTTTAGGGTTTAAGCTGCAGAGTTTTCCTTGGGCTTCAAAGCCAGGATTACAAGGTTTAGGGCTGGGGAGTTCAAGGTCTAGCGACTAGGGCTGACTTATTGGGCATTTTGTCCGGTGTAGGGTTTAGGGCTTGTAGGGCCTATATGCACATAGGGTATTATAGGGTGTGGGGTTTAAGGTGCCCGTCAGGGTCCTGTATAGTAGAATGTAAGGTTCTTATCAGAGGAATTGCAGTTCTGGTTTGGGCAGGTATCCCCCATACAGGTACATAGGACCCTTTTGCGAAGGTTTGAAGGCTTTCGGTTGTCAGAGAGCCAAGAGGATGACAACAAAAGCTCTTGGGGAGTTCTCACCGAACAAAAACCCTACAGCAGTGCGTGCGGTTTTGGGGACTGCTTTAAGGAAAGCATGATAATCAGGAGCCCAGAAAAAGTAGGTTATTTGGGGGGTTGATTTGGGGGGTTGCACGGGAACCATATGCATATGCCCTCATGTATGCAGTATGCAAGGAATTCGTGCATCTAGTGTATGTATGAACGTATGTACATAAGCAACTACGTCTGTAGGTATCTCTCTCTCTCTCTCTGCCGCGCCATCATCAAGAGTCTCGCAATGCAAGGGCGCGAAATCGCAGTTTAGAATATCAGGAGGCATTGCGCGAACGCTGAACATCCGTCATTCTTCGAGCTGTAGGTATGCATGCTAATGACAATAATGTTTATATATATATATATGCGTATATAGATGTATATTTGTACATGTTTGATTAATTTATGTATGTAGGTTTTACTGCAGGCGAGCAGGTCGGTGGATCTGCAATAAAATCGTATACGCGCCACCCACGCACATACTTCAGCATGAACTTAAAAGGGAGTGGCAAAGAAGGGTGGAGAGAAGGTCAGCCGGGACATGCCCGCGCTCGCAACTTCCCGAATTGAAGCTGCAGTGGCAGCACGATTTCGTGCGACGAAAAGCAAAACTTGCGGTACTGCGGCGGGAGCGCTTCTTCCACTTTTGCAAAAATCTTACATCTTCAACCCCTGAAAAAACAGAATGTCCACCACAAAAGCGGGACTGCAAAGATTTGAAGGACTTCGAGTGGTTTCAAAGCAGAATGGCGTACGATTTCCGCAGAATTGGCACAAGACGTGGGTGGGAACACCATGCATATCAAGTTGGACAGGGAAGGGTGCTGCATTTCAAAATGTAGCTATCGGCTGTCCCCGCGAACTTGCTCGAGCGAACCGCGCAACCACCGTCCGCTTATTAGGGCTGAAGAGTGAAGCCTGTTTCCCTTATTAAGACTATGGGCACAAAGCGAAGATGCTTTGGTATGACTCTGACAGGACTTTGGGGTTAGGGGGTCTGCGGCTCAAGGACTTGCGTCTCTTGCCATTTAGTGCCTCAACCAAAGGATCCAAGTACCATAATAGTAGCTATTTGGGCCCAACAAGTCTAAACTATACCATTACTTGGACCCTTTGGGTTTAGGAGTATAGCTCGCCACTACTTATTTAGGCCCTCTAGTAGGTTATTAATCCAAAAGACTTTAATGCGACGCTTGCCATGTGGTGTTATGGCTTTGCCCAAAAAAAGTACTTGCGTTTATGCTTGACCTTGAGCCGTGAATGCGATGTTGCCAAGTGGCTGAGCAAGTGCGTGGGCTGCTGCAAGAGGTATTGCTCCTGACCGTGCGAACAGAAATACCTTGAGTCATAGGGGTGGTTGTCAAAATTAGGGTCCCTGTTTGGGTCCTTATTATAATACGGCACCTTATGTTTAGGGTACCCAAAAAAAGGGGACCATAATTTTGACAACCACCAATAGGGGTTTGGGGTAGGGTGTTTTTATGGCAGAGTTTCGGTTGGAATTGTCTGATTCCACTTGATGTGCGGGTCGCAGGCTGTTCGAGCGAGACTCCCTGACACATGGCTCAGTGTTGGATCCTAAATCCCCATAAGGTCGAGAGACTCGCACGGGAGTTGAGCTAACCGTGTTGTATTCTGTAGCTGCGAAAATATCGCATCGATACTAAAGGAAGGACGGCATTTCTGCGAGGGACTGTAGTTTCATGCTCAGGCCTGTAAACCAAGGAAGCACTGCCTCATGAACAGCTGGCCACTGCACGAGAAACCCAGAGCCGTCACAGTGCCCATACCGCAACCCCAAGAACTATCTTTACAGCCTAGATCCCAAACATTCCCACACCCTAGCACTGAACCAAACTACCGACCCCAAGCATGAAGAATCGTGAAACAGCAGCCGTCCTCGACTTCGCGAAGCCTTGGAATGATCATGCGGCTGCCGGAGACCATCATCAGCAGCCTTTGCCCAAGTCTCTTTGCAAGCAGAACGGCCAAGCAAACAAGGAGAAGCAGAAGGGCAATACGCTTGGTTTCCTTGCGTGAAAGCATAAAGTGCTACAGTTCCAGTTCCAGTCGCAGTGGTGCTGGCAGGATCCTATTGGCAAGAAGGGCGTGCTGGTGAATCTCGTATGACACCCTCCTGCACCATGGACGACATGCCACGGGGTTCCTGCGAGTTAATTAGTTAACGAGCATGCTCTTAAGCATCAAGCTGCAAGAAACATGTCGCTGGGGCTATTCACCCTTCGCAAAAAAAGCCATCACACGGAAAATTCTCTAGCTCTGCACTCAGGCCAAGAGTGTGACGACAAGTCCCAGGACAGCGGCGGAGGCAGTGCCCGCGATGGCCGAGCTGGGCGGCTCCTCATCGCCGTCGCCGTCGTCTCCATCGTCCCCGTCGTCTCCCGTGCCATCGTCCCCGTCGTCACCGCCCTCGGTAGTGGTAGTGTTGCTGGCCTCTGTCGTTGTGGTCGTTGTCGTGGTGGTCGTGGTCGGTTCAGGAACGCGCATGGTCATCTTGCCGGTGACCTCCAGGGCACCCGAAAAGCCCACGCTCGCGACGGCACTGGCGATAGCCTCATTGGTTGCATCCAAGGAGATGGTCTCGATCTCCACCTGCTTCACGATGGCGTCCTCAAGGCTGGGCATCACGACACTGAAGATGGCCAGCAGCTCGACCTGAAGCTTCCTGGTGTGGGCAGTCAGGCGTCGAACTGCCTGAATCTCAAGCATCACATCCGCCACAGGCACGTCCATCGCCTGTGCAAAACCTGTCTTCATGGCATCCTGCACGGTGGCGTTGTTGAGGATGGCAGCCGCATCGTCCACGGTGAGTGGCAACGTGACTTCGATGGTGCTGTAGGTCACTCCTGCCACGGTTGTCGTCGGGGTGACGCTCTTTGGATCCTGGAAGCACACACCGGACTCGAACATGGCCTTCCACTCGCACGTGGTATCCGATTCGCATGCCGCCGCATTCTCAACGTAATCAACCGCACAGTGGGAGATGTTGCCAAGCGTCTCCAGATATTCCTTCGGGCCGTAGAGCATCGGCGTGCACATTCGAGAGTCGACCGGGGCCGGGTTCCACAGGCTCGTCCAGGCTCGCCATCCGTAGCGTGTCTTGTCCTTCGGAGTGAACTCCTCGGTGATGTTCTGGTCCACGCTGATTTTCCAGGCGATGTAGTCGTCTCCGGTTGGTCCGAAGGACAAGCTGCAATTTGCCCACGACTCGTTGGCAGTGCTGCCTGTTGCAAGGTCCCACGCGTCGCAGAACATCTTGGCATCGTCCGTCTTGTACAGCACCTCGTACTTGTCGTGGTGGTAGTTCAGGGTGATGCTGAAGAGTCCCTCTGCTTGCAACATGGAAGCCTCACAGTTCGGACGCTCACCACAGTACTTGGAGTTTCTCAGGACGTACGGCAGCACCGGCTTGTCGCCCATGTCCATCAGAACGCTCACAGGTGCTTTGATGATGTGGTAGTTGTCCGTGAGGGCGAACCACTTCGTGTCGACGAGCCTTGCAGTCTCGCAGAGGTGGTAAAAGGGATCGCCGGTGGCAGCCTGCGTCGTCATTGTCACGTTGCCGGCCGGGGCCTCGTACATGTCAACCATTTGCGGATGCGGGTAATAGGTCAAGGCCAGGATTTTCTTGAAGGGGTGGTGCGTCGGGATGGTGTCCTTCAAGTGTCCCTGGTGATCGAACACTGCCACTCCCAGCGTCACATGTTCATCATCCAAGTTCGCGAACAAGTTCTTGCTGGAGCCGTGGCGGATGTAGGTCGGGAACTCGAAGCTGGTGTTCAGAAGGGTGTTGGCGTAGTTGCCCACAAGCATGGAGTCCCAGTTGTAGGTCTGGCTGTTTCCCCCTGCAGCTGCCCAAGCAGCTGCGAACTGGCTCGTGTTCCCGGACATCGCATCCATGGTAATCATGGCGAACGCGACATCGAAGGCCATTTCTTCCATCATGTTGCCGCCATCCATGCTACTGAATGCATCGTACACCGCCTTGGTCCAGGGGTGCTTGAGGTTGTACATGGCATTGCCGTTGATGTGCTCCACCAGGTAGGTAGGCATCATCGCTTTGAACAGGTCCCACTTGTCGCCCAGGTACTGGCTTCCGCGGATAGCCATGCTGTTGTCGGCCATCTCATGGGCCTCCGTCTCGAACTGATCGAGCCAGTGGTCCTTGATGGGAACCGCGTCCATCTCCATGAGGAAGAAAATGTCGTACGTGTCGTTGAACTCGCCCTCCATCATGGCCATCATGATCTTTGAGAAGACGGCATTGGGGCCGGAGACCCAATGCTTGTTCGTGGTGTAGCCACGGTTGTCATAGACGTCTTGCTCCGGATTCAGCTTGGCCGACATGTTCTTGATGTTTGTGAAGCAGTTCATCCAGTTGAACTCCTTCGAGTGGAATGACATTTCAATCTCACTCACCAGGCCCTTGGCATCTTGATCCATCTCCAGGTCCTTGCTGTAGACCAAGATGAGATCGATCTCGCTCATGTTCGACTTTGTGGTGCACGGAATTGAACCGGCCATATCCCACTGTGGGACACTGTTGTTAAGCAGCTGCAACTCCTCCTCGGTCGAGAAGACCCGGACGACTGCCAGGTGTTCGTGTCCTGCATGTCCTCCCGCTCGGATCTGGACCGCTGCCAGAGCTGCCAGAACCAAGGCAAACAGCGTCATGGTAGATGCAAGCGTGCCGAACCCTTGAACGTACCGGCTACGGTTGAGGATGTAGTGGCACAGAAACGATGATCGTGCGGCTGCCGGAGATCATCAGCCTGAGACTAGGGTTCAGGGTTAGCTTTTATGACTATCGGACCCACGGTTTGGTTAACCAGAAGATCATCAGAGACTGCAAGCGAAGGCAACATGACGGCGTTCCTCTTTTCATAGCTCGAAGCCACATACAGATACAGTCCTGCAGTCCCAGTCGCAGCGAAGCTCGCCGGATCCTATTGGCAAAAAGGGCGTGCTGGTGCATCTCGATTCGTGTGACACCCTCCTGCACCATGGACGACATGCCACAGGGCTCCTGCGATTTAGTCTTACGAGATACTCTGCATTGCAAAATGCTGAGGGTCGTACTGGAAAAATTCCATGGTAAATAATTGGATGATTGTTATCAAAACAGGTAGGTCAACGCTCTGTGCAGGTCACCGGGCATGCTCCGGAGCATCATGCTGCAAGAAAACAACGCTCGCGGGGGCCATTCACCCCTCTTCAAACATTACACCATCGCAAGGAAAGTTCATGAACATTCTATAAGTCTAGCTTTGCGCTCAGGCCAAGAGTGCGACGGCAAGTCCCAGGACAGCGGCGGAGGCGGTGCCCGCGATGGCCGAGCTGGGCGGCTCCTCATCGCCGTCGTCTCCATCGTCCCCGTCGTCTCCCGTGCCATCGTCCCCATCGTCACCGCCCTCGGTAGTGGTCGTGTTGCCACTGGCCTCTGTCGTTGTGGTCGTAGTCGTGGTGGTCGTGGTCGGTTCAGGAACACGCATGGTCATCTTGCCGGTGACCTCCAGGGCACCCGAAAAGCCCACGCTCGCGACGGCACTGGCGATAGCCTCATTGGTTGCATCCAAGGAGATGGTCTCGATCTCCACCTGCTTCACGATGGCGTCCTCAAGGCTGGGCATCACGACACTGAAGATGGCCAGCAGCTCGGTCTGAAGCTTCCTGGTGTGAGCAGTCAGGCGTCGAACTGCCTGAATCTCAAGCATCACATCCGCCACAGGCACGTCCATCGCCTGTGCAAAACCTGTCTTCATGGCATCCTGCACGGTGGCGTTGTTGAGGATGGCAGCCGCATCGTCCACGGTGAGTGGCAACGTGACTTCGATGGTGCTGTAGGTCACTCCTGCCACGGTTGTCGTCGGGGTGACGCTCTTTGGATCCTGGAAGCACACACCGGACTCGAACATGGCCTTCCACTCGCACGTGGTATCAGATTCGCATGCCGCCGCATTCTCAACGTAGTCAACCGCACAGTGGGAGATGTTGCCAAGCGTCTCCAGATATTCCTTCGGGCCGTAGAGCATCGGCGTGCACATTCGAGAGTCGACCGGGGCCGGGTTCCACAGGCTCGTCCAGGCTCGCCATCCGTAGCGTGTCTTGTCCTTCGGAGTGAACTCCTCGGTGATGTTCTGGTCCACGCTGATTTTCCAGGCGATGTAGTCGTCTCCGGTTGGTCCGAAGGACAAGCTGCAATTTGCCCACGACTCGTTGGCAGTGCTGCCTGTTGCAAGGTCCCACGCGTCGCAGAACATCTTGGCATCGTCCGTCTTGTACAGCACCTCGTACTTGTCGTGGTGGTAGTTCAGGGTGATGCTGAAGAGTCCCTCTGCTTGCAACATGGAAGCCTCACAGTTCGGACGCTCACCACAGTACTTGGAGTTTCTCAGGACGTACGGCAGCACCGGCTTGTCGCCCATGTCCATCAGAACGCTCACAGGTGCTTTGATGATGTGGTAGTTGTCCGTGAGGGCGAACCACTTCGTGTCGACGAGCCTGGCAGTCTCGCAGAGGTGGTAAAAGGGATCGCCGGTGGCAGCCTGCGTCGTCATTGTCACGTTGCCGGCCGGGGCCTCGTACATGTCAACCATTTGCGGATGCGGGTAATAGGTCAAGGCCAGGATTTTCTTGAAGGGGTGGTGCGTCGGGATGGTGTCCTTCAAGTGTCCCTGGTGATCGAACACTGCCACTCCCAGCGTCACATGTTCATCATCCAAGTTCGCGAACAAGTTCTTGCTGGAGCCGTGGCGGATGTAGGTCGGGAACTCGAAGCTGGTGTTCAGAAGGGTGTTGGCGTAGTTGCCCACAAGCATGGAGTCCCAGTTGTACGTCTGGCTGTTTCCCCCCGCAGCTGCCCAAGCAGCTGCGAACTGGCTCGTGTTCCCGGACATCGCATCCATGGTAATCATGGCGAACGCGACGTCGAAGGCCATCTCTTCCATCATGTTGCCGCCATCCATGCTATTGAATGCATCGTACACCGCCTTGGTCCACGGGTGCTTGAGGTTGTACATGGCATTGCCGTTGATGTGCTCCACCAGGTAGGTCGGCATCATCGCTTTGAACAAGTCCCACTTGTCGCCAAGGTACTGGCTCCCGCGGATGGCCATGCTGTTGTCGGCCATCTCATGGGCCTCCGTCTCGAACTGATCGAGCCAGTGATCCTTGATGGGAACCGCGTCCATCTCCATGAGGAAGAAAATGTCGTACGTGTCGTTGAACTCGCCCTCCATCATGGCCATCATGATCTTTGAGAAGACGGCATTGGGGCCGGAGACCCAATGCTTGTTCGTGGTGTAGCCACGGTTGTCATAGACGTCTTGCTCCGGATTCAGCTTGGCCGACATGTTCTTGATGTTTGTGAAGCAGTTCATCCAGTTGAACTCCTTCGAGTGGAATGACATTTCAATCTCACTCACCAGGCCCTTGGCATCTTTATCCATCTCCAGGTCCTTGCTGTAGACCAAGATGAGATCGATCTCGCTCATGTTCGACTTTGTGGTGCACGGAATGGAACCGGCCATATCCCACTGTGGGACGCTGTTGTTAAGCAGCTGCAACTCCTCCTCGGTCGAGAAGACCCGGACGACTGCCAGGTGTTCGTGTCCTGCATGTCCTCCCGCTCGGATCTGGACCGCTGCCAGAGCTGCCAGAACCAAGGCAAACAGCGTCATGGCAGATGCAAGCGTGCCAAACCCTAGAATAGGCTACAGCTGAAGATGCATTAGCGCTGACACTTGAATCTACTTCGCGAAATCCTGGGATGTTCACGCGGCTGCCCGACAACATCATGAGCAGCCTTACGGTGGGGTTTTAGTTTAGACTTTCGGGTTCAAGGTTGAGGGTTTGGCAACACAGGTGCAAGCAAAGACTGCAAGCAGAGGCAAAATGGCAACGCTCCTCTCTTTTCATGCTTGAAGTCGCACATTCCTACAAGTCTTACAGTCCAAGTCCCAGTCGCAGCGAAGCTCGCCGGATCCTATTGGCAAGAAGGGCGTGCTGGTGCATTTCAATTTCGTCTCGTGTGACACCCTCCTGCACCATGGACGACATGCCACAAGGCTCCTGCGATTTAGTCTTACGAGGTACTCTGCATTGCAAAATGCTGATGGTCGTGCTGCACTGGAATAAAGAACGAAACAAATTCCATGGCAAATAATTGGCTGATTGTTATCAAAACAGCCAGGTCCACGCACTGTGCAGGTTGCCGGGCATGCTCCGGAGCATCATGCTGCAAGAAAAAACGCTCGCGGGGGCCATTCACCCCTCTTCAAACATTACACCATCGCAAGGAAAGTTCATGAACATTCTATAAGTCTAGCTTTGCGCTCAGGCCAAGAGTGCGACGGCAAGTCCCAGGACAGCGGCGGAGGCGGTGCCCGCGATGGCCGAGCTGGGCGGCTCCTCATCGCCGTCGTCTCCATCGTCCCCGTCGTCTCCCTTGCCATCGTCCCCGTCGTCACCGCCCTCGGTAGTGGTGGTGGTGTTGCCACTGGCCTCTGTCGTTGTGGTCGTAGTCGTGGTTGTCGTGGTCGGTTCAGGAACGCGCATGGTCATCTTGCCGGTGACCTCCAGAGCACCCGAAAAGCCCACGCTCGCGACGGCACTGGCGATAGCCTCATTGGTTGCATCCAAGGAGATGGTCTCGATCTCCACCTGCTTCACGATGGCATCCTCAAGGCTGGGCATCACGACACTGAAGATGGCCAGCAGCTCGGTCTGAAGCTTCCTGGTGTGAGCAGTCAGGCGTCGAACTGCCTGAATCTCAAGCATCACATCCGCCACAGGCACGTCCATCGCCTGTGCGAAACCTGTCTTCATGGCATCCTGCACGGTGGCGTTGTTGAGGATGGCAGCCGCATCGTCCACGGTGAGTGGCAACGTGACTTCGATGGTGCTGTAGGTCACTCCTGCCACGGTTGTCGTCGGGGTGACGCTCTTTGGATCCTGGAAGCACACACCGGACTCGAACATGGCCTTCCACTCGCACGTCGTGTCCGATTCGCAAGCCGCCGCATTCTCAACGTAGTCAACCGCACAGTGGGAGATGTTGCCAAGTGTCTCCAGATATTCCTTCGGGCCGTAGAGCATCGGCGTGCACATTCGAGAGTCGACCGGGGCCGGGTTCCACAGGCTCGTCCAGGCTCGCCATCCGTAGCGTGTCTTGTCCTTAGGAGTGAACTCCTCGGTGATGTTCTGGTCCACGCTGATTTTCCAGGCGATGTAGTCGTCTCCGGTTGGTCCGAAGGACAAGCTGCAATTTGCCCACGACTCGTTGGCAGTGCTGCCTGTTGCAAGGTCCCATGCATCGCAGAACATCTTGGCATCGTCCGTCTTGTACAGCACCTCGTACTTGTCGTGGTGGTAGTTCAAGGTGATGCTGAAGAGGCCCTCCGCTTGCAACATGGACGCCTCACAGTTCGGGCGCTCACCGCAGTACTTGGAGTTTCTCAGGACGTACGGCAGCACCGGCTTGTCGCCCATGTCCATCAGAACGCTCACCGGTGCTTTGATGATGTGGTAGTTGTCCGTGAGGGCGAACCACTTCGTGTCGACGAGCCTGGCGGTCTCGCAAAGGTGGTAAAAGGGATCGCCGGTGGCAGCCTGCGTCGTCATGGTCACGTTGCCTGCCGGAGCCTCGTACATGTCAACCATTTGCGGATGCGGGTAATAGGTCAAGGCCAGGATTTTCTTGAAGGGGTGGTGCGTGGGGATGGTGTCCTTCAAGTGTCCCTGGTGATCGAACACTGCCACTCCCAGCGTCACATGTTCATCATCCAGGTTCGCGAACAGGTTCTTGCTGGAGCCATGGCGGATGTAGGTCGGGAACTCGAAGCTGGTGTTCAGAAGGGTGTTGGCGTAGTTGCCCACAAGCATGGAGTCCCAGTTGTAGGTCTGGCTGTTTCCCCCTGCAGCTGCCCAAGCAGCTGCGAACTGGCTCGTGTTCCCGGACATCGCATCCATGGTAATCATGGCGAACGCGACGTCGAAGGCCATTTCTTCCATCATGTTGCCGCCATCCATGCTATTGAATGCATCGTACACCGCCTTGGTCCACGGGTGCTTGAGGTTGTACATGGCATTGCCGTTGATGTGCTCCACCAGGTAGGTAGGCATCATCGCTTTGAACAGGTCCCACTTGTCGCCCAGGTACTGGCTCCCGCGGATGGCCATGCTGTTGTCGGCCATCTCATGGGCCTCCGTCTCGAACTGATCGAGCCAGTGATCCTTGATGGGAACCGCGTCCATCTCCATGAGGAAGAAGATGTCGTATGTGTCGTTGAACTCGCCCTCCATCATGGCCATCATGATCTTTGAGAAGACGGCATTGGGGCCGGAGACCCAATGCTTGTTCGTGGTGTAGCCGCGGTTGTCATAGACGTCTTGCTCCGGATTCAGCTTGGCCGACATGTTCTTGATGTTTGTGAAGCAGTTCATCCAGTTGAACTCCTTCGAGTGGAATGACATTTCAATCTCACTCACCAGGCCCTTGGCATCTTTATCCATCTCCAGGTCCTTGCTGTAGACCAAGATGAGATCGATCTCGCTCATGTTCGACTTTGTGGTGCACGGAATGGAACCGGCCATATCCCACTGTGGGACGCTGTTGTTAAGCAGCTGCAACTCCTCCTCGGTCGAGAAGACCCGGACGACTGCCAGGTGTTCGTGTCCTGCATGTCCTCCCGCTCGGATCTGGACCGCTGCCAGAGCTGCCAGAACCAAGGCAAACAGCGTCATGGCAGATGCAAGCGTGCCAAACCCTAGAATAGGCTACAGCTGAAGATGCATTAGCACTGAAGCTTTATTAATGCATGTCGCGAAATGCTGGGATGTTCACGCGGCTGCCCGAAAACATCATGAGCAGCCCTACGGTGGGGTTCAGGGTTGCTTGTATGACTGTCTGGCTCATAGTTTAGGGCTAAACCAGAAGATCATCAGAGACTGCAAGCGAAGGCAACATGACGGCGTTCCTCTTTTCATAGCTCGAAGCCACATACAGATACAGTCCTGCAGTCCCAGTCGCAGCGAAGCTCGCTGAATCCTATTGGCAAAAAGAGCGTGCTGGTGCATCTCGATTCGTGTGACACCCTCCTGCACCATGGACGACATGCCACAGGGCTCCTGCGATTTAGTCTAAAGAGCTGCTCCGCATAAAACTGATGGTCGTGCTGCACTGAATGATAGCTAAATAATTGCATGGTACATGATTGGCTGACGGCTGATTGAAAAACTAGCTACTTATATGCACTTGGCAGGTCACCGGGCATGCTCCGGAGCATCAAGCTGCAAGAAAACATGTCGCGGGGGCCATTCACCCCTCGCAAAAACTACGCCATCACACGGAAAGTTCAAGAACATTCCACAAGTCTAGCTTTGCGCTCAGGCCCAGAGTGCGACGGCAAGCCCCAGGACGGCAGCAGAGGCGGTGCCCGCGATGGCCGAGCTGGGCGGCTCCTCATCGCCGTCGTCTCCATCGTCCCCGTCGTCTCCCTTGCCATCGTCCCCGTCGTCACCGCCCTCGGTAGTGGTGGTGGTGTTGCCACTGGCCTCTGTCGTTGTGGTCGTAGTCGTGGTTGTCGTGGTCGGTTCAGGAACGCGCATGGTCATCTTGCCGGTGACCTCCAGGGCACCCGAAAAGCCCACGCTCGCGACGGCACTGGCGATAGCCTCATTGGTTGCATCCAAGGAGATGGTCTCGATCTCCACCTGCTTCACGATGGCGTCCTCAAGGCTGGGCATCACGACACTGAAGATGGCCAGCAGCTCGGTCTGAAGCTTCCTGGTGTGAGCAGTCAGGCGTCGAACTGCCTGAATCTCAAGCATCACATCCGAAACAGGCACGTCCATCGCCTGTGCAAAACCTGTCTTCATGGCATCCTGCACGGTGGCGTTGTTGAGGATGGCAGCCGCATCGTCCACGGTGAGTGGCAACGTGACTTCGATGGTGCTGTAGGTCACTCCTGCCACGGTTGTCGTCGGGGTAACGCTCTTTGGATCCTGGAAGCACACACCGGACTCGAACATGGCCTTCCACTCGCACGTGGTGTCCGATTCGCAAGCCGCCGCATTCTCAACGTAGTCAACCGCACAGTGGGAGATGTTGCCAAGCGTCTCCAGATATTCCTTCGGGCCGTAGAGCATCGGCGTGCACATTCGAGAGTCGACCGGGGCCGGGTTCCACAGGCTTGTCCAGGCTCGCCATCCGTAGCGTGTCTTGTCCTTCGGAGTGAACTCCTCGGTGATGTTCTGGTCCACGCTGATTTTCCAGGCGATGTAGTCGTCTCCGGTTGGTCCGAAGGACAAGCTGCAATTTGCCCACGACTCGTTGGCAGTGCTGCCTGTTGCAAGGTCCCATGCATCGCAGAACATCTTGGCATCATCCGTCTTGTACAGCACTTCGTACTTGTCGTGGTGGTAGTTCAAGGTGATGCTGAAGAGTCCCTCTGCTTGCAACATGGAAGCCTCACAGTTCGGACGCTCACCGCAGTACTTGGAGTTTCTCAGGACGTACGGCAGCACCGGCTTGTCGCCCATGTCCATCAGAACGCTCACCGGTGCTTTGATGATGTGGTAGTTGTCCGTGAGGGCGAACCACTTCGTGTCGACGAGCCTGGCGGTCTCGCAAAGGTGGTAAAAGGGATCGCCCGTGGCAGCCTGCGTCGTCATGGTCACGTTGCCTGCCGGAGCCTCGTACATGTCAACCATTTGCGGATGCGGGTAATAGGTCAAGGCCAGGATCTTCTTGAACGGGTGGTGCGTGGGGATGGTGTCCTTCAAGTGTCCCTGATGATCGAACACTGCCACTCCCAGCGTCACATGTTCATCATCCAAGTTCGCGAACAGGTTCTTGCTGGAGCCATGGCGGATGTAGGTCGGGAACTCGAAGCTGGTGTTCAGAAGGGTGTTGGCGTAGTTGCCCACAAGCATGGAGTCCCAGTTGTAGGTCTGGCTATTTCCCCCTGCAGCTGCCCAAGCAGCTGCGAACTGGCTCGTGTTCCCGGACATCGCATCCATGGTAATCATGGCGAACGCGACGTCGAAGGCCATTTCTTCCATCATGTTGCCGCCATCCATGCTATTGAATGCATCGTACACCGCCTTGGTCCACGGGTGCTTGAGGTTGTACATGGCATTGCCGTTGATGTGCTCCACCAGGTAGGTCGGCATCATCGCTTTGAACAGGTCCCACTTGTCGCCCAGGTACTGGCTCCCGCGGATGGCCATGCTATTGTCGGCCATCTCATGGGCCTCCGTCTCGAACTGGTCGAGCCAGTGGTCCTTGATGGGAACCGCGTCCATCTCCATGAGGAAGAAGATGTCGTACGTGTCGTTGAACTCGCCCTCCATCATGGCCATCATGATCTTTGAGAAGACGGCATTGGGGCCGGAGACCCAATGCTTGTTCGTGGTGTAGCCGCGGTTGTCATAGACGTCTTGCTCCGGATTCAGCTTGGCCGACATGTTCTTGATGTTTGTGAAGCAGTTCATCCAGTTGAACTCCTTCGAGTGGAATGACATTTCAATCTCACTCACCAGGCCCTTGGCATCTTTATCCATCTCCAGGTCCTTGCTGTAGACCAAGATGAGATCGATCTCGCTCATGTTCGACTTTGTGGTGCACGGAATTGAACCGTTCATATCCCACTGTGGGACGCTGTTGTTAAGCAGCTGCAACTCCTCCTCGGTCGAGAAGACCCGGACGACTGCCAGGTGTTCGTGTCCTGCATGTCCTCCCGCTCGGATCTGGACCGCTGACAGAGCTGCCAGAACCCAGGCAAACAGCGTCATGGCAGATGCAAGCGTGCCAAACCCTAGAATAGGCTACAGCTGAAGATGCATAGCGCTGACACTTGAATCTACTTCGCGAAATGCTGGGATGCTCACGCGGCTGCCCGAAAACATCATGAATCATGAGCAGCCTTACAGTGGGGTTTAGGGCTTTCGGATTCAAGGCTAAGGGCTTGAAAACAGTGGTGCAACAAAGACTGCAAGCGGAGCCAGCATGGCAATGCTCTTCTCTTTTCATGCCTTGAAGTCGCACATTCCTACAAGTCTTACAGTCCAAGTCCCAGTCGCAGCGAAGCTCGCCGGATCCTATTGGCAAGAAGGGCGTGCTGGTGCATCTCGTATGACACCCTCTCGCACATTGTCGACATGCCACGGGACGTCTGCGATGTAGTCTAGCAGGCACTCTGCATGGAACAAGTAGTCGTGCTGCACTAAGGCTAAGCAAGAAAATCCTTGACTAGTGAACCATACACTTAATTAGCAGGTTACCGGGCATGCTCCGGAGCATCAAGCTGCAAGAAAACATGTCGCGGGGGCCATTCACCCCTCTTCAAACATTACACCATCACAAGGAAAGTTCATGAACATTCTTAAGTCTAGCTTTGCGCTCAGGCCAAGAGTGCGACGGCAAGTCCCAGGACGGCGGCGGAGGCGGTGCCCGCGATGGCCGAGCTGGGCGGCTCCTCATCGCCGTCGTCTCCATCGTCCCCGTCGTCTCCCTTGCCATCGTCCCCATCGTCACCGCCCTCGGTAGTGGTGGTGGTGTTGCCACTGGCCTCTGTCGTTGTGGTCGTAGTCGTGGTGGTCGTGGTCGGTTCAGGAACGCGCATGGTCATCTTGCCGGTGACCTCCAAGGCACCCGAAAAGCCCACGCTCGCGACGGCACTGGCGATAGCCTCATTGGTTGCATCCAAGGAGATGGTCTCGATCTCCACCTGCTTCACGATGGCGTCCTCAAGGCTGGGCATCACGACACTGAAGATGGCCAGCAGCTCGGTCTGAAGCTTCCTGGTGTGAGCAGTCAGGCGTCGAACTGCCTGAATCTCAAGCATCACATCCGAAACAGGCACGTCCATCGCCTGTGCAAAACCTGTCTTCATGGCATCCTGCACGGTGGCGTTGTTGAGGATGGCAGCCGCATCGTCCACGGTGAGTGGCAACGTGACTTCGATGGTGCTGTAGGTCACTCCTGCCACGGTTGTCGTCGGGGTGACGCTCTTTGGATCCTGGAAGCACACACCGGACTCGAACATGGCCTTCCACTCGCACGTGGTATCAGATTCGCATGCCGCCGCATTCTCAACGTAGTCAACCGCACAGTGGGAGATGTTGCCAAGCGTCTCCAGATATTCCTTCGGGCCGTAGAGCATCGGCGTGCACATTCGAGAGTCGACCGGGGCCGGGTTCCACAGGCTCGTCCAGGCTCGCCATCCGTAGCGTGTCTTGTCCTTCGGAGTGAACTCCTCGGTGATGTTCTGGTCCACGCTGATTTTCCAGGCGATGTAGTCGTCTCCGGTTGGTCCGAAGGACAAGCTGCAATTTGCCCACGACTCGTTGGCAGTGCTGCCTGTTGCAAGGTCCCATGCATCGCAGAACATCTTGGCATCGTCCGTCTTGTACAGCACCTCGTACTTGTCGTGGTGGTAGTTCAAGGTGATGCTGAAGAGGCCCTCTGCTTGCAACATGGACGCCTCACAGTTCGGGCGCTCACCACAGTACTTGGAGTTTCTCAGGACATACGGCAGCACTGGCTTGTCGCCCATGTCCATCAGAACGCTCACCGGTGCTTTGATGATGTGGTAGTTGTCCGTGAGGGCGAACCACTTCGTGTCGACGAGCCTGGCGGTCTCGCAGAGGTGGTAGAAGGGATCGCCCGTGGCAGCCTGCGTCGTCATGGTCACGTTGCCGGCCGGAGCCTCGTACATGTCAACCATTTGCGGATGCGGGTAATAGGTCAAGGCCAGGATCTTCTTGAACGGGTGGTGCGTGGGGATGGTGTCCTTCAAGTGTCCCTGATGATCGAACACTGCCACTCCCAGCGTCACATGTTCATCATCCAAGTTCGCGAACAGGTTCTTGCTGGAGCCATGGCGGATGTAGGTCGGGAACTCGAAGCTGGTGTTCAGAAGGGTGTTGGCGTAGTTGCCCACAAGCATGGAGTCCCAGTTGTAGGTCTGGCTGTTTCCCCCTGCAGCTGCCCAAGCAGCTGCGAACTGGCTCGTGTTCCCGGACATCGCATCCATGGTAATCATGGCGAACGCGACGTCGAAGGCCATTTCTTCCATCATGTTGCCGCCATCCATGCTATTGAATGCATCGTACACCGCCTTGGTCCACGGGTGCTTGAGGTTGTACATGGCATTGCCGTTGATGTGCTCCACCAGGTAGGTAGGCATCATCGCTTTGAACAGGTCCCACTTGTCGCCCAGGTACTGGCTCCCGCGGATGGCCATGCTGTTGTCGGCCATCTCATGGGCCTCCGTCTCGAACTGATCGAGCCAGTGATCCTTGATGGGAACCGCGTCCATCTCCATGAGGAAGAAGATGTCGTACGTGTCGTTGAACTCGCCCTCCATCATGGCCATCATGATCTTTGAGAAGACGGCATTGGGGCCGGAGACCCAATGCTTGTTCGTGGTGTAGCCACGGTTGTCATAGACGTCTTGCTCCGGATTCAGCTTGGCCGACATGTTCTTGATGTTTGTGAAGCAGTTCATCCAGTTGAACTCCTTCGAGTGGAATGACATTTCAATCTCACTCACCAGGCCCTTGGCATCTTTATCCATCTCCAGGTCCTTGCTGTAGACCAAGATGAGATCGATCTCGCTCATGTTCGACTTTGTGGTGCACGGAATTGAACCGTTCATATCCCACTGTGGGACGCTGTTGTTAAGCAGCTGCAACTCCTCCTCGGTCGAGAAGACCCGGACGACTGCCAGGTGTTCGTGTCCTGCATGTCCTCCCGCTCGGATCTGGACCGCTGACAGAGCTGCCAGAACCAAGGCAAACAGCGTCATGGCAGATGCAAGCGTGCCAAACCCTAGAATAGGCTACAGCTGAAGATGCATAGCGCTGACACTTGAATCTACTTTGCGAAATGCTGGGATGCTCACGCGGCTGCCCGAAAACATCATGAATCATGAGCAGCCTTACAGTGGGGTTTAGGGCTTTCGGATTCAAGGCTAAGGGCTTGAAAACAGTGGTGCAACAAAGACTGCAAGCGGAGCCAGCATGGCAATGCTCTTCTCTTTTCATGCCTTGAAGTCGCACATTCCTACAAGTCTTACAGTCCAAGTCCCAGTCGCAGCGAAGCTCGCCGGATCCTATTGGCAAGAAGGGCGTGCTGGTGCATCTCGTATGACACCCTCCCGCACATTGTCGACATGCCACGGGACTTCTGCGATGTAGTCTAGCAGGCACTCTGCATGGAACAAGTAGTCGTGCTGCACTAAGGCTAAACAAGAAAATCCTTGACTAGTGAACCAAACACTCAATTAGCAGGTTACCGGGCATGCTCCGGAGCATCAAGCTGCAAGAAAACATGTCGCGGGGGCCATTCACCCCTCTTCAAACATTACACCATCACAAGGAAAGTTCATGAACATTCTATAAGTCTAGCTTTGCGCTCAGGCCAAGAGTGCGACGGCAAGTCCCAGGACGGCGGCGGAGGCAGTGCCCGCGATGGCCGAGCTGGGCGGCTCCTCATCGCCGTCGTCTCCATCGTCCCCGTCGTCTCCCTTGCCATCGTCCCCGTCGTCACCGCCCTCGGTAGTGGTGGTGGTGTTGCCACTGGCCTCTGTCGTTGTGGTCGTAGTCGTGGTGGTCGTGGTCGGTTCAGGAACACGCATGGTCATCTTGCCGGTGACCTCCAAGGCACCCGAAAAGCCCACGCTCGCGACAGCACTGGCGATAGCCTCATTGGTTGCATCCAAGGAGATGGTCTCGATCTCCACCTGCTTCACGATGGCGTCCTCAAGGCTGGGCATCACGACACTGAAGATGGCCAGCAGCTCGGTCTGAAGCTTCCTGGTGTGAGCAGTCAGGCGTCGAACTGCCTGAATCTCAAGCATCACATCCGAAACAGGCACGTCCATCGCCTGTGCAAAACCTGTCTTCATGGCATCCTGCACGGTGGCGTTGTTGAGGATGGCAGCCGCATCGTCCACGGTGAGTGGCAACGTGACTTCGATGGTGCTGTAGGTCACTCCTGCCACGGTTGTCGTCGGGGTGACGCTCTTTGGATCCTGGAAGCACACACCGGATTCGAACATGGCCTTCCACTCGCACGTGGTATCCGATTCGCATGCTGCCGCATTCTCAACGTAGTCAACCGCACAGTGGGAGATGTTGCCAAGCGTCTCCAGATATTCCTTCGGGCCGTAGAGCATCGGCGTGCACATTCGAGAGTCGACCGGGGCCGGGTTCCACAGGCTCGTCCAGGCTCGCCATCCGTAGCGTGTCTTGTCCTTAGGAGTGAACTCCTCGGTGATGTTCTGGTCCACGCTGATTTTCCAGGCGATGTAGTCGTCTCCGGTTGGTCCGAAGGACAAGCTGCAATTTGCCCACGACTCGTTCGCAGTGCTGCCTGTTGCAAGGTCCCATGCATCGCAGAACATCTTGGCATCGTCCGTCTTGTACAGCACCTCGTACTTGTCGTGGTGGTAGTTCAAGGTGATGCTGAAGAGGCCCTCTGCTTGCAACATGGACGCCTCACAGTTCGGACGCTCACCACAATACTTGGAGTTTCTCAGGACGTACGGCAGCACTGGCTTGTCGCCCATGTCCATCAGAACGCTCACCGGTGCTTTGATGATGTGGTAGTTGTCCGTGAGGGCGAACCACTTGGTGTCGACGAGCCTGGCGGTCTCGCAGAGGTGGTAAAAGGGATCGCCCGTGGCTGCCTGTGTCGTCATGGTCACGTTGCCGGCCGGAGCCTCGTACATGTCAACCATTTGCGGATGCGGGTAATAGGTCAAGGCCAGGATCTTCTTGAACGGGTGGTGCGTGGGGATGGTGTCCTTCAAGTGTCCCTGGTGATCGAACACTGCAACTCCCAACGTCACGTGCTCGTCGTCCAAGTTTGCGAACAGGTTCTTGCTGGAGCCATGGCGGATGTAGGTCGGGAACTCGAAGCTGGTGTTCAGAAGGGTGTTGGCGTAGTTGCCCACAAGCATGGAGTCCCAGTTGTAGGTCTGGCTGTTTCCCCCTGCAGCTGCCCAAGCAGCTGCGAACTGGCTCGTGTTCCCGGACATCGCATCCATGGTAATCATGGCGAACGCGACGTCGAAGGCCATTTCTTCCATCATGTTGCCGCCATCCATGCTATTGAATGCATCGTACACCGCCTTGGTCCAGGGGTGCTTGAGGTTGTACATGGCATTGCCGTTGATGTGCTCCACCAGGTAGGTCGGCATCATCGCTTTGAACAGGTCCCACTTGTCGCCCAGGTACTGGCTCCCGCGGATGGCCATGCTATTGTCGGCCATCTCATGGGCCTCCGTCTCGAACTGGTCGAGCCAGTGGTCCTTGATGGGAACCGCGTCCATCTCCATGAGGAAGAAGATGTCGTACGTGTCGTTGAACTCGCCCTCCATCATGGCCATCATGATCTTTGAGAAGACGGCATTGGGGCCGGAGACCCAATGCTTGTTCGTGGTGTAGCCGCGGTTGTCATAGACGTCTTGCTCCGGATTCAGCTTGGCCGACATGTTCTTGATGTTTGTGAAGCAGTTCATCCAGTTGAACTCCTTCGAGTGGAATGACATTTCAATCTCACTCACCAGGCCCTTGGCATCTTTATCCATCTCCAGGTCCTTGCTGTAGACCAAGATGAGATCGATCTCGCTCATGTTCGACTTTGTGGTGCACGGAATTGAACCGTTCATATCCCACTGTGGGTCGCTGTTGTAAAGCAGCTGCAGCTCCTCCTCGGTCGAAAAGACCCGGACGACTGCCAGGTGTTCGTGTCCTGCATGTCCTCCCGCTCGGATCTGGACCGCTGCCAGAGCTGCCAGAACCAAGGCAAACAGCGTCATGGCAGATGCAAGCGTGCCAAACCCTAGAGTATACAGGCTACAGCTGAAGATGCACTAGCGCTTACACTTTAATCTACTTCGAAATGCTGGGATGCTCACGCGGCTGCCCGAAAACATCATGAGCAGCCTTACAGTGGGGTTTAGGGCTTTCGGATTCAAGGTTAGGGGTTTGGAAATAGAGGTGCAACAAAGACTGCAAGCAGAGGCAACGTGGCAACGCTCCTCTCTTTTCATGCCTTGAAGTCGCACATTCCTACAAGTCTTACAGTCCAAGTCCCAGTCGCAGCGAAGCTCGCCGGATCCTATTGGCAAAAAGGGCGTGCTGGTGCATCTCGTATGACACCCTCTCGCACATTGTCGACATACCACGGGACTTCTGCGATGTAGTCTAGCAGGCACTCTGCATGGAACAAGTAGTCGTGCTGCACTAAGGCTAAACAAGAAAATCCTTGACTAGTGAACCATACACTCAATTAGCAGGTTACCGGGCATGCTCCGGAGCATCAAGCTGCAAGAAAACATGTCGCGGGGGCCATTCACCCCTCTTCAAAAATTACACCATCACAAGGAAAGTTCATGAACATGCCATAAGTCTAGCTTTGCGCTCAGGCCCAGAGTGCGACGGCAAGTCCCAGGACGGCGGCGGAGGCAGTGCCCGTGATGGCCGAGCTGGGCGGCTCCTCATCGCCGTCGTCTCCATCGTCCCCGTCGTCTCCCTTGCCATCGTCCCCGTCGTCACCGCCCTCGGTAGTGGTGGTGGTGTTGCCACTGGCCTCTGTCGTTGTGGTCGTAGTCGTGGTGGTAGTGGTCGGTTCAGGAACGCGCATGGTCATCTTGCCGGTGACCTCCAGGGCACCCGAAAAGCCCACGCTCGCGACAGCACTGGCGATAGCCTCATTGGTTGCATCCAAGGAGATGGTCTCGATCTCCACCTGCTTCACGATGGCGTCCTCAAGGCTGGGCATCACGACACTGAAGATGGCCAGCAGCTCGGTCTGAAGCTTCCTGGTGTGAGCAGTCAGGCGTCGAACTGCCTGAATCTCAAGCATCACATCCGAAACAGGCACGTCCATCGCCTGTGCAAAACCTGTCTTCATGGCATCCTGCACGGTGGCGTTGTTGAGGATTGCAGCCGCATCGTCCACGGTGAGTGGCAACGTGACTTCGATGGTGCTGTAGGTCACTCCTGCCACGGTTGTCGTCGGGGTGACGCTCTTTGGATCCTGGAAGCACACACCGGACTCGAACATGGCCTTCCACTCGCACGTGGTATCAGATTCGCATGCCGCCGCATTCTCAACGTAGTCAACCGCACAGTGGGAGATGTTGCCAAGCGTCTCCAGATATTCCTTCGGGCCGTAGAGCATCGGCGTGCACATTCGAGAGTCGACCGGGGCCGGGTTCCACAGGCTCGTCCAGGCTCGCCATCCGTAGCGTGTCTTGTCCTTAGGAGTGAACTCCTCGGTGATGTTCTGGTCCACGCTGATTTTCCAGGCGATGTAGTCGTCTCCGGTTGGTCCGAAGGACAAGCTGCAATTTGCCCACGACTCGTTCGCCGTGCTGCCTGTTGCAAGGTCCCATGCATCGCAGAACATCTTGGCATCATCCGTCTTGTACAGCACTTCGTACTTGTCGTGGTGGTAGTTCAAGGTGATGCTGAAGAGGCCCTCTGCTTGCAACATGGACGCCTCACAGTTCGGACGCTCACCGCAGTACTTGGAGTTTCTCAGGACGTACGGCAGCACTGGCTTGTCGCCCATGTCCATCAGAACGCTCACCGGTGCTTTGATGATGTGGTAGTTGTCCGTGAGGGCGAACCACTTCGTGTCGACGAGCCTGGCGGTCTCGCAGAGGTGGTAAAAGGGATCGCCCGTGGCTGCCTGCGTCGTCATGGTCACGTTGCCGGCCGGAGCCTCGTACATGTCAACCATTTGCGGATGCGGGTAATAGGTCAAGGCCAGGATTTTCTTGAAGGGGTGGTGCGTGGGGATGGTGTCCTTCAAGTGTCCCTGGTGATCGAACACTGCCACTCCCAGCGTCACATGTTCATCATCCAAGTTCGCGAACAGGTTCTTGCTGGAGCCATGGCGGATGTAGGTCGGGAACTCGAAGCTGGTGTTCAGAAGGGTGTTGGCGTAGTTGCCCACAAGCATGGAGTCCCAGTTGTAGGTCTGGCTGTTTCCCCCTGCAGCTGCCCAAGCAGCTGCGAACTGGCTCGTGTTCCCGGACATCGCATCCATGGTAATCATGGCGAACGCGACGTCGAAGGCCATTTCTTCCATCATGTTGCCGCCATCCATGCTATTGAATGCATCGTACACCGCCTTGGTCCACGGGTGCTTGAGGTTGTACATGGCATTGCCGTTGATGTGCTCCACCAGGTAGGTAGGCATCATCGCTTTGAACAGGTCCCACTTGTCGCCCAGGTACTGGCTCCCGCGGATAGCCATGCTGTTGTCGGCCATCTCATGGGCCTCCGTCTCGAACTGATCGAGCCAGTGATCCTTGATGGGAACCGCGTCCATCTCCATGAGGAAGAAGATGTCGTACGTGTCGTTGAACTCGCCCTCCATCATGGCCATCATGATCTTTGAGAAGACGGCATTGGGGCCGGAGACCCAATGCTTGTTCGTGGTGTAGCCACGGTTGTCATAGACGTCTTGCTCCGGATTCAGCTTGGCCGACATGTTCTTGATGTTTGTGAAGCAGTTCATCCAGTTGAACTCCTTCGAGTGGAATGACATTTCAATCTCACTCACCAGGCCCTTGGCATCTTTATCCATCTCCAGGTCCTTGCTGTAGACCAAGATGAGATCGATCTCGCTCATGTTCGACTTTGTGGTGCACGGAATTGAACCGTTCATATCCCACTGTGGGACGCTGTTGTTAAGCAGCTGCAACTCCTCCTCGGTCGAGAAGACCCGGACGACTGCCAGGTGTTCGTGTCCTGCATGTCCTCCCGCTCGGATCTGGACCGCTGACAGAGCTGCCAGAACCCAGGCAAACAGCGTCATGGCAGATGCAAGCGTGCCGAACCCTAGAACGTGGATGCGTTATACTGAAACTTTCATTTCACACGGCTGCCGGAAATCATCATGAGCAGCCTGACAGTGGGGCTTAGGGCCTTCGGGTGCAAGGTTAAGGGTTTGGCAGCAGGGATGCCAAAAGAACTGCAAGCAGAGGCAACATGGCGAACATCCTCCCTTTTCACGGCACATTCCTACAAGTCTTGCAGTCCAAGTCCCAGTCGCAGCAAAGCTCGCCGGATCCTATTGGCAAGAAGGGCGTGCTGGTGCATCTCGTATGACACCCTCCCGCACATTGTCGACATGCCACGGGACTTCTGCGATTTAGTCTAGCAGGCACTCTGCATGGAGCAAGTAGTCGCGTTGCACTAAGGCTAAACAAGGAATTCCTTGACTAGTGAACGGTCAAAATATCAACCCCTGCACTTGGCAGGTCACCGGGCATGCTCCGGAGCATCAAGCTGCAAGAAAACATGTCGCGGGGGCCATTCACCCCTCGCAAACACTATGCCATCACCTGGAAATTTCTAACTTTGAACTCAAGCCCAGATTGCGACGGCAAGTCCCAGGACGGCGGCGGAGACGGTGCCCGCGATGGCCGAGCTGGGCGGCTCCTCATCGCCGTCGTCTCCATCGTCCCCGTCGTCTCCCTTGCCATCGTCCCCATCGTCACCGGCCTCGGTAGTGGTGGTGGTGTTGCCACTGGCCTCTGTCGTTGTGGTCGTTGTCGTGGTGGTCGTGGTCGGTTCAGGAACGCGCATGGTCATCTTGCCGGTGACCTCCAGGGCACCCGAAAAGCCCACGCTCGCGACGGCACTGGCGATAGCCTCATTGGTTGCATCCAAGGAGATGGTCTCGATCTCCACCTGCTTCACGATGGCGTCCTCAAGGCTGGGCATCACGACACTGAAGATGGCCAGCAGCTCGGTCTGAAGCTTCCTGGTGTGAGCAGTCAGGCGTCGAACTGCCTGAATCTCAAGCATCACATCCGAAACAGGCACGTCCATCGCCTGTGCAAAACCTGTCTTCATGGCATCCTGCACGGTGGCGTTGTTGAGGATGGCAGCCGCATCGTCCACGGTGAGTGGCAACGTGACTTCGATGGTGCTGTAGGTCACTCCTGCCACGGTTGTCGTCGGAGTGACGCTCTTTGGATCCTGGAAGCAGACCCCGGACTCGAACATGGCCTTCCACTCGCACGTGGTATCAGATTCGCATGCCGCCGCATTCTCAACGTAGTCAACCGCACAGTGGGAGATGTTGCCAAGCGTCTCCAGATATTCCTTCGGGCCGTAGAGCATCGGCGTGCACATTCGAGAGTCTACCGGGGCCGGGTTCCACAGGCTCGTCCAGGCTCGCCAACCGTAGCGTGTCTTGTCCTTAGGAGTGAACTCCTCGGTGATGTTCTGGTCCACGCTGATTTTCCAGGCGATGTAGTCGTCTCCGGTTGGTCCGAAGGACAAGCTGCAGTTGGCCCACGACTCGTTCGCCGTGCTGCCTGTTGCAAGGTCCCATGCATCGCAGAACATCTTGGCATCGTCCGTCTTGTACAGCACTTCGTACTTGTCGTGGTGGTAGTTCAAGGTGATGCTGAAGAGGCCCTCTGCTTGCAACATGGACGCCTCACAGTTCGGACGCTCACCACAATACTTGGAGTTTCTCAGGACGTACGGCAGCACTGGCTTGTCGCCCATGTCCATCAGAACGCTCACCGGTGCTTTGATGATGTGGTAGTTGTCCGTGAGGGCGAACCACTTGGTGTCGACGAGCCTGGCGGTCTCGCAGAGGTGGTAAAAGGGATCGCCCGTGGCTGCCTGCGTCGTCATGGTCACGTTGCCGGCCGGAGCCTCGTACATGTCAACCATTTGCGGATGCGGGTAATAGGTCAAGGCCAGGATCTTCTTGAACGGGTGGTGCGTGGGGATGGTGTCCTTCAAGTGTCCCTGGTGATCGAACACTGCCACTCCCAGCGTCACATGTTCATCATCCAAGTTTGCGAACAGGTTCTTGCTGGAGCCATGGCGGATGTAGGTCGGGAACTCGAAGCTGGTGTTCAGAAGGGTGTTGGCGTAGTTGCCCACAAGCATGGAGTCCCAGTTGTAGGTCTGGCCGTTTCCCCCTGCAGCTGCCCAAGCAGCTGCGAACTGGCTCGTGTTCCCGGACATCGCATCCATGGTAATCATGGCGAACGCGACGTCGAAGGCCATTTCTTCCATCATGTTGCCGCCATCCATGCTATTAAATGCATCGTACACCGCCTTGGTCCAGGGGTGCTTGAGGTTGTACATGGCATTGCCGTTGATGTGCTCCACCAGGTAGGTCGGCATCATCGCTTTGAACAGGTCCCACTTGTCGCCCAGGTACTGGCTCCCGCGGATGGCCATGCTGTTGTCGGCCATCTCATGGGCCTCCGTCTCGAACTGGTCGAGCCAGTGGTCCTTGATGGGAACCGCGTCCATCTCCATGAGGAAGAAGATGTCGTACGTGTCGTTGAACTCGCCCTCCATCATGGCCATCATGATCTTTGAGAAGACGGCATTGGGGCCGGAGACCCAATGCTTGTTCGTGGTGTAGCCGCGGTTGTCATAGACGTCTTGCTCCGGATTCAGCTTGGCCGACATGTTCTTGATGTTTGTGAAGCAGTTCATCCAGTTGAACTCCTTCGACTGGAATGACATTTCAATCTCACTCACCAGGCCCTTGGCATCTTTATCCATCTCCAGGTCCTTGCTGTAGACCAAGATGAGATCGATCTCGCTCATGTTCGACTTTGTGGTGCACGGAATTGAACCGGCCATATCCCACTGCGAAACGCTGTTGTTAAGCAGCTGCAGCTCCTCCTCGGTCGAAAAGACCCGGACGACTGCCAGGTGTTCGTGTCCTGCATGTCCTCCCGCTCGGATCTGGACCGCAGCCAAAGCTGCCAGAACCAAGGCCAGCAGCGTCATGGCAGATGCAAGCGCGTGTCAAACGCTAGAATATACAGGCGTTTGCTGTATAGAACAAGGAGCACTGAGCCCAAAAACTACCGAAGGTTGCATCGAATTCTTTGGATGATCATAGTGCTGCTGTTTGGCGGTTTTCAGGCTTTCGGATTCAGAGTTGAGGGTTCCTGCAAGCATTGGCAAAACGGCAGCAATCCCCTCTTTGATTTGTCTTGCAAGCACACATTCCTGCAGATCTTACAGTCCCAGTCCCAGTCGCAGCTCGCTGGATCCTATCGGCAAGAAGGGCGTGCTTGTGCATCTCGTATGACGCCCCCCCTGCACCATGGTCGACATGCCACGGGACTTCTGCGATATAGTCTAATAAGCTACTCTGCATGGAACAAGTAGTCGCGATGCACTAAGGCTAATCAAGGAATTCCTTGACTAGTGAACTGTCAAAAGATCAACCCATGCACTTAGCAGGTCACCGGGCATGCTCCGGAGCATCAAGCTGCAAGAAAACATGTCGCGGGGGCCATTCACCCCTCGCAAACACTATGCCATCACCTGGAAATTTCTAACTTTGAACTCAGGCCCAGATTGCGACGGCAAGTCCCAGGACGGCGGCGGAGACGGTGCCCGCGATGGCCGAGCTGGGCGGCTCCTCATCGCCGTCGTCTCCATCGTCCCCGTCGTCTCCCTTGCCATCGTCCCCATCGTCACCGCCCTCGGTAGTGGTGGTGGTGTTGCCACTGGCCTCTGTCGTTGTGGTCGTTGTCGTGGTGGTCGTGGTCGGTTCAGGAACACGCATGGTCATCTTGCCGGTGACCTCCAAGGCACCCGAAAAGCCCACGCTCGCGACGGCACTGGCGATAGCCTCATTGGTTGCATCCAAGGAGATGGTCTCGATCTCCACCTGCTTCACGATGGCGTCCTCAAGGCTGGGCATCACGACACTGAAGATGGCCAGCAGCTCGGTCTGAAGCTTCCTGGTGTGAGCAGTCAGGCGTCGAACTGCCTGAATCTCAAGCATCACATCCGAAACAGGAACGTCCATCGCCTGTGCAAAACCTGTCTTCATGGCATCCTGCACGGTGGCATTGTTGAGGATGGCAGCCGCATCGTCCACGGTGAGTGGCAACGTGACCTCGATGGTGCTGTAGGTCACTCCTGCCACGGTTGTCGTCGGGGTGACGCTCTTTGGATCCTGGAAGCACACACCGGACTCGAACATGGCCTTCCACTCGCACGTGGTATCAGATTCGCATGCCGCCGCATTCTCAACGTAGTCAACCGCACAGTGGGAGATGTTGCCAAGCGTCTCCAGATATTCCTTCGGGCCGTAGAGCATCGGCGTGCACATTCGAGAGTCGACCGGGGCCGGGTTCCACAGGCTCGTCCAGGCTCGCCATCCGTAGCGTGTCTTGTCCTTAGGAGTGAACTCCTCGGTGATGTTCTGGTCCACGCTGATTTTCCAGGCGATGTAGTCGTCTCCGGTTGGTCCGAAGGACAAGCTGCAATTTGCCCACGACTCGTTCGCAGTGCTGCCTGTTGCAAGGTCCCATGCATCGCAGAACATCTTGGCATCGTCCGTCTTGTACAGCACCTCGTACTTGTCGTGGTGGTAGTTCAAGGTGATGCTGAAGAGGCCCTCTGCTTGCAACATGGACGCCTCACAGTTCGGACGCTCACCACAATACTTGGAGTTTCTCAGGACGTACGGCAGCACTGGCTTGTCGCCCATGTCCATCAGAACGCTCACCGGTGCTTTGATGATGTGGTAGTTGTCCGTGAGGGCGAACCACTTGGTGTCGACGAGCCTGGCGGTCTCGCAGAGGTGGTAAAAGGGATCGCCCGTGGCTGCCTGCGTCGTCATGGTCACGTTGCCGGCCGGAGCCTCGTACATGTCAACCATTTGCGGATGCGGGTAATAGGTCAAGGCCAGGATCTTCTTGAACGGATGGTGCGTGGGGATGGTGTCCTTCAAGTGTCCCTGGTGATCGAACACTGCCACTCCCAGCGTCACATGTTCATCATCCAAGTTTGCGAACAGGTTCTTGCTGGAGCCATGGCGGATGTAGGTCGGGAACTCGAAGCTGGTGTTCAGAAGGGTGTTGGCGTAGTTGCCCACAAGCATGGAGTCCCAGTTGTAGGTCTGGCTGTTTCCCCCTGCAGCTGCCCAAGCAGCTGCGAACTGGCTCGTGTTCCCGGACATCGCATCCATGGTAATCATGGCGAACGCGACGTCGAAGGCCATTTCTTCCATCATGTTGCCGCCATCCATGCTATTAAATGCATCGTACACCGCCTTGGTCCAGGGGTGCTTGAGGTTGTACATGGCATTGCCGTTGATGTGCTCCACCAGGTAGGTCGGCATCATCGCTTTGAACAGGTCCCACTTGTCGCCCAGGTACTGGCTCCCGCGGATGGCCATGCTGTTGTCGGCCATCTCATGGGCCTCCGTCTCGAACTGGTCGAGCCAGTGGTCCTTGATGGGAACCGCGTCCATCTCCATGAGGAAGAAGATGTCGTACGTGTCGTTGAACTCGCCCTCCATCATGGCCATCATGATCTTTGAGAAGACGGCATTGGGGCCGGAGACCCAATGCTTGTTCGTGGTGTAGCCGCGGTTGTCATAGACGTCTTGCTCCGGATTCAGCTTGGCCGACATGTTCTTGATGTTTGTGAAGCAGTTCATCCAGTTGAACTCCTTCGACTGGAATGACATTTCAATCTCACTCACCAGGCCCTTGGCATCTTTATCCATCTCCAGGTCCTTGCTGTAGACCAAGATGAGATCGATCTCGCTCATGTTCGACTTTGTGGTGCACGGAATTGAACCGTTCATATCCCACTGTGGGACGCTGTTGTTAAGCAGCTGCAGCTCCTCCTCGGTCGAGAAGACCCGGACGACTGCCAGGTGTTCGTGTCCTGCATGTCCTCCCGCTCGGATCTGGACCGCAGCCAAAGCCCCTAGAACCAAGGGCAAAAGCGTCATGGCAGATGCAAGTGCGCTAAACTTTGCGGGCTATGTCAGCACCGAAAGCCTTGTCGACGGAGGAATAGCGAACGTCAACAGCAACCGCTCACATTCCTGGAGTTCAGAGCGCAAAAATCTGAACCTAAGCCATGACGACTCAATTCCTACTGCCTGAGGTCAGCACCCTGCCACGAAGAAGCAGGTGCCTGTGCGCCCTTCGCGACACCGGTCCGCTTCCTTCCCAGCAGGCAAGGCCGAGCAAGGCTTGATATGATATCGATTACTTATCTAGGGTATAACGGTATATGACATTCCTGTGGCCCAAGAAACCACCCTTGTAAAGGAACCATATGGGAGTTTCCGAAATAAGGGATCCTAATGTAGTACCCTAAGTCCCGGCTTCCGCATTCAAAGCCAGCTTGGACAAAGAAGCCTTTGCAAGATCGGGCCCCAAAACCCTTTTTCGCATGATCCAGCCCTCTTCATTTCCGACGGGAATGGTGCTAAGTACATAAACCTCGTCTTGGAGGTCTCTGTGGCTAAAAGACGACCCCGCAGAAGCTGGTATGTTGGCACCAGTCAAGAGGGTATCATCATCCGGACACCTCCTTCGCACAAAGACAACTTCCCCCAAAACCCTTGCAAAGCTTAAATTCAACGCAAGATCCTGAACTTCAATACCGTAGAAACCCTAAGACCCTCAACCCCAATCCCTCGGCAGTTAAGACCTTAAATCCAAAGACTCAACAGCCGAAAACCCAGCAACATAGATCTGTAATTATTGATAAGATCGTTTTGTGTAAAGAAGGGGCCTTAATAATTGGACTAGTTTTTTGGGGTACATTATCCTATAACAATGCCGAGGAACCCCCAAATTGTACCGGTAATCATTTGGGCCCCTATATAAACCGACACAAAACCCCGAAGCCCTGAACCCAAACTCTAAATGAACCAAGAATAGTACGAACTAGGATAGGGGAACTGGCGGTTGAAACTGGGGACGACGTAAAGTAGGGCCTTTAAGAATTAGAAAAGGCTTTTGAATAATTACAGTATAACTGAAAATGAGGAACCCCCCAAAACAGTATACGTAGTTATGAAGCCCCTCGAGCAGGGACTATGACGCCCCAAACAGGTTAAACTAACCAGTGGTTTTGAGGGTTCCCGTGGCTCTTTAGCTCCTCATTTAAAAGGGATTATCATCATCCCTGGCTCCTTAGCTCCCCCAATATCAAGGGTTAGTTAAACAGTACCTACTCTACGACTAGGAGAACCATGAAAGCCAGCTCCCTTTTTCCAGCGCTGTACAGACTTTTTTCATATAAACCGCACATGAGCCATAACACTCGAAAGCCAGGAACACATAACAGCCTAAATGCCCAAAGGACCCTTATTGTTGCATTCTACTTCCCCAAACCATTCACCATTAAAACGACCCCTTCTCAGCTGTGTTGAACTCTTAAAGAACCTCAACGGGAGCCCTGTTTTGGCGAAAGCCCGTATTTCTTGGCTCTGTTGGAGCCTTTGAGAAAGCCTTACCTAGACCACCAAAAGTTGAAACAAAAAACAACGAAACCTAAAAAAATGCTGGTATTCTACTATACTTTGGGGTCCAGGTAAACCCTGAGCCGCTTGCCTTCGGGTCCGCCTGCTGGGATCCCAATCTCGCAGGCGAAGGGGTTTAGGGTTTTGGGTATATAGGGCTTATAGGGTTTACCGGGCGTTTAGGGTTATAGGGTTTAGGGTTTGTGAGTCGGGTTCTGTGGGTTTAGGGTTTAGAACATGGAAAGTGAGAACAGGGTTCCGGGGTTTAGGGTTTCCCAACCTCGTAGGACATAGGTTTCCGGGCCTAAACCCTACAAATCCAGAGTTTTCCGCTAAAGTTGCCGGTGCTGTGTGCAGAGCTCCGTATCATGCGGCTCATACGGTTTAAGGTATGTCTTTCGGCCGTCCAGTGTATCGGGTTCAGGGTCTATATTAAAGGGTTCTTTGAGCCCCCATTGGCTTATCCGCAGAACGTCTTAAAGGGTTAGGCTTTTCCCTCCTACCCTCAAAACTACTCAAACAACTGGTTCCCCATTTGCAGCTGTGCTCTTACCCTAGCCCTAAGGGTCCGTGTAGCCAAATAGTATATATTCTGACATAAGGAGTACTCTAAGGCCAATGTATATACTACATGAGTACATGGACCCTCAGGGTTAGTTCCCCTAACCAGGTAGACCCTCTTGAGCATGCGGTAGGGCAAAACCTGCCTGATAGTGAAGCAGATGTCTGAAATTCTGCACTGCTTAGCCTCGTGTGTGTGTGTGTGCGCGACTCCAGCTGTAGCTGAGGTTGATTAGATCTAAACCCAAACCATGGCTTCGTAAGTATGTCACCAAGAGGGGCCCCCCACTAGCTTCAAGCTTACCCCAAGCCCAGAAGCTTGTGGGTCCAGAGGGGGCGGTAGGGTGTATTAGGGCTTATCGCTCGTAAAGGGATAACGGCTGTAAGTTAGAAGGGGCCCCCACCCTGTAATAGTGGTAGAATAGGAATATAATAGGGCCCTAATATAATCCTTATAGTCACTATTGCAGAGTGGGGGCCCCTTCTAAGCTATATGTGGGTTATCATGGCTAATTACATAGGGTAGTGTCTACGGGCTTCAGCCGGAGGTTCTAGGGATGGAAGGTCTCTACGCGATACAGGCTAGACTTTAGCGGCTAAACCCTTACATTAGGGGCTGGGTACCCCAGTCCATACATGGTTAACCTAGTAGGATTATATAAACACCAAAAGGTCAACGGTTACCTACTCAGCTACTAAGTTACCCTTTCCTAAACCCTAAACCCTAAACCCTGAACCCTAAACTCTAAACCCTGAACCCTAAACCCTAAACCCTGAACCCTCAACCCTAAACCCTGAACCCTAAACCCTAAACCCTGAACCCTAAGCCCTAAACACTAAACCCTTGGACTGAAAGATCTACAAGGGCCCTCAATCTTCCAGGGCACTCCATGTACTTGCAGGCGATACCGCCAGTGAAGTTGAAATCCGGGTGCAACCTTTTCGGGTTTAGGGTCTAAGGGCGTTACCTGTAGCCGCTACTTTAGCCGAACAGACCTACCATTTTAGGTTTCCTTATTATGGTGTCTATATATACTTCAACACTTCCTTAAAAAGGTAAGTCTTTTCGGCTACAGGTATAGTTTAGGGCTAGGTCGTGATCCCGCTTCCTGAAGACTCGACTCATCTGTAAGACCAGGAGTTGGGCAGAACAGACAATAGCCAGGTGGCTCACAATGAGGGGTCCGTCTGGTATTCCGGGTTTAGCGTTCCCAGTGATTGCCAATGTCCTGTTGGTCGGTTCTTCTTGATATGGAAGCAAGCCTCTCTTGGCCTGTTCGGCCAGTGTTCAACCTCCGTTGGACCACAACACACTGAAGCCAGATGAAGCCGGTATGTAGCAACAAGGCCAAAGCCGATATGGGAGTTTCCGAGAATAGGGGCCCTAATATAGTAATCTACCTTAGATAATAAGATCCTGATTATAGGGACCCTAAAATAAAGCACCCCCCTCCCAATTTGTCGGAAACTCCCATACTCTGTCGATCATACGTACCACTCCCTGCAGTGTGCTCCGATGCCGTTATTTTGCCCCATGCAGGAAGGTGCCGCAGGGTGTGGTTTTTTTTTCCCTCTCGCATGGCTGGAATGCAATGTGGGTTTAGGGTTTAGGGTTTTAGTGACTTGGATGCTGAGTTCCGATCCACTAACCAGAAGGTACCAAAATCATCGATATCCTGGACCCGGCATGAAGCCGCAGATCTCTGAATATCTGGCCAAGTTCATACACCTCAAGTCGAGGCCCCTCAAAGCCCTAGACACCGGGCAACAGCATCTTGATGAAGCCGCAGGCAACAACGACGGGCACTGTCGCGAAGGACACACCCTGCACCTTGGAGCATCACTCAGCCAGGGATTATGCAATTAGCACTCCGCATGGCCGCGAAATAGGAGCCATCAGACATCATTAGAATCATTAGCAGTGTTCATGCCTTTCTTGATGATCATGACCGTGATGACCCCAGGATGGCAGCCCCACACGTGCCATGCTCATGGTCCCATGGCCACCACATTGAAAATCGTCATCACCCTTGAGGCAGCGAACCCAGGCTTGACGTTTTCTCCTAAACATACTGCTTGTCGCTGTACGGGCGTAGAAAGGGAAATGCGGCGCACCTCACTTGCAATGTATGTGTACTCAGCACTCTTAGCTTGTGTTTACTTCTCAAGTAACAGTAAGCTTTTGAACGTGAACGAGCGGTAAAATCGCCAATCGCGAGGAGCCTGCGACGTCCAGCACTGCAGTCGCCATTACTTTAAATACCCAACACGGCATAGCGGTAACATTCATCAGTAGGAGCAGTAGGGGCAATGGTAACGGGGGCTGTTGTTGTTGGTGCTTGTGATGTTGATGTTGGTGGTGCTGCAGTTTTGCTGCCCGATTGTGGCTACTGCACCGATACAACTACTAATAATAGCACCACTACTACTACTACTACTACTACTACTACTACTACTACTACTACTACTACTACTACTACTCCTCTACTCCTTATCCTGCTCCTGCGCCTGCTCCTACTCATGCCTCCTCCTACTCCCACTCCTACGCCCGCGCCTACTCCCACTCCTACGCCCGCGCCTACGCCTACCCCTACTACTATTACTACGACTACTGCTACGACGACGACTACTACTACTGCTACTATGCTCCTCCTCCTGCTGCTGCTAGTCGAGCAATACTCGCACTACGAGTGCTGGTAGTACTATTACCTGCTGCTGCTGCTGCTGCTATTGGGGGTGCTTTTGGTGATGATGACAGTAGTGAACCGACAAGGTTAGCGACCAAGACAAATCTCTGCATTAAGTCTTCTGGCGTGCTGACGAAGTCGCGAAGACGGTGACAGCGACTTCACTGTTTCTCGTGGCTTTTGTTGCTATACGGTTGCACCACACAGGCCGGGACTGGGCGAACGCACTCATCACAGTGCGGTTTGCGATTTGGGGTAAAAGTAGGGATTTCGGGCTCGGGGTTGAGGCTACTTCGAAGGTACTATAGGGGCCTTAATAATTAGAATAAGGTCTTGCGGCCCATTATACTAGGAACCCCCCCAAAATAGTATAGGTATTTGTTTAGGCCTCTGTAGTACAGACCAGGCACAGGCCACCAGAACATGAACTCGTAGCCTCAGAGATCGCAGTCGAAGATCATGACCCTAAGGATCCATGTACCCAAACAGTATGCACTTTAATCTTAAAGTCGTCGCTGTATAGGTGCTTTGGGGTCAAAGTATATACCCTTTGGGTACTTGGAGGTTCATGGGTAGTTATAAGTAGGGCTATAAGTCCCCTAATAAGGGTTATAATTATAGTTAGCTTACTTATAACCCCACTTATATCTACCCACGAACCTCCAAGTATTCCCCAAAACCCATACCCGAGCATGAACTGAACATAAAAACACAACGACAAAGCCAGGGCGCGGAGTGTACCTTAACACCAAAAACCTACCTTCTTAGGGGTCCCTAATATTTCTTTATGTAGGTCCTTAAAATAGGTAGGTTTTTTGCGGTTAAGGTAGATGATACGGTATGTGAGCTGCAGGGGTCCTACACCCTCGGAAGCCTAAACCAACCCTCAAGAACGCACTGAAAGGAGCGCTTAAACGTAAGCCTTGAACGAAGCTACAGGATGCATAGCCTGCCCCATCCCACGCCTCCGGCCGAGACATCAAACGAAATCCGGAAAATCTGAGCCAGATAATTAGACCAGGGCCTTCGGACGGGTTCCTTAATTCTTAATGGGTTCTATAGTGATTCAGGGGCGTTGATAATTCGAACAAGAACTTGGGTCTATTACACATACAGCTCTCGAGGAACTAAAAGTGGTGATGCCTTTGGTCCTGAAACATAAACCCTAAACACTGAATCGCGTTTTCGTGCTGACTCCTTCTTCCTAAGCTCCACCCTCTACCGTAAAGAACTCCAAGTTGTGGCTCTCAGGATTTCGGGATTCGCAGCCGGAATTTTCAGGCGAGGCGAGTGTCCATAGGTCCGGGATAGCTGCGGTTTAGTGAACTTCAAACATGAGTCGCTCCAAAACGCTACAAGTACGGTTTCAGGACACTGAGCCGTCTGCATAGCTTAGGGCGCAAAGCTTACTCATGGCCTTGAGAGTAAGGTTTCGGGGTTTAGGGTTTATGGTGTAGGACTGTACTTGCAGACAACTTATTATAGCGAGCTACTCTGAAGTTGCATGTGCAGCCGCACATCGAGTCACACATCACGGGCTCGCCCGTATACCAATCTCCTACAACAACGCCTGGTTTATAACAAGAAAGACATAGCTGCCTACTGCAAGGGGTCCAAGCGCCAATATAGTAGGCTCTTTGCAGATATGTGGTGTCCGTCAGTAGTATAAGTCCTTAAAAATTAGAATTGGGCTACATTATACAATGATACAATAAAACTACAGAAAGGAAAGACCAGAATAGTGTTGATAATTTTGTAGGCCCCTCTCCTAAACCCTAAACCCTATAGATCCTTAAAGGAGCCCTTAAGTCAAAGGGGAAAAGGAGGGACCCTTAATGGGGACCCCTGCCCTATAGTGGGTTATATAATGGGTATATAATAGCCTATATTAAGGGTATATACCTAGGGGTCCCCATTAATGGTCCCTCCTTTTCCCCTTAGATTAAGGATCCCGTAGGATCCGGGAAGAGCGGTAAGAGTCCAAGCGACATTCCACAAGCCGAAAAGGCGGTGCATTGGCTTTGCGAACCTGTCGGGTTTAGGGTTTAGGGTCTTTTTTAGGGTTTAGGGTTTAGGGTCTAGGGTTTAGGGTTTAGGGTCTGGCAAAATCCATAATCTTTACACCCTTGTTGCCACTGGACTCAAGTCTAGTCAGTCTATTAACCTTTACATCCGAAGCCCGTAACCCAACACAAAAACTTTCAACCCTCAACTCCACTGAGCCATAACATCTCGAGCACAACCGTAGCGTTCAGGAATAGACTGGGGTTCTGGTTTACTTGGAGGTTCATGGGTAGCAAAAAGTGGGGTTATAAGTCCCCTAATAAGGGCTATAAATCTAGATACCCTTCTTATAACCCACTTATAACTACCCATGAACCTCAAACTAAGGTTTACGGATTCATCCCTGTAGGCCCCGAACCTTACACTGCGGTTCTTCCCCGGGCCCGGGGTCCCAAACACTACACGCTCAAGCCTGGACAAACCTAACTATCAATCGGCATAATTACTACGGTTTAGGGTTTAGGGTTTGGTTTAGGGTTTAGGGTTTAGGGACTACTCTGATCACTTACTCCGTTTATCAGGTCGAAAAACCTACAAACCTGAAACCCACAATCTCAGAACCACAAAGCATCACGAAGCCAACTGCCTTCAGTCGGATGCCCGCCCATGCGACCAAAGTCGCGCCGACAGCACCCAAACCTTAAAATCCGGCTTTCGGGCTTCTAGGCCCTAGGATTCCAACTTCACTCACCTCTCGGCACTTGCTCCCGTTGGCAAGCTCGGCTTCGTGGTCAAGGTTTGGGGTGCAATAGAGGGGCCTGAATAATTAGAATAGGGTTTGAGGGTATATTATATATAGTAGTGCAACAGGGAACCCCAAAAAGCTTTTCTAATTGTTAAGGCCCTTACATTATTGTGGGTCGCTGTTTGAGCTTGCAAGTAATTGTAGAGTCAGTAGCTTTCGGGCACTGAGTTGGATGGAGGCAAGGCTTTATGAACCTTTCAAGTAGGTCGGCAACTACAGGCTTTAAGGAAACGAAGCACGAAGGCCTGAAATTATGTGCCCGCAGAAAACGCTTGAAGCCTAATAACTCCCGTGAGAATATGAACTCCCGTCTTATACAGCCCACACCGTAAAGCTTAAATACGAGTACCACCACCAATACTAGTTTAATGCTAAGACTAATATCCGTGCGGATATTACTACTTGTCCTAATACGGATACGGCCCAAGAATCCCTTTTCCCCAAGCCCCCCCTAAACCCTAAACCCTAGGCATCCCATGACCGAATTACTGGCCCAAACCCCCCGACCTCTCTTGTCTAAACCCTAAAGCCCTAAACCCCTGAACCTTAAAGCCTAAACTGCAGGGATGCATCCTCCCCTCAGAACTAGACCAGGGCTTAAGGGGGAACGCGAGGTTTTGGGGCATAATTATGGTATAGTGGTTATCTGCAACCCCAAGCCCACGAGCCGTGAAGTACTACATCCGCAGCCGTAAACCCTAACAGAAACGGCTGGTGCTCGGGATGGGGTTGAATCATTGGAAGCTGTTCGAGATGCTCGTATGACACGTTTCAAAACATTTCGTTTCTGTAAACAGATTTCGAACACACTCCACCCCCATGCACCTGGAGAATGCTTGTGCAACCGACGCGTCACACCCTCAACCCTAGACCTTACAGCCCTTCAGATGAGACTCCGATAAGGCAGTAAAGGATCGCATAGACCTCGGTTTAGAGTAGGGCTTCGGGTGTTTTTTTTCTGTGTTTGTCTGTGGGATGACCTACAAGTAGGCTTACAGCGAGCCCGCCTGCTGTAGGCACACACCATGAGGGTTTAGGGCTTAGGAATGCAAGAATAAGATGCCCCCAGAAAGAGCACAAACACGATATTTTATGGCAAGAGCCGCATGAAGGAAGCAGGGTAGTCAGCAGGATACTCCTAAATTACGTTTAGGGTATTGGGTTCCACCTTACAGTCCCGTCCATGCCAACGTCTGCTAGGTTGAAGTAATCAGAATTAACAAGGATCTTCCTGTTGTACTTGAATGATTAGGCATAGCTTGCTGCCAAGTACATAGTCATAGTTTACTAAGGTTACTAGTGCAATGATTACAACAGCCAGTCGTGCTAGCACTATCGACAGAGCTTTGGTGATTCAGAGCCTGCGCTGCTCAAGTGCAGGTATCCGATGTATGATTGTCGGGTATCATGGAGAACTAAGGGCTAACCTTTTTTATTATATAGGCTTATACAGGGGCTATACTACCCCAAAAAAGGGTAAATGCTACCTG